>CM066581.1:16640000-17042500 GCA_033816785.1 Picus viridis | reverse complement strand
TGGAATGGAATGGAATGGAATGGAATGGAATGGAATGGAATGGAATGGAATGGCATGGAATGGCATGGAATGGAATAGAATCAACCAGGTTGGAAGAGACCTTCAAGATCATCGCGTCCAACCTATCACCCAACACCACCTAAGCAACTCAACCATGGCACCAAGCACCCCATCCAGTCTCCTCCTGAACACCTCCAGGGATGGGGACTCCACCACCTCTCCAGGCAGCACATTCCAATGGGCAATCACTCTCTCTGTGCAGAACTTCCTCCTAACCTCCAGCCTAAACCTCCCCTGGCACAGCCTGAGACTCTGTCCTCTTGTTCTGGGGCTGGGGGCCTGGGAGAAGTGACCAACCCCCACCTGGCTACAACCTCCCTGCAGGGAGCTGGAGAGAGCAAGAAGGTCTCCCCTGAGCCTCCTCTGCTCCAGGCTGAGCAACCCCAGCTCCCTCAGCCTCTGCTCACAGGGCTGTGCCCCAGACCCCTCCCCAGCCCTGTGCCCCAGACCCCTCCCCAGCCTTGTGCCCCAGACCCCTCCCCAGCCTTGTGCCCCAGATCCCTCCCCAGCTCTGTTGCCCTTCTCTGGACACCTTCCAGCAGCTCAACCTCCTTCTTAACCTCAGCAGCCCAGAGCTGGACACAGGACTCAAGGGGAGGCCTCAGCAGTGCTGAGCACAGGGCACAAGGACTTCCCTGCTCCTGCTGGCCACACTCTGCCTGACCCAGGCCAGGCTGCCCTTGGCCTTCTTGGCCCCCTGGGCACACTGCTGCCTCCTCTTCAGCTGCTCTCCCCCAGCACCCCCAGCTCCCTCTCTGCCTGGCTGCTCTCAGCCCCTCTGCCCCCAGCCTGTGGCACTGCCTGGGGTTGCTGTGGCCAATGTGCAGCACCTGGCACTTGGATGCAGCCCGAGAGGGGCACAGAGAGGCTGGTGGTGTGCAGCTCAGCAGCCTCCTGGCAGCTGGGGAGCTGGAGGTGCAGAGCCTCTCCCTGAGCTGCCAGACTCACCTCTGTCTGCACCATCCCGTGCCTCTGCAGCCGCATGGTTCGCACCAGGTCCGAGATGTCAAACTGCCAGGGAGAGAAGGGAGTCAGAGGAAAGAGAAACCTGCAGTGCAGGAGTCCCCCCCCCCCCCAGCACCAGCCCAAGGAACCCACCCAGCCACATGGGACACCTGGAGAAAGAAGAGACAGCTCAGCACAGCCTGTGCAGGTCTGGTAGACTGAGCAATACAGACACATAGTGAGACAGAACGGGTTGGGTTGGAAGGGGCCTTCCAGACCATCCAGTTCCAACCCCCCTGCCACGAGCAGGGACACCTCCCACCAGCCCCAGCTTGCTCAGGGCCTCATCCAGCTTGGTCTTGAACACCTCCAGGGAGGAGGCAGCCACAGCCTCCTGGGCAGCCTGTGCCAGTGTCTTACCACCCTCACACTGAAGAACATCCTAACCCTGCTCTGCCTCAGCTTCAAACCCTTCCCCCTTGGCCTGGCTCCAGCCACCCTCAGGAGCAGTTCCTCTGCAGCCTTCCTGCAGGATCCCTTCAGGTCCTGGCAGGCAGCATTGAGGTCCCCCTGGAGCCTTCTCCTCTCCAGGCTACACAGCCCCAGCTGCCTCAGGCTGTGCTCACAGCAGAGCTGCTCCTGCCCTTGGAGCATCTTTGTAGCCTCCTCTGGACTCCCTTCAGCAGCTCTGTGTCCTTCTCCTGCTGGGGACAGCAGAGCTGGAGGCAGGATTGGAGCTGAGGTCTGAGCAGAGCAGAGGCCAGGGGCAGAATCCCCTCTCCTGCCCTCTGCCCACCCTGCTCTGGCTGCAGCCCAGCACACAGCTGCCTGAGGGCTGCAGGAGGCACTGCTGGCTCCCGGGGAGCCGCTCAGCATCCATCACCCCCAAGCCTCTTCCTTCGGGGCTGCTCCCATCCCTCTGTGCACCCAGGCCTGAGAAGAACCAAACTGATCCCAGGGGACACATTTCCTGCCAGTCAGGCCCAGCTCAGCTCAGCCCAGCCCACCCTGCTGGGTGCTCACCTCCAGGTCCCTGCTGATCAGGCCCAGGACGACGTCGATGCAGATGAGGGTCCCGGAGCGGCCGATGCCGGCGCTGCAGTGGGTGACGATGGGCCCTGCCCTGTGGAGGTGTCTCATGTAGGAGATGAAGGTGAGCAGCTCCTCTGGCTGGGAGGGGGTGTCGTGGTCAGGCCAGGCAGTGAAGTTGAGGTGGGAGATGTGCCTCACTTCCCCTGTCTGAGGTGTCACAACGACAGGGAGTCAGGCGTGGCCACAGCGGAAGGGCAGCAGGGAGGATGCTCTGGGTGGGAGAAGACCTTCAAGAGCATCCACTCCAACCCTGCTGTGACTCTGCCCAGGCTGGGGCTGAGCCAGGGCCTCAGCACCACAGCTCTGCTTCTCTGAAACCCCTCCAGGGATGGGCATCCAACCCCCTCCCTGGGCAGCCTGGGCCAGGCTGGCAGAGCCCTTGCAGGGAAGAAGTTTCTTCTCCTCTCCAGCCTGAGCCTCCCCTGGGGCAGCCTGAGGCCATTGCCTCTCCTCCTGGCCCTTGTTGCTGGGGAGCAGAGCCCAACCCCCCTGGCTGCAGCCTCCTCTCAGGGAGCTGCAGAGAGCAAGGAGGTCTCCCTCAGCCTCCTCTGCTCCACACTCAGCACCCCCAGCTCCCTCAGCTGCTCCTCCCCAGCCCTCTTCTCCACACCCTTCCCCACCTTGCTTGCCCTTCCCTGGCCCTGCTCCAGCTCCTCAAGGTGCTTCTTGCAGCCAGGAGCCCAAAGCTGAGCCCAGCCCTCAAGCTGTGGCCTGCCCAGTGCTGAGCCCAGGGGCACCATCCCTGCCCTGCTCCTGCTGCCCACACCACTGCTGCTCCAGCCCAGGCTGCTGCTGCCCTCCTTGGCCCCCTGCCCACCCCCTGCCTCCTCTCCAGCTCCTGCCCCCCAGCACCCCCAGGGCTTTCTCTGCTGCCCACTTTCCAGCCCCTCTGCCTGTAAGATCCCAAAGGAAGCCCTCTCAGAAGCTAGGGATGTGCCCAGGTGTACCTCAGCAAGGACCACTGACCCAAACTGAGCAGAGCCAGGGAAGCAACTGGATAGCACCAGGCTCACTGTGGCAGCTGAGCTGACCACATGGAGGAATGAAGCAGCCAGAGCTGCTTAGCCAGGAATTTCATCCCCCTCTGCTTGTTCCTGGGGCCAAAGGGATGAAGGGAGCCCAGACTCTTGAGCCTCATTAGCACAATGAGATCACCCCCTGGCCCAGCTGCCACCTGCTAACATGGTCACAGGGCAGCTGCAGTGAGGAAGAGCTGCCCAGAAACGACCACTGGGCAAGGAAGAGAAGCTCCAATTGCCTCTGGGTGCAGATACTGCAACTGAGAGCAGGAAAGCCAAGAAGTGGGAGGAGATAAAAATAGATTCATAGGATGGTTTAGGTTGGAAGGGACCTTGAAGATCAGCCAGTTCCAACCCCCTGGACACCTCCCACCAGCCCCAGCTTGCTCAAGGCCTCATCCAGCCTGGCCCTCAACACCTCCAGGCAGGAGGCAGCCACAGCCTCCCTGGGCAGCCTGGGCCAGAGTCTCCCCAGCCTCACTGCCAACAGTTTCTTCCTCCTCTCCACTCTCAGTCTCTCCTCTCCCAGCTCAAAGCCATTGTCCCTCAGCCTGGCACTCCCAGCCCTTGCCCAGAGGCCCTCCCCAGCTCTCCTGGAGCCCTTCAGGCACTGGGAGGCTGCTCTGAGGTCTCCCTGAGCTTCTCCTCTCCAGGCTGCACAGCCCCAGCTCTCCCAGCCTGGCCCCACAGGAGAGGCTCTGCAGCCTCAGCTCATCTCTGTGGCCTCCTCTGGAGCCTCTCCAGCAGCTCCAGGTCCTCCTTGTGCTGGGGGCCCCAGAGCTGGAGGCAGTGCTGCAGGTGGGGGCTGAGCAGAGCAGAGCAGAGGGGCAGAATCCCCTCCCTGTGCTGCTGCTCTCCCTGCTCTGGCTGCAGGTGGAATGGAATGGAATGGAATAGGAGTGGAATGGAATAGGTGTGGAGTGGGATAGGAGTGGAGTGAAGTGGGATAGAGGGGAATGGGAGAGGAGGGAAATGGGAGAGGAGGGGAATGGGAGAGGAGGGGAATGGGACAGGAATGGGACAGGAGGGGAATGGGATAGAACAGGAGTGGGATGGGACAGAGTGGGATGGGACAGGAGTGGGATGGGACAGAGTGGGATGGGACAGGAGTGGGATGGGATCAGAGTGGGATGGGACAGGAGTGGGATGGGATCAGAGTGGGATGGGACAGGAGTGGGATGGGACAGGAGTGGGATGGGATAGAATGGAATGGGGTGGAGTGGGATGGGATAGGAGTGGGATGGGATAGGAGTGGGATGGGATAGGAGTGGGATGGGACAGGAGTGGGATGGGACAGGAGTGGGATGGGACAGGAGTGGGATGGGACAGAGTGGGATGGGACAGGAGTGGGATGGGATCAGAGTGGGATGGGACAGGAGTGGGATGGGACAGGAGTGGGATGGGACAGGAGTGGGATGGGATCAGAGTGGGATGGGATCAGAGTGGGATGGGATCAGAGTGGGATGGGATGGAATGGGATGGGATGGAATGGGATGGAGTGGGATGGGATGGAGTGGAATGGGACAGGAGTGGAATGGGACAGGAGTGGAATGGGACAGGAGTGGGATGGGACAGGAGTGGGATGGGACAGGAGTGGGATGGGATCGGAGTGGGATGGGATGGAGTGGGATGGGATGGAATGGGATGGAGTGGGATGGGATGGAGATGGGATGGGATAGGAGTGGGATGGGATAGGAGTGGGATGGGACAGGAGTGGGATGGGACAGGAGTGGGATGGGACAGGAGTGGGATGGGACAGGAGTGGGATGGGACAGGAGTGGGATGGGACAGGAGTGGGATGGGACAGGAGTGGGATGGGACAGGAGTGGAATAGAATTAACCAGGCTGGAAAAGACCTCCAAGATCACTGGGTCCAGCCTATCACCCAGCACCATCTCATCAGCTAAAGCTCCCAGCGGGCAGGGTGAGCTGCACCCACCTGGATCTCCTCCAGCTGCAGCACTCTGAGGATGAAGCCCTTGAGCTGCTGCAGCCGGACGAGGGCCAGCCGCAGGCGGTCGCTGACGAGGCTGCTGCTGTGCAGCACGTCCGGCCAGTACCGCTGGCACTTGATCTTCTCTCCTTCCACCTCCTGAGTCATCATGGCGATCACGCTGCACTCCTGCTCCCACACCATCTGCCAGAAGTCGGCCACCGTGGTGGGCAGGGGCCCCTGGCAGGCGATGTACACGAACTCTTCGGCCCCCACGGGCATGCGGATGAAGCTGGCGTTGATGTAGCCTCCCTCCAGCCCCAGGGGCACCCTGGTGCTGTCATCTGCGGGTGCGCAGGGGGAGAGAAAGGCCACAGGGGGAGGTGCGCCCCTCGCAGGACAGAGAGGCTGCGCCCTGCACAGAGCTCTGAGGTGGCCGAGCCCAACCGCACCCCAGCGGCCGGGAGCCCCGAGGCGAAGCGCCGCAGCCGCCGGAGCGCCCCCGGCCGCGGGGCTCCGCCACCTCCCCGGGCAGCCTCTGCAACCCCTGACCACGCCTGCAGCAAAGAAATCCTTCCTCCTCTCCAACCTAACCCTCCCCTGGCACAGTTTCAGGCCAGTTCCTCCCCTGCTCATGGTAGTTACTCGGGAGCAGAGCCCAACCCCCCCCCGGCTGCAGCCTCCTCTCAGGGAGCTGCGAGAGCAAGGAGGTCTCCCTCAGCCTCCTCTGCTCCAGGCTACACAACCCCAGCTCCCAAAGCTGCTCCTCATGTGATGGCCTCCAAACCCCTCACCAGCCTGGTTGCTCCCCTCTGGACGTGCTCCAGGACCTCACTGTCCTCCTTGTACTTGATGAGTGGAAGAAACTTTTCCTCCTCTCCAACCTAACCCTCCCCTGGCACAACTTCAGGCCATTGCCTCTGCTTCTATCACCTAAGGAGCAGAGCCCAACCCCCCTGGCTGCAGCCCCCTCTCAGGGAGCTGCAGAGAGCAAGGAGGTCTCCCTCAGCCTCCTCTGCTCCACACTCAGCACCCCCAGCTCCCTCAGCTGCTCCTCCCCAGCCCTCTTCTCCAGACCCTTCCCTGGCCCTGCTCCAGCTCCTCAGCGTTACTCAGAAGAGGCCAACATCAGCCGCCCTGCAGCCTCCTCTCAGGGAGCTGTAGAGAGCAATGAGGCCTCCCCTCATGAGGCCTTCTCCAGACTAACCATCCCCAGCCCCAGCCCCCTCAGCCTCACCCCCCCCCGATGTAGTTTGATTTTGACTGCAGTAGCTGCTCCAGGCCAGCTCCCAGCACTCCCCTTTGGCTGCAGCAGCAGCAGCAGCAGCTGGCTGGGGCAGAGAGCTCAAGAAGCAGGCAGGGGTACAACGGTTTGGAGGTGGAGTCCCCAGCTCTGGAGGTGTTCCAGGAGCTACAGATGTGGTGCTTCAGGACACAGCTTTGAGCTGCAGCTCCTCTGAAGCTCAGGCTGGCTGCTTCTCACCCACCCAGAACCAACCCTTGTCAGTCTTCTCTTCCCCTCCACACCTCTCCCTCCCCCGCCACACAGAGCCCTGCTGCAGGAACTGGGTGCCCAGTTTGACAGGGGCCAAAGAGGACAAGCCTTGTCTGCCTTCCAATTCAAGACACAGAATCACAGACTATTAGGGGCTGGAAGGGACCTCTAGAGGTGACCAAGTCCAGCTCCCCTGCCAGAGCAGGGGCACCCAGGGCAGGGCACCCAGGGCAGAATCCAGGTGGGTTTGGAAAAGTCCCCAGAGAAGGAGACTCCACAAGCTCCCTGGGCAGCCTGCTCCAAGGGCTCTGCCACCTTCACACAGCAACCATCTGACTGCTCTGTCAGCATCCCTCCCTGTGCCCTGCAGCAGCCAACTGCTCACCAGTCTCCCACTGCTTCAGCAATGTGTGCACTGAGTGTGCAGAAGAGGAGTGGCAGATGTCTCTCTCTAACCTCCTGAGCAGCAGAACTGGGACTGGGGATCAAACCACCCCACTCCTGCTCCCATTCATCTGGCCAGGTGTCAGCAGGGAGCTGTGGACTGGTTGGGACTTACAAGGAAGTATGTTTTTGTATCTGTTCTTTCTCCTGTTCTCCTTTGCTTGGCCAATCAAGCACTGATCCAGAGGCTTTAACTCCTGCAGGTTCTGGGAAGAAGGAGGTGAAGGTGCATTAGAAAGAGCTGAGTGCTGGCAAGTGCTGAGAGCTCCCTGTCAGGGTTGGAAGGGAGCTCAAGGCTCAGCCAGCCCCAAGCCCCTGCCACGGGCAGGGACCCCTCACACCACAGCAGCTTGCTCACAGCCACCTCCAGCCTGGCTGCAAACCCCTCCAGCCAGGAGGCTGCCACCACCTCCCTGGGCAGCCTGGGCCAGGCTCTCACCACCCTCATGGCCAACAACTTCTTCCTCACAGCCAAGCTCCAGCTCCCCACTTCTACTTCTACTCCAGCCCCCCCAGTCCTATCCCTCCCTCACCCCCTCCAAAGTCCCTCCCCAGCTTGCTTGCAGCCCCCTGCAGCTCCTGCAAGGCCACCAGAAGGTCTCCTGGGAGCCTTCTCCTCTGCAGCCTGCACAACCCCAACTCTCTCAGGCTGTGCTCAGAGCAGAGCAGCTCCAGCCCCCTGCTCCTCCTCCTGGCCCTGCTCTGGACACCTTCCAGCAGGTGAAAGCAATAGGACCCAAGTGACTTGAATGTGTCCAGAGAGGAGCACAAGGCTGGGGAGGGGTCTGGGGCACTAGGCTGGGGAGGGGTCTGGGGCACTAGGCTGGGGAGGGGTCTGGGGCACAGCCCTGTGAGGAGAGGCTGAGGGAGCTGGGGGTGTTCAGCCTGGAGAAGAGGAGGTTCCAGACTGCACAGCCCCAACACTCTCAGCCTGCCCTCCTAGCAGAGCAGCTCCAGCCCTCTGGAGCTGTGGAACCAGGTCTTGAAGAGGCCCAAGCCATTTACCAGCTCCTAGTGTGGCTGTGTCCTCAGTCCCAGGAGGGAATCCAGTTTCCCACAGCTAAGGGGATGCAACACCTCCCTGCCCTGGCTCCCCAGGAAGCACTTTCTCCCGTTCTCCCAGAACAGAGCTGGTGTAACACAGCTGGCTGAGGGCTCTGGAGGAGCTCCTTTAGATGCTCTGCAGCTTGCCTTGAGCAGCTGTGAGCCTGGTAACCCCCTCACACTCCTTTGGCCACCCAGCAGGAGCAAGAATGATGCAGACACACTTCAGAGCTTAACTCCCAGTTCAGCCCAATCCCATCTCTCAGCAGCTGCTGCTTGGAAGGGGAGGGAAGGCTGTGGTAAAAGAAGGCTTTGCATGCCCTTCAGAGCTGCCAGTTAAAGGGCTGTGCTCTTAACTCAAGGCACTGCTGACCAGACATCCCCCTTCTGGCTCCTTCATAGCAGACAGCAAGGACTCAAAGGAGCAAGAGTGACTGACTCCAGCCTCAGCAGGAGGACAAACAGGGACTCACTTCAATCTCTTTGGAAGGGACTCCCTGCTCCAGCAGGCCACGCAGCATCCTGATCACTGACTTCAGGTGGGCTCCTGAGTACTTGCCCCCAGGCAGCACATTCACAGTAGGGAGGGCAGAGATCTCTTCACTTGGCACCAGAGGGCAGCCTGGCAGGAGAACAAGAGATGCACAAGGCAAGGGCTCAGCCAGTGCCAGCAGAGACCCAGCAGTGAGCTGCTGGCTGTGCTTCTGGCTGCTCACCGCGGTGCCACCTGCTGGCTCCCCACCACTTCCATCCACCAGACAGAGCACACAGGTCCCAGGGAACCACAGAGCCACCCAGGCTGGAAAAGAGCCCAGAGCTCACCCAGCCCAACCTCTCACCCAGCACCACCTGATCGCCAAGGGCCTCATCCAGGCTCCTCCTAAACACCTCCAGGGATGGGGACTCCACCACCTCCCTGGGCAGCTCATCCCAGGGGCCAATTCCTCTGGCTGGAATTCCTCTTTCTCCTCCCCTCCAGCCTAAACCTCCCCTGGCACAGCTTGAGGCTGTGTCCTCTTGTTCTGGTGCTGGGGGCCTGGCAGAAGAGACCAACCCCCCTGCAGGGAGTTGGAGAGAGCAAGAAGGTCTCCCCTGAGCCTCCTCTGCTCCAGGCTGAGCAACCCCAGCTCCCTCAGCCTCTGCTCACAGGGCTGTGCCCCAGACCCCTCCCCAGCCTTCTGCCCCAGACCCCTCCCCAGCCTTGTGCCCCACACCCCTCCCCAGCTCTGTTGCCCTTCTCTGGACACCTTCCAGCAGCTCAACCTCTTGCCTAACCTCAGCAGCCCAGAGCTGGCCACAGGACTCCAGGGGTGGCCTCAGCAGTGCTGAGCACAGGGCACAAGGACTTCCCTGCTCCTGCTGGCCACACTCTGCCTGACCCAGGCCAGGCTGCCCTTGGCCTTCTTGGCCCCCTGGGCACACTGCTGCCTCCTCTTCAGCTGCTCTCCCCCAGCACCCCCAGCTCCCTCTCTGCCTGGCTGCTCTCAGCCCCTCTGCCCCCAGCCTGTGGCACTGCCTGGGGTTGCTGTGGCCAATGTGCAGCACCAGGCACTTGGATGTCTTCAATCTCCTGCCCTTGGCCTCTGCCCATCTGCCCAGCCTGGCAAGGTCCCTCTGCAGAGCTCTCCTACCCTCTCCCAGCTCAACTCCTGCCCCCAGCTTGCTGTCAGCTGCACATTCACTGCTGATGGACTCCATCCCCTCCTCCAGATCCTCAATGAAGATATTGATCAGGCTGGGGCCCAGCACTGATCCCTGGGGCACACCACTGGGGCCTGGCTGCCAGCTGGCTGTGGCACCATTCACCACCACTCTCTGGGCTCAGCCTGCAGCCAGTTCCTGACCCAGCTCAGAGTGCTGCTGCCCCAGCCAGGGGCTGACAGCTTGGCCAGGAGGTTGCTGGGGGGATGGTGGCAAAGGCCTTGCTGAGGTCCAGGCAGACTCCATCCACAGCCTGCCCCACATCCACCAGGCAGTCCCCTGGGCATGGAAGGAGATCAGGCTGGTGAGGCAGGACCTGCCCTTCCTAAATCCCTGCTGGCTGGGCCTAAGCCCTTGGCCATCCTTCAGGTGCTCAGTGGTTGCCCCCAAGAGGATCTGCTCCCTCGTTTCCCCTGGCACTGGGGCCAGGCTGACAGGCCTGTCCCTTTCAAGAGGCCATCATCAGATGTGTTAGACCCAGCTTTGTCTGCCAGTCAACCTGCCTCCTGCCAGGCCTTTGGGGCCTCCCTGAAGCACAGCAGATCAGTGAACCAAGAGCCTCTGCTGCCATGGTTAAGAGCAGCTTGAACCTTCTAAACCTGATGATCCTTTTCTCTGCCAGTGCATGCAGACAAAGGGCTGCTGAGTGTCAGGAGCTCCCTCCAGAAGTGAACATGTGCTGGGCAGCAGTGGAAGGAGGAGAGTCAAGCCAAAGGGAAATCTTCCCTGGTGTGAGCATGGAGCAGCTGCCCTGTGGAGCTCCTCAGGGTGCACAGGGACAAACATCTGTATTAGAACCACAGAAGGGCTTGGCCTGCAAGGGACCCTGAAGATCACCCAGCTCCATCCCCCTGCCATGGGCAGGGACACCTCCCACCAGCACAGCTTGCTCAGGGCCTCATCCAGCCTGGCCCTCAACACCTCCAGGCAGGAGGCAGCCACAGCCTCCCTGGGCAGCCTGGGCCAGAGTCTCCCCAGCCTCACTCTCAAGGATCTCTTCCTCCTCTCCACTCTCAGTCTCCCCTCTCCCAGCTCAAAGCCATTGCTCCTCAGCCTGGCACTCCCAGCCCTTGCCCAGAGTCCCTCCCCAGCTCTCCTGCAGCCCCTTCAGGTCCTGGAAGCCTGCTCTGAGGTCTCCCTGGAGTGTGAAGTGATGGCAGCTGGCAGTGGGTGACTCCCAGCCCTTGGCCAGAGTCCCTCCCCAGCTCTCCTGCAGCCCCTTCATGTCCTACAAGCCTGCTCTTGAGGTCTCCAACCTGGCTCTCAACACTCCCAAGCTGGGAGCCTCCACAACTTCTCTGGGCAACCTGTTCCAGTGTCTCAGCACCCTCATGGGGAAGGATTTCTTCCTCATGTCTCCTCTCAGCCCAGCTTGAAGTCATCACCCCTCCTTGCCCCAGCTGTGCCAGACCTGCTCTGTGGAAGGAAGCACCTCAGCTGGCCTCAGCTCTACTCCAGCTCCAGCTGCAGGGTTTGCCCTTCTGTGCTCCTCTGCACTCCCACACACTCACTACACCCAGCTGCTCCATCTCCCACTTGACCTCTCATGAGACCCTCACAGCACATCCAGGACTTGGGAAAAGACCCCTCTGGCACTCTGTGCCATTCCTTTGAGGCACTGCAGCCTGCCACTGCTTGCTTTTGGCCCACTCCTTGCCTTTGCTGGGAGGCTCCTGGCTGGCTGACTCGATGGGCAGCTCCTCGCTCCCCCAGGTGACTTCATCCTCATCTGCTTGGCTCCAGGGAGGTGGTGGAGGAGGAGACCTGGAAGAGGAGATGGTTTGGAAGGATGGCAGGGCAACTCAGAACTCACCCCTCTGCCATCTAACACAGAACTGCCAGGCAATCAGCTGCAGCCACAAGGATTTCTGGGCTAGCTCCACACCAGGAAGTTAAACCCACCCCCAAGCCACTGAGTTTCTTGTCCCCCCCCCACTTTAAAATCCCCAGTGGGGATGTTAAAAGGTAATGGTGGCACTGGAGCAGGCTGCCCAGAGAGGTTGGGGAGCCTCCTGCTCTGGAGAGCTCCCAAGCCCCCTGGATGTGTTCCTGTGTCCTTCCTTAGGTCACCCTGCCATGGGCAGGGACACCCCCCAGGGGAGCAGGCTGCCCAGGGAGGTTGTGGAGCCTCCTGCTCTAGAGGGCTTCCAAGCCCACCTGGATGTGTTCTGGGTGCCCTGCCCTGGGTGCCCTGCCCTGGCAGGGGGCTTGGACTGGATGGCCCCCAGAGGTCCCTCCCAACCCCTAAGCATTCTATGGCTCTATGAAATCCACAGTCACCACCACTGCAATCAGTTAACTGTGACCCTGTGCAGGGCAGATGCTCTCCCCCAGAGCAGGTCTCAAGTGCTAGGATGAGGATCTCAAGAGGCCTTTTTCAACCTTAATGATTCTAGAATAAGGGGAGACCTCATTGCTCTCTCCAGCTCCCTGCAGGCAGGTTGTAGCCAGGTGGGGGTTGGGCTCTTCTGCCAGGCCCCCAGCCCCAGAACAAGAGGACACAGTCTCAAGCTGTGCCAGGGGGAGGTTGAGGCTGGAGGGGAGGAGAAAGTTCTTCTCAGCCAGAGGAGTTGGCCACTGGGATGAGCTGCCCAGGGAGGTGGTGGAGTCCCCAGCCCTGGAGGTGTTCCAGAGGGGCTTGGATGTGGCCCTTGGAGCCATGGGTGAGCTGTCAGGAGGGGTTGGGGATGAGGTCCCAGGTTGGACCTGCTGAGCTCTGAGGTCTTTTCCAGCCTGGCTGCTTCTGTGACTCCATGACTCCAATTTTCAAGGGCTAAGCAGCCAAGTAACATCCAATTTGCACCCTTCACATCTCAGCCCCTCTACACCACAAGATCTGCTCTCAGCTGACAGCCTCCTGGCTCTGCTGGAGATGGTGGCAAAGATGTTAACCAGTTTCAGGTCTTCATGTGGCTGATTTTGCCAAGTCTCAACCCAAAACTTCCCAGAACCACAGCATGGTAGGGGTTGGAAGGGACCTCTGGAGATCACCCAGTCCAATCCCCCTGCCAGAGCAGGGGCACCCAGGCAGGGCACCCAGGAACACATCCAGGCAGGTTTGGCAGCTCTCCAGAGCAGGAGGCTCCACAACCTCCCTGGGCAGCCTGCTCCAGGCCTCCAGCAGCCTCACAGCAAGGAGGTTTCTCACAGGAGAAATTCACACAGGAACACATCTAAGGGCTCCCTGCAGCCTTCTCTTCTCCAAGCTGAACAGCCCCAAGTCTCCCAGCCTGGCCCCACAGGGAGGTTCTGCAGCCTCTGAGCATCTCTGTGGCCTCCTCTGGAGCCTCTCCAGCAGCTCCAGGTCCTCCTGGTGCTGGGGGCCCCAGAGCTGGAGGCAGTGCTGCAGGTGGGGGCTGAGCAGAGCAGAGCAGAGGGGCAGAATCCCCTCCCTGTGCTGCTGCTCTCCCTGCTCTGGCTGCAGCTCAGCACTCAGCTGCCTCTGGGCTGCCAGGGACCAGTGCTGGCTCTGCTTTGGATGCAGGTTTGCTGTTGAGCAGGGCTAGGACAGAGCTCTTACCTCGCTGGCATGGCTGGCCCTTCACAGCAGTCCTCACAGCCATTGACATGAGTTGCCTGGGAGGGGGGAAGAAACATTTGCAAACACACTGAGGGGCAGAGCAGTCACCCACTGCCAGCTGCCACCACTTCACACTCCCCTGGGCCACTTCTCAGCTCTTGCTAAGGTCAGAGCAGCAGAGAGTGAAACCCTTTCTACCTTGAGCCACCTCCTCAAGCCGGAGCGGGGGAAGGGGGAAGGGGGAAGGGGGAAGGGAAGGGGGAAGGAAGGGAAGGGAAGGGAAGGGAAGGGGAAGGGGAGGGAAGGGAAGGGAAGGAAGGGAAGGGAAGGGAAGGGAAGGGGAAGGAAGGGAAGGGAAGGGAAGGGAAGGGAAGGGAAGGGGAAGGGAAGGGAAGGGGGAAGGGAAGGGAAGGGAAGGGAAGGGAAGGGAAGGGAAGGGAAGGGAAGGGAAGGGAAGGGAAGGGAAGGGAAGGGAAGGGAAGGGAAGGGAAGGGAAGGAAGGGAAGGGAAGGGAAGGGGGGTTTGGGAAGGAAGGGAAGGGAAGGGAAGGGGGAAGGGGAAGGAAGGGAAGGGAAGGGAAGGGAAGGGAAAAGGAATTAACCAGGTTGGAAGAGACCTTTGAGATCACCAAGTCCAACCTCTCACCCAGCACCACCTGATCAACTCAACCATGGCACCAAGGGCCTCATCCAGGCTCTTCCTGAACACCTCCAGGGATGGTGACTCCACCACCTCCCTGGACAGCACATTCCCATGGCCAGTCTCTCTTTCTATGAAGAATTTCTTCCTCCCCTCCAGCCTAAACCTCCCCTGGCACAGCTTGAGACTGTGTCCTCTTGTTCTGGTGCTGGAAGCCTGGCAGAAGAGACCAGGCTGAGCACCTGGAGGGAGGCTCTACTCTTACAGCCATTCCTGACTGCCAGCAGCAGCTGCATCACCTGAGTTTTCTCAGTCCAGGGCTTCTTTGGGGAGTGTTTAAGACTTAAAACCACTGTATGAGATAAATCAGAGACTGCCAGCTTGGAAGGGACCTCAATGATCCTCTGGTTCAACTTCTCTAGGTAAGAGCACAGCTGAGCTGGCCCTAGCACCCTGGCAAGAGGAGTCTTAAACTGTGCCAGGGAGGGCACTCCACTGCTTCCTGGACAAGACTCCAGGGAGACCTCAGAGCAGCCTGCCAGTACTTGAAGGGGCTCCAGGAGAGCTGGGGAGGGACTCTGGGCAAGGGCTGGGAGTGCCAGGCTGAGGGACAATGGCTTTGAGCTGGGAGAGGAGAGACTGAGAGTGGAGAGGAGGAAGAGATTGTTGGCAGTGAGGCTGGGGAGACTCTGGCCCAGGCTGCCCAGGGAGGCTGTGGCTGCCTCCTGCCTGGAGGTGTTGAGGGCCAGGCTGGGTGAGGCCTTGAGCAAGCTGGGGCTGGGGGGAGGTGTCCCTGCCTCAGGGACACTTGGGACAGCCTCAGCCTACCCAGCAGTCACTGTGACTGCTCCTCTGAGCAGCAAGCAAGGAAACCTTGTCAGTCACTGCAGCAAGAAAACGAAGCAACACTGCCAAGGCTGCTCCTTGTTGCTCCTTTGAAGGACAGAAGTCTGTTTGGCTTGAACTGAGAACCAGAGCAAAGCAGCTCCTGGCTGTGCTCTCTTCCACAGCTCAGCCCTGCTGGAATCATCACTGACTCAATTCACCCCTCAGTGTTTGGCCACCACTCCCAGCTGCTGCCCACAGAGCTGCTCAGGGATCTCCACACGCTCTGTGCCAAGCAGGAGAGGAGCAGAAGCGAAAGGGGCAGCGGGGAAAGCAGAGGCAGCAGCCAGGCAGCTGCCCTCCTACCTCAGAAAGGTCTTCAGGCAGAGATGATCCATCACAGTCTGTGTCTTCAGACCTGTCTTCTGCCAGCTTCCCATTCACCTCTGCTGGAGGAGGCACATCAGGAGACACAGCATGACCCACCCAGGAGGTGCCCCAGCAGTCAGCTGGCACTACCCAGGGAACAGAGGGTGCCAGGACAACCAAGAAACATCTTGCCAGTCCCTTGGCTGCAGGGGTGCTGGGAAAGGGCTCTCAGCATGATCACACTTCTGACAATCAGAGGATCAGAGCCTGAGCCAGCCATGTGCCCTGGTGGCCAAGAAGGCCAAGGGACTGCTGGGCTGCAGCCAGCAGAGTGGTGGCCAGCAGGTGAGAGAGGTTCTCCTGCCCCTCTGCTCTGCCCTGCTGAGCCCACAGCTGCAGCACTGGCTCCAGCTCTGGGCTGCACAGCTCAAGGGCAGGGAACTGCTGAAGAGGGCCCAGCAAAGGGCTCCAAAGCTGCTGAGGGCACTGCAACAGCTGTGGGGAGGAGAGGCTGAGAGCCCTGGGGCTGCTTAGCCTGCAGCAGAGCAGCCTGAGGGGCACCTGAGCAGTGCTGATCAATACTTCAAGGGGGGGGGGTCAGGGGGATGGGGCCAGGCTCTGCTCAGTGGTGCCCAGGGACAGCACAAGGGGGAAGGGCACAAAGTGGAAGATCAGAAGCTGATCTGAACAGGAGGAGGAACTTCTGTGCTGTAAGGGTGAGGGAGGCCTGGGGCAGCTGCCCAGAGGGGTGGTGGAGTCTCCATCTCTGGGGACATTCAGAACCCTCCTGGATGTGTTCCTCTGTGCCCTGCCCTGGGTGCCCCTGCCTTGGCAGGGGAGGGTTGGACTGGATGATCTCCAGAGGTGCCTCCCAACCCCTACCCTACTGCCATTCAGCTGAGGTGGAGCAGTTCCTGGGTTCCAGTTAGTGTCCTCTGCCCCTTGCCCTATCCCAGGACACCACTGCAAAGAGCTTGGCCCCTGCTGCTTGCCTCCAACCCTTCAGGTATCTGTAAACATTCATAAGATCAACTCTCAGCCTTCTCCTCTCCAGTCTCACCAGCCCCAGGGCTCAGCCTCTCCTCATCAGACATGTTCTAGGCCCTTCAGCATCCTCACAGCCTCCCTTGGGCTCTCTCCAGCAGATCCCTGACCCCTCTTGAACTGGGCAGCCCAGAGCTGGACACAATACTCCTGATGTGGCCTCAGCAGGGCAGAGTAGAGGGGAGGAGAACCTCCCCTTGGCCTGCTGGCCTCACTCTTACTGCAGCCCAGCAGCCCATTGCCCTGCTTGGCCACAAGGGCACATTGCTGGCCCATGGAGAGCTTATTGTCCTACAGGACTGCAAGGTCCTTCTCCATGGAGCTGCCTGCCAGCAGGCCACCCTCTGCCCTGTGCTGGTGCCTGCTGCTCTTCCTCCCAGGGTGCAGGACTCTCCACTTAGAATCATAGAATCAGTCAGGGTTGGAAGGGACCACAAGGATCATCCAGTTCCAACCCCCCTGCCATGGGCAGGGACACCCCACACTAGATCAGGCTGGCCAGAGCCTCATCCAGCCTGGGCTTAAACACCTCCAGGGACAGGGCCTCAACCACCTCCCTGCACAACCCATTCCAGGGCTTCACCACTCTCATGGGGAAGAACTTCCTCCTCCCCTCCAGCCTGAATCTCCCCACCTCCAGCTTCATTCCATTCCCCCTAGTCCTATCACTACCTGAGATCCTGAGCAGTCCCTCCCCAGCCTTCCTGTAGCCCCTGCAGATCCTGGAAGGCCACAATGAGGTCACCTGGGAGCCTTCTCTTCTCCAGCCTGAACAGCCCCAACGCCTTCAGTCTGTCCTCACAGGAGAGGTGCTCCAGCCCTCTGCTCATCCTCCTGGCCCTGCTCTGGACACCTTCCAGCCCATCCAGATCCCTCCTGTCATAGGGGCTCCAGAACTGGAGGCAGTACTCCAGGTGGGGTCTCAGCAGGGCTGAGCAGAGGGGGAGAATCCCCTCCCTTGCCCTGCTGGCTACACTTCTCCTGCTGCAGCCCAGGCTCTGGTTGGCTTTCTGGGCTGCAAGTGCACCCTGAGAGCTCCTGTTGAGCTTCTCCTCCCCCAGCACCCCCAAGACCCTCTCCTCAGGGCTGCTCTCCAGCCAGTCCCTGCCCAGCCTGGATTTGTGCCTGGGGTTGCCTCCACCCAGCTGCAGGACCCTGCCCTTGGTCTTGTTGAAGCTCCTGAGGTTGGCTTGTGCCCACCTCTCCAGCCTGCCCAGGTCCCTCTGGCTGGATCCCTTCCCTCCAGCTGTCTGCTGCCCCACACAGCTTGGTGTCATCACAACCTTGCTGAGGCTGCACTCGATGCCACTGTCCATGGCACCCACAGAGATGTTGAACAAGACAGGTCCCAGGACTGATCCCTGAGGGACTCTGCTTGTCCCTGGCCTCCCCTGGGACATGGAGCCATTGACAGCCACTCTCTGGGTGCAGCCATCAAGCCAGTTCTGTATCCATCTGGTGGTCACCCATCACACCCATGTGTCACCAGCCTGGAGACCAGGAGGTGGTGCGGGACAGTGCCGAAGGCTTTGCTCAGGGCCAGGGGAACGACATCAGTTGCTCGCCCCTCAGCTATTAATGACTATTATCTTGCCCTTGCTGCACCCCATGAGGCTGGCTCTGCCCCAGGCCTGGCAGGTCTGGCAGCCACTCCTCCCAGTCTGGTGCCATCAGCGAACTGGCTGATGCTGCAACACCTCAGCTGGCCAGCTCCCATGCACACGGGCCGGCTCCCGTCCCCGCGGGCCAGCTCCCCCTCCTGCCCAGGCAGTTGCCCTCTGGGCACCTCCTGCCCCAAAGTGCTTTGCTGCTCCTGGTTGCCTCGTGGCATGGCTCAGGGTACCTGGCAGGGGGTCCCTGGCTGCAGCCTGCTGGAGCTGGAGGAGGTTCTGACCCTCCCAAGTGTCACTGCTGCGGTTCAGGAGGTTCTGGGCTTCCTCATCCACCACGTCCAGCAGGTACTGCACAACCTCATTGTGGTCATCCTCATCGTAAGAGTCATCCTCTGGAGGCTCTGCCTCTGCAGAGAAACAGCAGCAAAGGAGGGGAGAGGAGAGGAGAGGAAGGGAGAAGAGGAGAGGTTCGGAGAGGAGAAGGGGGGAGGGGGAGGGAGGAGGGAGGGGGAGGAGGGGGGGGAGGAGAAGGGGGGAGGAGAAGGGGGAGGAGAAGGGGGGAGGAGAAGGGGGAGGAGAAGGGGGAGGAGAAGGGGGGAGGAGAAGGGGGAGGAGAAGGGGGAGGAGAAGGGGGGAGGAGAAGGGGGGAGGAGAAGGGGGAGGAGAAGGGGGAGGAGAAGGGGGAGGAGAAGGGGGAGGAGAAGGGGGAGGAGAAGGGGGGGAGGAGAAGGGAGAAGGGAGAAGGGAGAAGGGAGAAGGGAGAAGGGAGAAGGGAGAAGGGAGAAGGGAGAAGGGAGAAGGGAGAAGGGAGAAGGGAGAAGGGAGAAGGGAGAAGGGAGAAGGGAGAAGGGAGAAGGGAGAAGGGAGAAGGGAGAAGGGAGAAGGGAGAAGGGAGAAGGGAGAAGGGAGAAGGGAGAAGGGAGAAGGGAGAAGGGAGACGGAGGGAGAAGGGAGAAGGGAGACGGAGGGAGAAGGGAGAAGGGAGAAGGGAGAAGGGGGAACAGAGAAATAAACCAGGTTGGAAGAGACCTTCAAGATCATCGAGTCCAACCCATCAACCAATCCAACCCACCCAATCAACTCAACCATGGCACCAAGCACCCTATCCAGTTTCCTCCGGAACACCCCCAGGGATGGGAACTCCACCACCTCCCTGGGCAGCACATTCCAATGGGCAATCACTCTCTCCATGTAGAACTTCTTCCTAACATCCAGCCTGAACCCCCCTGGCACAGCTTGAGACTGTGTCCTCTTGTTCTGGGGCTGGGGGCCTGGGAGAAGTGACCAACCCCCACCTGGCTACAACCTCCCTGCAGGGAGCTGGAGAGAGCAAGAAGGTCTCCCCTGAGCCTCCTCTGCTCCAGGCTGAGCAACCCCAGCTCCCTCAGCCTCTCCTCACAGGGCTGTGCCCCAGACCCCTCCCCAGCCTTGTGCCCCAGACCCCTCCCCAGCTCTGTTGCCCTTCTCTGGACACCTTCCAGCAGCTCAACCTCTTGCCTAACCTCAGCAGCCCAGAGCTGGACACAGGACTCAAGGGGAGGCCTCAGCAGTGCTGAGCACAGGGCACAAGGACTTCCCTGCTCCTGCTGGCCACACTCTGCCTGACCCAGGCCAGGCTGCCCTTGGCCTTCTTGGCCCCCTGGGCACACTGCTGCCTCCTCTTCAGCTGCTCTCCCCCAGCACCCCCAGCTCCCTCTCTGCCTGGCTGCTCTCAGCCCCTCTGCCCCCAGCCTGTAGCACTGCCTGGGGTTGCTGTGGCCAATGTGCAGCACCTGGCACTTGGATGTCTTCAATCTCCTGCCCTTGGCCTCTGCCCATCTGCCCAGCCTGGCAAGGTCCCTCTGCAGAGCTCTCCTACCCTCTCCCAGCTCAACTCCTGCCCCCAGCTTGCTGTCAGCTGCACATTCACTGCTGATGGACTCCATCCCCTCCTCCAGATCATCAGTAAGGATATTGATCAGGCTGGGGCCCAGCACTGATCCCTGGGGCACACCACTGGGGCCTGGCTGCCAGCTGGCTGTGGCACCATTCACCACCACTCTCTGGGCTCAGCCTGCAGCCAGTTCCTGACCCAGCTCAGAGTGCTGCTGCCCCAGCCAGGGGCTGACAGCTTGGCCAGGGGTTGGCTGTGGGGGATGGTGGCAAAGGCCTTGCTGCAGTCCAGGCAGACTCCATCCACAGCCTGCCCCACATCCCCCAGGCAGTCACCTGGGCATGGAAGGAGATCAGGTTGGTGAGGCAGGACCTGCCCTTCCTGAATCCCTGCTGGGCCTGAGCCCTTGGCCATCCTGTCAGTGCTGTGTGATCGCACTCCAGATGACCTGTTCCATACCCTTGCCTGGCACTGAGGTCAGGCTGACAGGCCTGGAGTTCCCTGGCTCCTCCAACCTGCCCTGCTTGTGGCTGGGCACCACCTTGGCAGCTTCCAGTCCTCTGGGACCTCTCCAGTGAGCCAGGACTGGTGTAAAATGATGGAGAGTGGCTTGGCAGCTCACCTGCCAGCTGGAACCAAGGATGTTTTGGGGTGGGGGAAGAAAGCATTAAGGGGGCAGATCCCAGGGGCAGTATTTGCAGCTGTCAGAGAACCAGAGAGTTGTTTGGGCTGGAAAAGCTCTCTGAGATCACAGAGTTCACCCTTCAACCCAACCCCACCATGGCCACCAAGCAGAATCATGGAAGTGCTTGCCCACAGATCTCCTGCCAGCATCAACCACCTGCTCTCAAGCACAGCACACCACCTGGAGATGACCATGCACAGCTCACTGCCAGCCTAGCACTGCCTCACTTCAGCCTGCTCAGCACTAACCTTCTCACAGCAGAGCCTGAGCAGTGCTGGCTCCACCTCACCTCCTCCTTACCTGATGTGTCACAGGGCTTGGAAAGCTCTGAGCCTTGGTTGGGAAAGCCAAGGGAAGGAGCATCTCCAGGAGCTGGGAGATCCATCAGCCCTTGAGTGTGGAGGATGTTGTTGCCTGGGTTTGCCTCAGGAGGTCCCAGGGTGCCATTGCCATTCAGCTAAGAGAAGAACAGGAGAGAGGAACTCTTAAAAGTCAGCAAGCAACACTTAGAAGTTCACTACTCTACTCAGAAGCAATAAACTCTCCTGTTCCTGCCCTGTGCTCCACTCAGCAGCAGCTAAAGCCTCCTGTTCCTGTGCTCTGCTCAGCAGCAGCTAAAGCCTCCTGTTCCTGTGCTCTGCTCAGCAGCAGCTAAAGCCTCCTGTTCCTGTGCTCTGCTCAGCAGCAGCTAAAGCCTCCTGCTCCAGTGCTCTGCTCAGCAGCAGCTAAAGCCTCCTGTTCCTGTGCTCTGCTCAGCAGCAGCTAAAGCCTCCTGTTCCTGTGCTCTGCTCAGAAGCAGCTAAAGCCTCCTGTTCCTGTGCTCTGCTCAGCAGCAGCTAAAGCCTCCTGTTCCTGTGCTCTGCTCAGCAGCAGCTAAAGCCTCCTGTTCCTGTGCTCTGCTCAGCAGCAGCTAAAGCCTCCTGTTCCTGTTCTCTGCTCAGCAGCAGCTAAAGCCTCCTGTTCCTGTGCTCTGCTCAGCAGCAGCTAAAGCCTCCTGTTCCCATCCTGTGCTCTGCTCAGCAGCAGCTAAAGCCTCCTGTTCCTGTGCTCTGCTCAGCAGCAGCTAAAGCCTCCTGTTCCCATCCTGTGCTCTGCTCAGCAGCAGCTAAAGCCTCCTGTTCCCATCCTGTGCTCTGCTCAGCAGCAGCTAAAGCCTCCTGTTCCCATCCTGTGCTCTGCTCAGCAGCAGCTAAAGCCTCCTGTTCCTGTGCTCTGCTCAGCAGCAGCTAAAGCCTCCTGTTCCTGTGCTCTGCTCAGCAGCAGCTAAAGCCTCCTGTTCCTGTGCTCTGCTCAGCAGCAGCTAAAGCCTCCTGTTCCTGTGCTCTGCTCAGCAGCAGCTAAAGCCTCCTGTTCCTGTGCTCTGCTCAGCAGCAGCTAAAGCCTCCTGTTCCTGTGCTCTGCTCAGCAGCAGCTAAAGCCTCCTGTTCCTGTGCTCTGCTCAGCAGCAGCTAAAGCCTCCTGTTCCTGTGCTCTGCTCAGCAGCAGCTAAAGCCTCCTGTTCCCATCCTGTGCTCTGCTCAGCAGCAGCTAAAGCCTCCTGTTCCTGTGCTCTGCTCAGCAGCAGCTAAAGCCTCCTGTTCCTGTGCTCTGCTCAGCAGCAGCTAAAGCCTCCTGTTCCCATCCTGTGCTCTGCTCAGCAGCAGCTAAAGCCTCCTGTTCCCATCCTGTGCTCTGCTCAGCAGCAGCTAAAGCCTCCTGTTCCTGTGCTCTGCTCAGCAGCAGCTAAAGCCTCCTGTTCCCATCCTGTGCTCTGCTCAGCAGCAGCTAAAGCCTCCTGTTCCCATCCTGTGCTCTGCTCAGCAGCAGCTAAAGCCTCCTGTTCCCATCCTGTGCTCTGCTCAGCAGCAGCTAAAGCCTCCTGTTCCTGTGCTCTGCTCAGCAGCAGCTAAAGCCTCCTGTTCCCATCCTGTGCTCTGCTCAGCAGCAGCTAAAGCCTCCTGTTCCCATCCTGTGCTCTGCTCAGCAGCAGCTAAAGCCTCCTGTTCCTGTGCTCTGCTCAGCAGCAGCTAAAGCCTCCTGTTCCCATCCTGTGCTCTGCTCAGCAGCAGCTAAAGCCTCCTGTTCCTGTGCTCTGCTCAGCAGCAGCTAAAGCCTCCTGTTCCCATCCTGTGCTCTGCTCAGCAGCAGCTAAAGCCTCCTGTTCCTGTGTGCTCTGCTCAGCAGCAGCTAAAGCCTCCTGTTCCTGTGCTCTGCTCAGCAGCAGCTAAAGCCTCCTGTTCCCATCCTGTGCTCTGCTCAGCAGCAGCTAAAGCCTCCTGTTCCTGTCCTGTTCTCTGCTCAGCAGCAGCTAAAGCCTCCTGTTCCTGTGCTCTGCTCAGCAGCAGCTAAAGCCTCCTGTTCCTGTCTCTGTGCTCTCCTGCCTGTGCTCTGAAGCAGCTAAAGCCTCCTGTTCCTGTGCTCTGCTCAGCAGCAGCTAAAGCCTCCTGTTCCTGTGCTCTGCTCAGCAGCAGCTAAAGCCTCCTGTTCCCATCCTGTGCTCTGCTCAGCAGCAGCTAAAGCCTCCTGTTCCTGTGCTCTGCTCAGCAGCAGCTAAAGCCTCCTGTTCCTGTGCTCTGCTCAGCAGCAGCTAAAGCCTCCTGTTCCTGTGCTCTGCTCAGCAGCAGCTAAAGCCTCCTGTTCCCATCCTGTGCTCTGCTCAGCAGCAGCTAAAGCCTCCTGTTCCTGTGCTCTGCTCAGCAGCAGCTAAAGCCTCCTGTTCCCATCCTGTGCTCTGCTCAGCAGCAGCTAAAGCCTCCTGTTCCTGTGCTCTGCTCAGCAGCAGCTAAAGCCTCCTGTTCCTGTGCTCTGCTCAGCAGCAGCTAAAGCCTCCTGTTCCCATCCTGTGCTCTGCTCAGCAGCAGCTAAAGCCTCCTGTTCCTGTGCTCTGCTCAGCAGCAGCTAAAGCCTCCTGTTCCTGTGCTCTGCTCAGCAGCAGCTAAAGCCTCCTGTTCCTGTGCTCTGCTCAGCAGCAGCTAAAGCCTCCTGTTCCTGTGCTCTGCTCAGCAGCAGCTAAAGCCTCCTGTTCCTGTGCTCTGCTCAGCAGCAGCTAAAGCCTCCTGTTCCTCCATCCTGTGCTCTGCTCAGCAGCAGCTAAAGCCTCCTGTTCCTGTGCTCTGCTCAGCAGCAGCTAAAGCCTCCTGTTCCCATCCTGTGCTCTGCTCAGCAGCAGCTAAAGCCAGCTCCTGTTCCTGTCCTGTGCTCTGCTCAGCAGCAGCTAAAGCCTCCTGTTCCTGTGCTCTGCTCAGCAGCAGCTAAAGCCTCCTGTTCCTGTGCTCTGCTCAGCAGCAGCTAAAGCCTCCCCATCCTGTGCTCTGCTCAGCAGCAGCTAAAGCCTCCTGTTCCCATCCTGTGCTCTGCTCAGCAGCAGCTAAAGCCTCCTGTTCCCATCCTGTGCTCTGCTCAGCAGCAGCTAAAGCCTCCTGTTCCCATCCTGTGCTCTGCTCAGCAGCAGCTAAAGCCTCCTGTTCCTGTGCTCTGCTCAGCAGCAGCTAAAGCCTCCTGTTCCCATGCTCTGCTCAGCAGCTAAAGCCTCCTGTTCCCATCCTGCAGCTAAAGCCTCCTGTTCCTGTGCTCTGCTCAGCAGCAGCTAAAGCCTCCTGTTCCTGTGCTCTGCTCAGCAGCAGCTAAAGCCTCCTGTTCCCATCCTGTGCTCTGCTCAGCAGCAGCTAAAGCCTCCTGTTCCCATCCTGTGCTCTGCTCAGCAGCAGCTAAAGCCTCCTGTTCCTGTGCTCTGCTCAGCAGCAGCTAAAGCCTCCTGTTCCTGTGCTCTGCTCAGCAGCTAAAGCCTCCTGTTCCTGTTCCTGTGCTCTGCTCAGCAGCAGCTAAAGCCTCCTGTTCCTGTGCTCTGCTCAGCAGCAGCTAAAGCCTCCTGTTCCCATCCTGTGCTCTGCTCAGCAGCAGCTAAAGCCTCCTGTTCCTGTGCTCTGCTCAGCAGCAGCTAAAGCCTCCTGTTCCCATCCTGTGCTCTGCTCAGCAGCAGCTAAAGCCTCCTGTTCCCATCCTGTGCTCTGCTCAGCAGCAGCTAAAGCCTCCTGTTCCCATCCTGTGCTCTGCTCAGCAGCAGCTAAAGCCTCCTGTTCCTGTGCTCTGCTCAGCAGCAGCTAAAGCCTCCTGTTCCCATCCTGTGCTCTGCTCAGCAGCAGCTAAAGCCTCCTGTTCCTCAGCAGCAAAGCCTCCTGCTGTTCCTGCTCTGCTCAGCAGCAGCTAAAGCCTCCTGTTCCTGTGCTCTGCTCAGCAGCAGCTAAAGCCTCCTGTTCCCATCCTGTGCTCTGCTCAGCAGCAGCTAAAGCCTCCTGTTCCTCCTGCTCTGCTCAGCAGCAGCTAAAGCCTCCTGTTCCCATCCTGTGCTCTGCTCAGCAGCAGCTAAAGCCTCCTGTTCCCATCCTGTGCTCTGCTCAGCAGCAGCTAAAGCCTCCTGTTCCCATCCTGTGCTCTGCTCAGCAGCAGCTAAAGCCTCCTGTTCCCATCCTGTGCTCTGCTCAGCAGCAGCTAAAGCCTCCTGTTCCTGTGCTCTGCTCAGCAGCAGCTAAAGCCTCCTGTTCCCATCCTGTGCTCTGCTCAGCAGCAGCTAAAGCCTCCTGTTCCCATCCTGTGCTCTGCTCAGCAGCAGCTAAAGCCTCCTGTTCCTGTGCTCTGCTCAGCAGCAGCTAAAGCCTCCTGTTCCTGTGCTCTGCTCAGCAGCAGCTAAAGCCTCCTGTTCCTGTGCTCTGCTCAGCAGCAGCTAAAGCCTCCTGTTCCTCCTGTGCTCTGCTCAGCAGCAGCTAGCCTCCTGTTCCTGTGCTCTGCTCAGCAGCAGCTAAAGCCTCCTGTTCCTGTGCTCTGCTCAGCAGCAGCTAAAGCCTCCTGTTCCCATCCTGTGCTCTGCTCAGCAGCAGCTAAAGCCTCCTGTTCCTGTCCTGTTCTCTGCTCAGAAGCTCTGCTTAGAAGCAGGGTCACCTCCTGCTTGCCCAGCTTGCTCAAGGCCTCATCCAGCCTGGCCTTCCCCACCTCCAGACAGCCTCCAAAACTCCTCTGGGCTGCCTGTGCCAGTGCCTCAGCACCCTCATGGGCAGTGTCTTCTTCCTCATGTCCCACCTCAGTCCAGCTGCTTCCAGCTGGAAGCCATCAGCCCTCATCCCGTGACTCCAGGCAGTGGTAAAATGTCCCTGCCCAGCTCTCCTGCAGGCCCTTCCAATGCTGGAAGGCTTCTTGGAGCCTTTTCCCCAGGCTGCACAGCCCCAACTCTCTCAGCCTGTCCCCACAGCAGAGGGTCTCCAGCCTCTCATCATCTTTGTGGCCTCCTCTGGACCTGTTCCAGCAGTTCCAGGTCCTCCCTGCAGGGGAGGTGTGAGCAGGGCAGAGGGGCAGAATCCCCTCCCTGCCCCTGCTGCCCACCCTGCTGGGGCTCAGCCCAGCACAGCCTTGGCTCCTGGGCTGCCAGCTGCCCTTGCTGCCTCCTGGGGAGCTGCTCCTCCCCCAGCACCCCCAGGGCCTTCTCCTCAGCACTGCTCTCTGCCCCTTCCCCACCCAGCCTGGCTCTGTGCTTGGCCTTGCCCTGAGGCAGCTGCAGGCCCTTGCCCTTGGCCTTGCTGAGCTTCAGGAGGTTGCCTTGGGGCCAGCCCTGCAGCCTGCCCAGGGCCCTGGGGATGGCTCCTTCCCTCCAGAGTGTCACCACCCAGCCTGGTGTCCCTGGCAAGCTGCTGAGGCTGCCCCCAGCCCACTGCCCCTGCAACCCACAAAGGACAGCACTGGTCCCAGTACAGCCCCCATTTGCCACTGGTTTCCACTGAGACACCCAGCCCCTGCCTGCTGCTTCCTGAGTGCCACCATGAAGCCAAAGAAGAGAGGAACCTTCCTGACACAGCCAGCATGGCAGCACTTGCAGACAGGGGGGCAGAGGGGAGCTTCCTGGGCCACAGCCTTGCACCCTTCTCATCAGCCCCTGTGTCTTTTTAGCTGAAGATCAGCTCAAAGCCTTGCAGCTCCCTGTGGTGGTCACTGCTTGCCCACATCCCCTGCCCAGCTTGGGCTGTTCACTTCATCTAGTTACAAACTGGGCCTCAAGCAGCTCCTTTCCTCTGGTGCCTGACAGCAAGCAAGGCAGGGGGATGCTCACCTTGGGCCCACAGGCATCAGCTGTCTTCTCTGCTTGGTCACAGGGATCAGCACAGCAGCAGCCTGGACAAAGAGAGGGCAAAAGCAGCAAGCTGGCAGTGACTTCCCACAGAGGTTAGAGGAGCCCCCAGCCATTAGTGATGGCAACACCCACCCCCAAGGCATCTGATGGGAGGTCATGACAGGAGGAACACTGCTGCCTGCCTGCCTGCCTCCTGAGCACTGCTAAGCTCAGAGGATGGCCAAAGGCATGGCTTCTGGAGTGCTGCCTCACTGGGATCCCCAAGGGTGGATGCTGCCACAGGAACCACCTCTGAGCAAAGAGGAACGCTGCTAAAGAGCTGAAGAACCCAAACAGGAACTTCTGGGGGCAGGGCAGGATTCCCTTTCTCTTGGAAGGCTCCAAGCACAGCCCCCTGCACCTCCTCTGACCCCAAGCACAGCCCCCTGCACCTCCTCTGACCCCAAGCACAGCCCCCTGCACCTCCTCTGACCCCAAGCACAGCCTCCTGCACCTCCTCTGACCCCAAGCACAGCCCCCTGCACCTCCTCTGACCCCAAGCACAGCCCCCTGCACCTCCTCTGACCCCAAGCACAGCCTCCTGCACCTCCTCTGACCCCAAGCACAGCCCCCTGCACCTCCTCTGACCCCAAGCACAGCCTCCTGCACCTCCTCTGACCCCAAGCACAGCCCCCTGCACCTCCTCTGACCCCAAGCACAGCCCCCTGCACCTCCTCTGACCCCAAGCACAGCCCCCTGCACCTCCTCTGACCCCAAGCACAGCCCCCTGCACCTCCTCTGACCCCAAGCACAGCCCCCTGCACCTCCTCTGACCCCAAGCACAGCCCCCTGCACCTCCTCTGACCCCAAGCACAGCCTCCTGCACCTCCTCTGACCCCAAGCACAGCCCCCTGCACCTCCTCTGACCCCAAGCACAGCCTCCTGCACCTCCTCTGACCCCAAGCACAGCCTCCTGCACCTCCTCTCACTGACCCCAAGCACAGCCCCCTGCACCTCCTCTGACCCCAAGCACAGCCCCCTGCACCTCCTCTGACCCCAAGCACAGCCCCCTGCCCCAAGCACCCCCCTCACCTCTGACCCCAAGCACAGCCCCCTGCACCTCCTCTGACCCCAAGCACAGCCCCCTGCACCTCCTCTGACCCCAAGCACAGCCCCCTGCACCTCCTCTGACCCCAAGCACAGCCCCACCTCCTCTGACCCCAAGCACAGCCCCCTGCACCTCCTCTGACCCCAAGCACAGCCCCCTGCACCTCCTCTGACCCCAAGCACAGCCTCCTGCACCTCCTCTGACCCCAAGCACAGCCTCCTGCACCTCCTCTGACCCCAAGCACAGCCTCCTGCACCTCCTCTGACCCCAAGCACAGCCAGCCTCCTGCACCTCCTCTGACCCCAAGCACAGCCTCCTGCACCTCCTCTGACCCCAAGCACAGCCCCCACCTGACCCCACCAGCCCCCTCCTCTGACCCCAAGCACAGCCTCCTGCACCTCCTCTGACCCCAAGCACAGCCCCCTGCACCTCCTCTGACCCCAAGCACAGCCTCCTGCACCTCCTCTGACCCCAAGCACAGCCCCCTGCACCTCCTCTGACCCCAAGCACAGCCCCCTGCACCTCCTCTGACCCCAAGCACAGCCCCCTGCACCTCCTCTGACCCCAAGCACAGCCCCCTGCACCTCCTCTGACCCCAAGCACAGCACAGCCCCCTGCACCTCCCTCCTGACCCCAAGCACAGCCTCCTGCACCTCCTCTGACCCCAAGCACAGCCCCCTGCACCCCTCTGACCCCAAGCACAGCCCCCTGCACCTCCTCTGACCCCAAGCACAGCCCCCTGCACCTCCTCTGACCCCAAGCACAGCCTCCTGCACCTCCTCTGACCCCAAGCACAGCCCCCTGCACCTCCTCTGACCCCAAGCACCCCAAGCACAGCCAGCCCCTGCACCTCCTCTGACCCCAAGCACAGCCCCCTGCACCTCCTCTGACCCCAAGCACAGCCTCCTGCACCTCCTCTGACCCCAAGCACAGCCCCCTGCACCTCCTCTGACCCCAAGCACAGCCTCCTGCACCTCCTCTGACCCCAAGCACAGCCTCCTGCACCTCCTCTCACTGACCCCAAGCACAGCCCCCTGCACCTCCTCTGACCCCAAGCACAGCCCCCTGCACCTCCTCTGACCCCAAGCACAGCCCCCTGCACCTCCTCCCCCCACTGACCCCAAGCACAGCCTCCTGCACCTCCTCTGACCCCAAGCACAGCCTCCTGCACCTCCTCTGACCCCAAGCACAGCCCCAAGACCCCAAGCACAGCCCCTGCACCTCCTCTGACCCCAAGCACAGCCCCCTGCACCTCCTCTGACCCCAAGCACAGCCTCCTGCACCTCCTCTGACCCCAAGCACAGCCCCCTGCACCTCCTCTGACCCCAAGCACAGCCCCCTCTGACCCCAAGCACCTCCTGCTCTGACCCCAAGCACAGCCCCCTGCACCTCCTCTGACCCCAAGCACAGCCTCCTGCACCTCCTCTGACCCCAAGCACAGCAAGCACAGCCTCCTGCACCTCCTCTGACCCCAAGCACAGCCCCCTGCACCTCCTCTGACCCCAAGCACAGCCCCCTGCACCAGCCTCCTCCTCTGACCCCAAGCACAGCCTCCTGCACCTCCTCTGACCCCAAGCACAGCCCCCTGACCCCAAGCACAGCCCCCTGCACCTCCTCTCCTCTGACCCCAAGCACAGCCCCCTGCACCTCCTCTGACCCCAAGCACAGCCCCCTGACCCCACACAGCCCCCTGCACCTCCTCTGACCCCAAGCACAGCCCCCTGCACCTCCTCTGACCCCAAGCACAGCCCCCTGCACCTCCTCTCACTGACCCCAAGCACAGCCCCCTGACACCTCCTCTGACCCCAAGCACAGCCCCCTGCACCTCCTCTGACCCCAAGCACAGCCCCCTGCACCTCCTCTGACCCCAAGCACAGCCCCCTGCACCTCCTCTGACCCCAAGCACAGCCCCCTGCACCTCCTCTGACCCCAAGCACAGCCCCCTGCACCTCCTCTGACCCCAAGCACAGCCCCCTGCACCTCCTCTGACCCCAAGCACAGCCCCCTGCACCTCCTCTGACCCCAAGCACAGCCCCCTGCACCTCCTCTGACCCCAAGCACAGCCCCCTGCACCTCCTCTGACCCCAAGCACAGCCCCCTGCACCTCCTCTGACCCCAAGCACAGCCCCCTGCACCTCCTCTGACCCCAAGCACAGCCCCCTGCACCTCCTCTGACCCCAAGCACAGCCCCCTGCACCTCCTCTGACCCCAAGCACAGCCCCCTGCACCTCCTCTGACCCCAAGCACAGCCCCACCTCCTCTGACCCCAAGCACAGCCCCTGACCCCAAGCACAGCCCCCTGCACCTCCTCTGACCCCAAGCACAGCCCCCTGCACCTCCTCTGACCCCAAGCACAGCCCCCTGCACCTCCTCTGACCCCAAGCACAGCCCCCTGCACCCTCTGACCTCTGACCCCAAGCACAGCCTCCTGCACCTCCTCTGACCCCAAGCACAGCCCTCCTGACCCCACACTCCTCTGACCCCAAGCACAGCCCCCTGCACCTCCTCTGACCCCAAGCACAGCCTCCTGCACCTCCTCTGACCCCAAGCACAGCCTCCTGCACCTCCTCTGACCCCAAGCACAGCCCCCTGCACCTCCTCTGACCCCAAGCACAGCCCCCTGCACCTCCTCTGACCCCAAGCACAGCCCCCTGCACCTCCTCTGACCCCAAGCACAGCCCCCTGCACCTCCTCTCACTGACTCCTGGGGTGGTTTTCAAATACCAGCCTACACCTGGGTCCTTGTTTAGAGAGTGGTTTAGGTTGGAAAGGACCTTAAAGAACATGCAGTTCCAACCCCTTCCCACCAGCTCCAGGCTGCCCAAGGCCTCATCCAGCCTGGCCTTCAACACCTCCAGGCAGGAGGCAGCCACAGCCTCCTGGGCAGCCTGGGCCAGAGTCTCCTCAGCCTCACTCTCAAGGATCTCTTCCTCCTCTCCACTCTCAGCCTCCCCTCTCCCAGCTCAAAGCCATTGTTCCTCAGCCTGACACTCCCAGCCCTTGTCCCAAGTCCCTCCCCAGCTCTCCTGGAGCCCTTCAGGTACTGGGAGGCTGCTCTGAGGTCTGCCTGCAGCCTTCTCCAGGCTGAACAGCCCCAGCTCTGCCAGCCTGTCCCTGCAGGGGAGGCTCTGCAGCCCTTGGATCATCTCTGTGGCCCTGCAGAGGAACCTTTTGGTACAGCCACAAGTGCCACTGTGAGCCCTGCCCATCCTGGGCATCCCTTTACCAGTACAATAAAGGAGAGAAGGTGGAGCCAGCAGAGACCATCAAGTCCAACTGCTCAGCCAGAGCTCACAACCCCAACCACTGCTGAGCCACTGCCACTGCACCACCTCCCCAGCACAACCACGCAGCTTTGAAACACCCCCAGCCATGGGCACTCCCCCACCTGCCTGGGCAGCCTCTGCCAGGGCCTGAGCACTCTGGCAGCACAGAAATTCTTCCTCAGCTCCAACCTAAGCCTCCCTGGCACAACTTCAGGCTATTCCCTTTCCTTATATCACCTGAGACTGGGGAGCAGAGCCCAACCCCCCCTGGCTGCAGCCTCCTCTCAGGGAGCTGCAGAGAGCAAGGAGGTCTCCCTCAGCCTCCTCTGCTCCACACTCAGCACCCCCAGCTCCCTCAGCTGCTCCTCCCCAGCCCTCTTCTCCACACCCTTCCCCACCTTGCTTGCCCTTCCCTGGCCCTGCTCCAGCTCCTCAAGGTGCTTCTTGCAGCCAGCAGCCCAAAGCTGAGCCCAGCCCTCAAGCTGTGGCCTGCCCAGTGCTGAGCCCAGGGGCACCATCCCTGCCCTGCTCCTGCTGCCCACCCCACTGCTGCTCCAGCCCAGGCTGCTGCTGCCCTTCTTGCCCCCCTGCCCACCCCCTGCCTCCTCTCCAGCTCCTGCCCCCCAGCACCCCCAGGGCTTTCTCTGCTGCCCACTTTCCAGCCCCTCTGCCCCCAGCCTGGGGCCTTCCTGGGGCTGCTGTGCCCCAGGTTCAGGATCCAGCCCTTGGCCTTGTTGAGCCTCCTGCAGCTGAGCTCAGCCCTGGCTGCAGCCTGCCCAGGTGCCTCTGCAGAGCCTTCCTGCCCTCCAGCACAACTCTCCTGCCCCAGTTTGGTGTCATCTGCAAAGCTCCTGAGGCTGCCTGGATCCCCTCATGCAGATCATTGATGAAGATGATGAAGTGAACTGCTCCCAGCCCTGAGCCCTGGGGAGCAGCACTTGTGCCTGGCCCCCCTGCTGCCCACTCCATTGCTGCTCCAGCCCAGGCTGCTGGTGGCCTCCCTGCCCACCTGGGCACCCCCTGGCTCCTCTCCAGCTGCTCCTCCCCAGCCCTCTTCTCCAGACCCTTCCCCACCTTTCTCTGGCCCTGCTCCAGCTCCTCAAGGCCCTTCTTGCAGTGAGGGCCCCAAAAGTGCCCCCAGGCAACTGATTGTGTTCTTAACTCCTTGAGAGCCCCAGGCTTGGGGAGAGAGACAACTTCCAAACCACAGGAGAAACCAAATCCCAGCCACACCATGGCTGAATCTCTTCTTGGGGAGCTGTCAAAAAGAAGAGCAAGCCACCATCTGCTGGAGCTGACCTCAGGATGGGGAGTGAGAGGACCAGGACGAGATCTGAAGGCCTCCCCTCAGCTCCTTTATGTAGCTAAACATGCCAGAAGCCACCCAAACCCTTCTTACCATTAGCTCTGACTGGCCAGGGCTCAGAGCCAGCAAGGCTCTTGGATTTTGGAAGCACTGCATGGCCATCTCTAGGGAAAAGAAATGATCAGAGAGGTTTGTAGCAAAGAGAACCAACCAACCATGGGATCACCAGAGGCTGGGGGACAGCTGCACTGTGCTCTGCTGATGCTGCTCTCAAAGCCAGCAGCTTTGGAACCTTTGGAACATGCAGTGAGAGAGGTCAAGCACTGCTAGTTGGAACCACAGGGTGGCAGGGGGTGGAAGGGACCCCTGGAGATCATCCAAATCCAGCCCCTTGCCAAGCAGCATCACCTAGAACAGGTCACCCAGGAGCACATCCAGGAGGGTTCTGAATGTCCCCAGAGATGGAGACTCCACCACCCCTCTGGGCAGCTGCCCCAGGCCTCCCTCACCCTTACAGCACAGAAGCTCCTCCTCCTGTTCAGATCAGCTTCTGATCTTCCACTTTGTGCCCTTCCCCCTTGTGCTGTCCCTGGGCACCACTGAGCAGAGCCTGGCCCCATCCCCCTGACCCCCCCCCCTTGAAGTATTGATCAGCACTGCTCAGGTGCCCCTCAGGCTGCTCTGCTCCAGGCTAAGCAGCCCCAGGGCTCTCAGCCTCTCCTCCCCACAGCTGTTGCAGTGCCCTCAGCAGCTTTGGAGCCCTTTGCTGGGCCCTCTTCAGCAGTTCCCTGCCCTTGAGCTGTGCAGCCCAGAGCTGGAGCCAGTGCTGCAGCTGTGGGCTCAGCAGGGCAGAGCAGAGGGGCAGGAGAACCTCTCTCACCTGCTGGCCACCACTCTGCTGGCTGCAGCCCAGCAGTCCCTTGGCCTTCTTGGCCACCAGGGCACGTGGCTGGCTCAGGGTCACCCTCTTGGCCCCCAGCACTCCCTTTTCCCTTTGCCCAGAGCTGCTCTGCAGCAGCTCAGCCCCAACCTCTTGTCCATGCCCTCATACAATGACAGGAGACCACCAACAAGCCCAGGGGGTGCCCTCAGGGGAACCATACCTGGTTGCTTTGAGCACCACTTTTGGGAGGTGTGTTTCCAGCATCCTTTTGGCTTCTTTCAGAGTCATCCCCTGGGTACTTACTCCATTAATGTAATGGATAATATCTAGTGCATGGAGACTCTCCTCTCTGGCAGCAGCAGAGCTGGGGACAATGTCACTGATGTACACCACTTGGTAAAGGCTGTCATGACCTCCTGACAACAGCAAACCTTGAGAGGGCAGAGGGAGGGAAAGAGAAGCCAAAAGAATCAAAGCCTTCCATAGCATCACAGAGTGCCCTGGGCTGGAAGGCAGCTCCAGAGCCCCTCCAGCCCAACCCCTGCCCTCAGCAGGGACATCCTCCCCTGCAGCAGCTTGCCCACAGCCCTCTCCAGCCTCCCCTGCCAGAGCTCCAGCCATGGGGCCACAACCACCTCCCTGGGCAACCTCTTGCAGGCTTCCAGCAGCCTCCTGGGGCACAACTTGTTCCTCACCTCCAAGCTCCATCTGCTCTGCTCTCAGCTCCAACCATTGCCCCTGGGGCTGTCCCTGCAGCCCTCTGGCAGCAGTCCCTCTGCAGCCTGCTTGCAGCCCCTGCAGGGCCTGGCAGCTGCTCTGAGCTCTGCCTGCAGCCTTCTCTTCTGCAGGCTCAACCCCCCCAGCTCCCTCAGCCTGGCCCCACAGCAGAGCTGCTCCAAGCCCCTGAGCATTTCCATGGCCTCCTCTGGAGCCTCTCCATCAGGTCCATGTCCTTGCTATGTTGAAGGCTCCAGAGCTGCACACAGTGCTCCAGGTGAGGTCTCCCCAGAGCAGAGCAGAGGGGCAGAATCACCTCCCTGGCTCTGCTGGCCACAGTGCTTAGAATAGAATAGAATAAAGTAGAATGGAATGGAATGGAATGGAATGGAATGGAATGGAATGGAATGGAATGGAATGGAATGGAATGGAATGGAATGGAATGGAATGGAATGGAATGGAATAGACCAGACCAGGTTGGAAGAGACCTTTGAGATCATCCACTCTCAACCTGTCACCCAGCACCATCTGATCAACTCAACCATGGCACCAAGGGCTTCATCCAGGCTCTTCCTAAACACCTCCAGGCATGGGGACTCCACCACCTCCCTGGGCAGCACATCCCAAGGGCCAATCTCTCTTGCTGGGAAGAATTTCTTCCTAACAGCCAGTCTGAACCTCCCCTGGCACAGCTTGAGACTGTATCCCCTTATTCTGGTGCTGGGGGCCTGGCAGAAGAGACCAACCCCCACCTGGCTACAACCTCCCTGCAGGGAGTTGGAGAGAGCAAGAAGGTCTCCCCCTGAGCCTCCTCTGCTCCAGGCTGAGCAACCCCAGCTCCCTCAGCCTCTCCTCACAGGGCTGTGCCCCAGACCCCTCCCCAGCCTTGTGCCCCAGACCCCTCCCCAGCCTTGTGCCCCAGACCCCTCCCCAGCTCTGTTGCCCTTCTCTGGACACCTTCCAGCAGCTCAACCTCTTGCCTAACCTCAGCAGCCCAGAGCTGGACACAGGACTCAAGGGGTGGCCTCAGCAGTGCTGAGCACAGGGCACAAGGACTTCCCTGCTCCTGCTGGCCACACTCTGCCTGACCCAGCCCAGGCTGCCCTTGGCCTTCTTGGCCCCCTGCACAAAACACTTTCTTCTCTGCACCGCTCCCCTCCCAGCTCAGGGGATGTGCTTCACTGACCCCCAGCGCCTGCTGAGGCTGGGCCCCGGCTCCCCTGTGCCCTCCTGCCACCCAAGCAAATGGCTGTGCAACCTCCCAGCCTCCAAGCTTGTCCCTGGGCTCGGAGCCAAGGCAGGCAGCAGCGCTCAGACTGATGCTGCGACCTCCCTTGGCCTCCTGAAGCGGAGTGAGCGACTGGCCCCAGCCCAGGCTGCCCTCGGCCCTCCTGTGCGGCAGGCCCGCGCTGGCTGCCTGCTCCCTGCAAACAACACCTCTGCCTGGGGGCAGGGAGCAGCACGCTGGTGTTACCTAGCTCCTCGTTGTGGCAGGTCAGGGTGATGTCAGGCAGCAGGTGGGGCAGGACTGGCATCTTGGGCAGCTCCAGCACCCGGCCCAGCACCAGCCGGACGGTCCTGGGGGCGGCGCGCAGGAAGCTGACGGCGTCGGTGTGGCTCATGCTGGTGACATCCAGGTCATTCACCTGGGGGGACAGAGCCACACACACCTCCTGGGTGGACTCAGGCACTCCACAGCACCACACAATCACACAATCAACCAGGCTGCAAAAGACCTCAGAGCTCAGCAAGTCCAACCTGGGACCTCATCCCCAACCCCTGCTGACAGCTAAACCCATGGCTCCAAGTGCCACATCCAGTCCCCTCCTGAACACCTCCAGGGATGGTGACTCCACCACCTCCCTGGGCAGCTCATCCCAAGGGCCAATCTCTCTTGCTGGGAAGAATTTCTTCCTAACAGCCAGTCTGAACCTCCCCTGGCACAGCTTGAGACTGTGTCCTCTTGTTCTGCTGCTGGGGGCCTGGCAGAAGAGACCAACCCCCCTCCTGGCTACAACCTCCCTGCAGGGAGCTGGAGAGAGCAAGAAGGTCTCCCCTGATCCTCCTCTGCTCCAGGCTGAGCAACCCCAGCTCCCTCAGCCTCTCCTCACAGGGCTGTGCCCCAGACCCCTCCCCAGCCTTCTGCCCCAGACCCCTCCCCAGCCTTGTGGCCCCAGACCCCTCCCCAGCTCTGTTGCCCTTCTCTGGACACCTTCCAGCAGCTCAACCTCCTGCCTAACCTGAGCAGCCCAGAGCTGGACCCAGGACTCAAGGGGTGGCCTCAGCAGTGCTGAGCACAGGGCACAAGGACTTCCCTGCTCCTGCTGGCCACACTCTGCCTGACCCAGGCCAGGCTGCCCTTGGCCTTCTTGGCCCCCTGGGCACACTGCTGGCTCCTGTTCAGCCAGCTGTCAATCAGTACCCCCAGGTCCCTTGCTGTCTGGCAGCTCCTCCTCACCTTTATCAGCCTGTCTCCAGGCTGGAGCCTCCCATCACTTTTGGCAGGGTCCTGGACAATGTCATGGATGTAGCAGCCCACGTTGTCACTGCCTTTGGTCACTGTGAAGCCCAGGCTGCCCTTCTCTGACTTGGTCATGGTGACCTGGAGCTCAGCTTCCTGGGGGCAGAGGACAGCACTTTGAGCACAGCCAGGCAGAGCACCTCCAAAGCCTCCCTGACCTCAGGGCAGTCACAGCCAGGCAGCTGAGGTGCTGACTGCAACACAGGTTCCCAAGCCAGGTGTCTGAGCAGGCTCAGCTCAGCAGCTCCCCAGCCTCTGCAGAGAGGCCTGAGGACAGCTTGTTCCTGCTGCAAATGGAGTGTGGCCTAGACCAGCTTTGCAACCTGCAAGACCCCACAGCTGAGGAACATCAAGGCTCAGGTGCCAGGTTCTGTTTAGTCTGTGAAGAGCCTATAGGATAATTGTGGTTGGAAAAGACCTTGAAGCTCAGCCAGGCCAATTCAAGGCCATGGAAGGGTTTTCAGCTGCAGAGGGCCTTTAAGCTGAGCTTCTGCTGCTTTGCTTTGACTTCACATTAAAAATATCACAGAGGAACAGAACTGTGGTGAGCAAAGCCCTTGAAGCTCATCCAGCCCAACCCAGGCTGAACCACAGCCCTCAGCACCACAGCCCTCAGCACCACAGCCCTCAGCACCACAGCTCTGCCTCCTGGAAACACCTCCAGGGATGGGCACTCAACCCCTTCCCTGGGAAGCCTGGGCCAGGCTTGGAGAGCTTCTCACTTCTACCCAGTCCCCCTCCAGGCCATGGCCAAGCCAACTTCCAGCTGGCCACAGCAGCTAGCAGGGGCATTTCTGGTACTGAAGGACAGGAAAAGGCAGTTACTGGCTCATATTCCTCAGGGCCTTTCTCCAGCTGGCTGGGGAGGGAATCCATTCCTGCCAGGGCTGGGGCTGGCTCAGCAGCAGGAGCAGCAGCAGAGTCCTTCAGCAGAAGAGATGTGGGACCCTCAGGAACAGTCCCACAGGTTGGGATGGGTGGCAAATCCAACAGCAGATCACTGCAGAGAAACAAGCAGGAAAAAAAGCCCCCCAAGGGGTCAGCTCCTAGAAGGTGGCTGCCAGCCAGGGGTCAGGGCATGGAGCACTTCTGACTGACCTAAGAATCAGCCCCAAAAGAAAGCATTTCTCTGAGTAGCTCCAAGAAACTGGTGTGGTACCCAGCTCCTGCAGCACAGGGGGATCAGTGTCACAGAATCACCCCATGGTGAGGGTTGGACCTCTGGAGGTCACCCAGTACAACCCCCCTCCCTGCCAGAGCAGGGGCACCCAGGGCAGGGCAGGAACACATCCAGGTGGGTTTGGAAAGCCTCCAGGGCAGGAGACTCCACAACCACCCTGGGCAGCCTGCTCCAGGCCTCCAGCAGCCTCACAGCAAAGAAGTTTCTCCTCATGCTAGGGTGGAACCTCCTGGCTTCCAGTTTGTGCCCTCTGCCCTTTGACCTGTCCCAGGACACCACTGCAAAGAGCCTGGCCCCTGCTGCTTGCCCCCCACCCTTCAGCTATTCATCAGCATGCCTAGAGCTCTCCTCTCAGGCTGCTCTCCTCCAGGCTAACCAGCCCCAGGGCTCTCAGCCTCTCCTACTGGGGCAGTTTTAGGCCCTGCCTTTAAAAGGCAGCTGCTAAGTGAGTGGGTCTGGCTAAAAAGTTAATGCTGGGGAAAGCTTCAACCCACCACACCTCCTCACCCAGATGTTCCAGGCCCTTCAGCATCCTCCCAGCCTCCTTTGGATTCTCTGCAGGATTTTCCTGCCCCTCTTGAACTGGGGAAGCCCAGAACTGGACACAATCCTCCAGATGTGATCTCCCCATGGCAGAGCAGAGAGGGAGGAGAAACTCCCCTGACCTGCTGGCCTCACTCTCCTTGATACCCCCCCAGGATGCCATTGGCCTTCTTGGCCACATTGCTGCCCCATGGAGAACTTCCTGCCCATCAGGACTTCCAAGGCCCTTCTCCAAGGAGCTGCCTTGCAAGCAGGTCAACCCCTGACTGCCACTGGTGCCTGGTGTTGCTCCTCCCCAGGTGCAGGGCTCTAGCCTTGCCCTTGGGGAAGGATCATGAGCAACTCACCTGTCCTCCAGCTCTGCCCTGCCAGCAGCCTCTGGCTCAGCGTGCGGGACGGCCTCCTGCTGCCCTGCCTGTGCCTGGCTCACAGCTTCACCTGCAGCTTGGCACAGAGCAGGTCTCCAGCCAAGGGCCTCCTGTGCTGCTGGCTCCAGCCCCTCCTCATCAGCACTCCTGCTGCTGTCACTGTAGCTGTCTCGCCGCGAGGGGGGATTTGAGCCTCCGGCCGCCCGCCTCCGCGGGGTCGTTCTCGTCCGAGCTGTCGCCCGGCTCGCCCCTGGCTGCACCACAGGCTCCTCTGCTGACCTCTGGGAACACTTGCTGGGGGGAGTGGATGGGGGTCTGGAGAGAGCAAGGACATTCCATCCGTCAAACTCCACACTCTGAGGGCAAAAGGAAGCTGCAACCAGCTCCCCACAGCCAGCGGCAGTGGCTGCCTCGCTCCCCTGCTGCCTCCCTGCCCGGCTGCCTCACACCCCTGCTGCCTCCCTGCCCTGCTGCATCGCTCCCCTGCTGCCTCCATGCCCTGCTGCCTCACACCCCTGCTGCCTCCCCCCTGCCCTGCTGCCTCGCTCCCCTGCTGCCTCCCTGCCCTGCTGCCTCGCTCCCCTGCTGCCTCCCTGCCCTGCTGCCTCGCACCCCTGCTGCCTCCCTGCCCTGCTGCCTCGCTCCCCTGCTGCCTCCCTGCCCTGCTGCCTCGCACCCCTGCTGCCTCCCTGCCCTGCTGCCTCACACCCCTGCTGCCTCGCTCCCTGCCCTGCTGCCTCCTCCCCTGCTGCCTCACACCCCTGCTGCCTCACACCCCTGCTGCCTCGCTCCCCTGCTGCCTCCCTGCCCTGCTGCCTCGCTCCCCTGCTGCCTCGCTGCCCTGCTGCCTCCATGCCCTGCTGCCTCGCACCCCTGCTGCCTCGCTCCCCTGCTGCCTCCCTGCCCTGCTGCCTCGCTCCCCTGCTGCCTCCCTGCCCTGCTGCCTCGCTCCCCTGCTGCCTCGCACCCCTGCTGCCTCTCTGCCCAGCTGCCTCGCTCCCCTGCTGCCTCCCTGCCCTGCTGCCTCGCTCCCCTGCTGCCTCCCTCCCCTGCTGCCTCACACCCCTGCTGCCTCCCTGCCCTGCTGCCTCCCTCCCCTGCTGCCTCGCTCCCCTGCTGCCTTCCTGCCCTGCTGCCTCGCACCCCTGCTGCCTCCCTGCCCTGCTGCCTCGCTCCCCTGCTGCCTCGCTCCCCTGCTGCCTCCCTCCCCTGCTGCCTCACACCCCTGCTGCCTCCCTGCCCTGCTGCCTCGCTCCCCGCTGCTGCCTCGCTCCCCTGCTGCCTCCCTCCCCTGCTGCCTCACACCCCTGCTGCCTCCATGCCCTGCTGCCTCGCTCCCCTGCTGCCTCCCTCCCCCTGCTGCCTCGCTCCCCTGCTGCCTCGCTCCCCCTGCTGCCTCCCTCCCTGCTGCCTCGCTCCCCTGCTGCCTCGCTCCCCCTGCTGCCTCCCTGCCCTGCTGCCTCCCTGCCCTGCTGCCTCGCTCCCCTGCTGCCTCCCCCTGCCCTCTGCTGCCTCCCTGCCCTGCTGCCTCGCTGCCCTGCTGCCTCCCTCGCCCCCTGCTGCCTCCCTGCCCTGCTGCCTCGCTCCCCTGCTGCCTCCCTCCCCTGCTGCCTCCCTGCCCTGCTGCCTCACACCCCTGCTGCCTCACCCCCTGCTGCCTCGCTCCCCTGCCCTCCCTGCCCTGCTGCCTCCTCCCCTGCTGCCTCGCTGCCCTGCTGCCTCCATGCCCTGCTGCCTCGCACCCCTGCTGCCTCGCTCCCCCTGCTGCCTCGCTGCCCCCCTGCTGCCTCGCTCCCCTGCTGCCCCCTGCCCTGCTGCCTCGCTCCCCTGCTGCCTCCTGCCCCCTGCCTCCCTGCCCTGCTGCCTCCCCAGCTGCCCGCTGCTGCCTCCCTGCCTCGCTGCTGCCTCCCTCCCCTGCTGCCTCACACCCCTGCTGCCTCCCTGCCCTGCTGCCTCCCTCCCCTGCTCCCGCTCCCCCTGCTGCCTTCCTGCCCTGCTGCCTCGCACCCCTGCTGCTCCCTCCCCGCTCCCCTGCTGCCTCGCTCCCCTGCTGCCTCCCTCCCCCTGCTGCCTCACCTGCTGCCTCCCCCCTGCTGCCTCGCTCCCCTGCCCTCGCTCCCCCTGCTGCCTCCCTCCCCTGCTGCCTCCACCCCTGCTGCCTCCATGCCCTGCTGCCTCGCTCCCCTGCTGCCTCCCTCCCCTGCTGCCTCGCACCCCTGCTGCCTCGCTCCCCTGCTGCCTCCCTGCCCTGCTGCCTCCCTGCCCTGCTGCCTCCCTGCCCTGCTGCCTCGCTCCCCTGCTGCCTCCCTCCCCTGCTGCCTCCCTGCCCTGCTGCCTCGCTCCCCTGCTGCCTCCCTCCCCTGCTGCCTCCCTGCCCTGCTGCCTCGCTCCCCTGCTGCCTCCCTCCCCTGCTGCCTCGCTCCCCTGCTGCCTCCCTGCCCTGCTGCCTCGCTCCCCTGCTGCCTCCCTGCCCTGCTGCCTCACACCCCTGCTGCCTCGCTCCCCTGCTGCCTCCCTGCCCTGCTGCCTCGCTCCCCTGCTGCCTCCCTGCCCTGCTGCCTCGCTCCCCTGCTGCCTCCCTGCCCTGCTGCCTCTCTGCCCAGCTGCCTCGCTCCCCTGCTGCCTCCCTGCCCTGCTGCCTCGCTCCCCTGCTGCCTCCCTCCCCTGCTGCCTCACACCCCTGCTGCCTCCCTGCCCTGCTGCCTCCCTCCCCTGCTGCCTCGCTCCCCTGCTGCCTTCCTGCCCTGCTGCCTCGCACCCCTGCTGCGACCCTGCCCTGCTGCCTCGCTCCCCTGCTGCCTCGCTCCCCTGCTGCCTCCCTCCCCTGCTGCCTCACACCCCTGCTGCCTCCCTGCCCTGCTGCCTCGCTCCCCTGCTGCCTCGCTCCCCTGCTGCCTCCCTCCCCTGCTGCCTCACACCCCTGCTGCCTCCATGCCCTGCTGCCTCGCTCCCCTGCTGCCTCCCTCCCCTGCTGCCTCGCTCCCCTGCTGCCTCGCTCCCCTGCTGCCTCGCTCCCCTGCTGCCTCCCTGCCCTGCTGCCTCCCTGCCCTGCTGCCTCGCTCCCCTGCTGCCTCCCTCCCCTGCTGCCTCCCTGCCCTGCTGCCTCGCTACCCTGCTGCCTCCCTCCCCTGCTGCCTCCCTGCCCTGCTGCCTCGCTCCCCCTGCTGCCTCCCTCCCCTGCTGCCTCCCTGCCCTGCTGCCTCGCTCCCCTGCTGCCTCCCTCCCCTGCTGCCTCGCTCCCCTGCTGCCTCGCTCCCCTGCTGCCTCGCTCCCCTGCTGCCTCCACCCCTGCTGCCTCGCTCCCCTGCTGCCTCCCTCCCCTGCTGCCTCCCTGCCCTGCTGCCTCGCCTCCCTGCTGCCTCGCTCCCCTGCTGCCTCCCTCCCCTGCTGCCTCACACCCCTGCTGCCTCCCTGCCCTGCTGCCTCGCTCCCCTGCTGCCTCGCTCTCCCCTGCTGCCTCCCTCCCCTGCTGCCTCACACCCCTGCTGCCTCCATGCCCTGCTGCCTCGCTCCCCTGCTGCCTCCCTCCCCTGCTGCCTCGCTCCCCCTGCTGCCTCGCTCCCCTGCTGCCTCGCTCCCCCTGCTGCCTCCCTGCCCTGCTGCCTCCCTGCCCTGCTGCCTCGCTCCCCTGCTGCCTCCCTCCCCTGCTGCCTCCCTGCCCTGCTGCCTCGCTACCCTGCTGCCTCCCTCCCCTGCGCCTCCCTGCCCTGCTGCCTCGCTCCCCTGCTGCCTCCCTCCCCTGCTGCCTCCCTGCCCTGCTGCCTCGCTCCCCTGCTGCCTCCCTCCCCTGCTGCCTCGCTCCCCTGCTGCCTCGCTCCCCTGCTGCCTCGCTCCCCTGCTGCCTCGCTCCCCTGCTGCCTCCATGCCCTGCTGCCTCGCACCCCTGCTGCCTCGCTCCCCTGCTGCCTCGCTCCCCTGCTGCCTCACACCCCTGCTGCCTCCCTCCCCTGCTGCCTCCCTCCCCTGCTGCCTCCCTGCCCTGCTGCCTCGCTCCCCTGCTGCCTCCCTCCCCTGCTGCCTCCCTCCCCTGCTGCCTCGCTCCCCTGCTGCCTCGCTCCCCTGCTGCCTCCCTCCCCTGCTGCCTCCCTCCCCTGCTGCCTCCCTCCCCTGCTGCCTCGCTCCCCTGCTGCCTCCCTCCCCTGCTGCCTCCCTGCCCTGCTGCCTCCCTTCCCTGCTGCCTCAATCCGCTGCGCACAGCTCGGCCAAGAGGCAGCCTGCAACACTCTGCAACCTGGAACCACGGCAGGGCTTGGGTGGGGAAAGGCCTCCAGGCTCAGCCAGCTCAGCCAGCAACCCAGTCCCACCATGGCCACCAAACCCTGGCGCCACGTGCCATGGCCATGGCTTGCTGCAACACCTCCAGGCATGGGGACTCCACCACCCCCCTGGGCAGCCTCTGCCAGCCCCTGACCACTCTGGTAGCAAAGGCATTTTCCTCTTCTCCAACCTAAGCCTCCCCTGGCAGACTTCAGGACACTGCCTCTGCTTCTATCACCTGAGACTGGGGAGCAGAGCCCAATCCCCCTGGCTGCAGCCTCCTCTCAGGGAGCTGCAGAGAGCAAGGAGGTCTCCCTCAGCCTCCTCTGCTCCACACTCAGCACCCCCAGCTCCCTCAGCTGCTCCTCCCCAGCCCTCTTCTCCACACCCTTCTCCACCTTGCTTGCCCTTCCCTGGCCCTGCTCCAGCTCCTCAAGGTGCTTCTTGCAGCCAGGAGCCCAAAGCTGAGCCCAGCCCTCAAGCTGTGGCCTGCCCAGTGCTGAGCCCAGGGGCACCATCCCTGCCCTGCTCCTGCTGCCCACCCCACTGCTGCTCCAGCCCAGGCTGCTGCTGCCCTTCTTGCCCCCCTGCCCACCCCCTGCCTCCTCTCCAGCTGCTGCCCCCAGCACCCCCAGGGCTTTCTCTGCTGCCCACTTTCCAGCCCCTCTGCCCCCAGCCTGGGGCCTTCCTGGGGCTGCTGTGCCCCAGGTGCAGGCTCCAGCCCCTGGCCTTGTTGAGCCTCCTGCAGCTGAGCTCAGCCCTGGCTCCAGCCTGCCCAGGTGCCTCTGCAGAGCCTTCCTGCCCTCCAGCACAACTCTCCTGCCCCAGTTTGGTGTCATCTGCAAAGCTCCTGAGGCTGCCTGGATCCCCTCATGCAGATCATTGATGAAGATGATGAAGTGAACTGCTCCCAGCCCTGAGCCCTGGGGAGCAGCACTTGTGCCTGGCTCCCAGCTGGACTGAGATCCATCCCCCAAGCACCCTCTGTGCTCAGCCATCAGGCAGTGTCTCACCCAGGGAAGCCTCCCCCAGCCAAGCCCTGGGCAGTCAGTTTCTCCAGCAGGCTGCTGTGGGACAGTGTTAAAAGCTTTACCAAAGTCAGTTCTGTCTGGAGAGGAGAAGGCTCCCAGGAGACCTTCTGGTGGCCTCCCAGGATCTGCAGGGGGCTGCAAGCAAGCTGGGGAGGGACTTTGGAGGGGGTGAGGGAGGGAGAGGAGTGGAGGGGCTGGAGCAGAAGTAGAAGTGGGGAGCTGGAGCTTGGCTGTGAGGAAGAAGTTGTTGGCCAGGAGGGTGGTGAGAGCCTGGCCCAGGCTGCCCAGGGAGGTGGTGGCAGCCTCCTGGCTGGAGGGGTTTGCAGCCAGGCTGGAGGTGGCTGTGAGCAAGCTGCTGTGGTGTGAGGTGTCCCTGCTCATGGCAGGGGGTGGGACTGGCTGAGCCTTGGGGTCCCTTCCAGCCCTGCCAGCTCTGTGACTCTATGATTCTAAAGTCCAGGCAGACACATCCTCAGCCTTGTCATGATCCCCTCTGCAGCCACCTTGTCCTAGAAGGAGGTCAGGATGGTCAAGCAGGACCTGCTCTTCATGACCCTGTGCTGGCTGGGCCTCACCCCCTGCTTCCCTGCCCTGCAGAATGGGCCTGAAGATGCTCTGCCCCCTGACCTTCCCCAGCACTGAGCTCAGACTGCCAGGCCTGCAGGAACCCTGAGCGGGGAGTCACCACCCCTGGCTGGGTTTGACAGTGGTTTAGGTGTGGTGCTTGGGGTTTAGGGTGAACTCTGCAGAGCAGGCTCAGCAGTTTTTTTCCAATATAGAATAGAACCAACCAGGTTGGAAAAGACCTTTGAGACCATCCAGTCCAACCTCTCACCCAGCACCATCTGAGCAACTCAACCCTGGCACCAAGCACCCCATCCAGTCTCCTCCTAAACACCTCCAGGGATGGGGACTCCACCACCTCCCTGGGCAGCTCATCCCAGTGGCCAATCTCTCTTGCTGGGAAGAACTTTCTCCTCCCCTCCAGCCTCAACCTCCCCTGGCACAGCTTGAGACTGTGGCCTCTTGTTCTGGTGCTGGGGGCCTGGCAGAAGAGACCAACCCCCACCTGGCTACAACCTCCCTGCAGGGAGTTGGAGAGAGCAATGAAGTCTCCCCTGAGCCTCCTCTGCTCCAGGCTGAGCAACCCCAGCTCCCTGAGCCTCTCCTCACAGGGCTGTGCCCCAGACCCCTCCTCAGCCTTGTGCTCCAGACCTCTTCCCAGCCTTGTGGCCCAGACCCCTCCCCAGCCTTGTGCCCCAGACCCCTCCCCAGCCTTGTGCTCCAGACCCCTCCCCAGCCTTGTGCTCCAGACCCCTCCCCAGCCTTGTGCTCCAGACCCCTCCCCAGCCTTGTGCCCCAGACCTGTCCGGCCTTTTACCCCAGACCCCTCCCCAGCCTTGTGCCCCAGACCCCTCCCCAGCCTTGTTGGACGATCCCAGAGGTCTTTCCCAACCCGCAGGCTGCTCTGCTTCTGTTCCTGTGAGCTCTGTCCCCGCTGAGCTCTTGCATGTGCCTCCCCTGCAGGCAGCAGTGAGCCCCCTGCAGCCCAGCTGCCGTGCTGCTCACCAGCAGGGAGGGGTCGATCTCGGGGAGCACGCCGGCCGGGGGCCGGCACAGCAGCAGAGACACTTCTGGAGAGGTTCCCCTCAGGGCAGAGACAACTTCCTGTGGGCACAGTGGCATTTGGGATTAGACACAGACCTCCCCTCCCCATCCCCATCCCCAAGCCTGGCAGAGCACAGAGTGTGGTGGGTTGAAATTTGCCCCCCTCTCCCCTCCCCCAACATTAAATGTGGCCAGCCCAGCTCAGCTGGCAGCAAGTGAGAGCTGTGGTCACAAGCAGAACTACAACCTGGAGTGGAATGCAAGGGGTCTGCACCAAACACCCAGCACTTACACCAGTGACAGGGATTCACAGCTCAGAAAGAGCACCAGGACCCCCCTGGTCAAAGACAGGGGAGCTGCTAACAGCTTCTCCCTTCCCTGCCCCCTCCCCAGCCCCCCTGTCCACAACAGGGATAAGGGAAAGAAGCAGAGAGACGGTAGAACTTAGCCAGAACAATGCAGCCAAGGGCAAGCAGCAGCCAGTTAGTATCTCCCAGCCCCAGCAAGAGAGAAGGGAAGGAGGGAAGGGAGAAGAGGGAGAGGGAGGTTCAGAGAGGAGAGAGATAAAAGGGAGGGGAGAAAAGGGAGGGGAGGGGAGAAAAGGGAGGGGAGAAAAGGGAGGGGAGGAAAGGGAGGGGAGGAAAGGGAGGGGAGAGGAGGAAAGGGAGGGGAGAGGAGGAAAGGGAGGGGAGAGGAGGAAAGGGAGGGAGAGAGGAGGAAAGGGAGGAAAGGGAGGGAGAGAGGAAAGGGAGGGGAGAGGAGGAAAGGGAGGGGAGAGGAGGAAAGGGAGGGGAGAGGAGGAAAGGGAGGGGAGAGAGGAGGAAAGGGAGGGGAGAGGAGGAAAGGGAGGGGAGAGGAGGAAAGGGAGGGGAGAGGGAGGAAAGGGAGGGGAGAGGAGGAAAGGGAGGGGAGGGAAGGGAGGGGGAGGGGAGAGGGGAGGGAAGGGAAAGGGAGGGGAGGGAAGGGAGGGGGAGGGGGAGGGAAGGGAGGGAGGGGAGGGAAGGGAGGGAGGGAGGGGAGGGAGGGAAGGGAGGGGAGGGGAGGGAAGGGGGGAGGAAAGGGAGGGGAGGGGAGGAAAGGGAGGGGAACAGAGAGGAGGAAAGGGAGGGGAACAGAGAGGAGGAAAGGGAGGGGAACAGAGAGGAGGAAAGGGAGGGGAACAGAGAGGAGGGAGGGGAACAGAGAGGAGGAAAGGGAGGGGAACAGAGAGGAGGAAAGGGAGGCGAGGGGAGAAAAGGGAGGGGAGAGAGAGGATTCGTTTCCAGGGTAATTGTGAGGGTAGCTAACTCCCCAGAGGGCTGTTCAGAACTCTCCTTGTTTTGCGTTTTCCACCCAACAGTGATTTCTTTCCATGTGAGCACCTTCTGCTCGGGAGCTGTGCAAAGCTGCGCAGGCACAGCCCAAAGCCCCAGCCCCGAGGTACAGACCTGCTGGGAGAGGCCCCTGAGGGGGCGCCGTTGACCTGCAGGATGATGTCCCCCACCTCGATCTGCCCGCTCTCGGCCGCCGGCTGCCGGGGAACAGCTTCTTCACCCTCACCATGGTGCAGCCCAGCTGCTCGGGGCCCAGGTCGTCCTCACGGCAGAAGCTGAAGCCCAGGCCGGAGCTGTTCTTCAGCAGCTTCACCTCGAAGATGTTCTCTGCGGAGGGGACAGCAGCTGCTGGTGTCCCGGGGCGGGCGACGCCAGCGGCCGGAGCGCGGGCCCCGGGCAGCGGGGGCTCCGGGCAGCGAGGGCTCCGGGCAGCGGGGCTCGGGCAGCGCCGGCTCCGCAGCGCCGGCTCCGGGCAGCGCCGGCTCCGGGCAGCGAGGGCTCCGGGCAGCGCCGGCTCCGGGCAGCGGGGCTCCGGGCAGCGCCGGCTCCGGGCAGGGGGCTCCGGGCAGCGGGGGCTCCGGGCAGCGAGGGCTCCGGGCAGCGCCGGCTCCGGGCAGCGCCGGCTCCGGGCAGCGCCGGCTCCGGGCAGCGGGGGCTCTGGGCAGCGGGGGCTCCGGGCAGCGCCGGCTCCGGGCAGCGGGGGCTCCGGGCAGCGGGGGCTCCGGGCAGCGCCGGCTCCGGGCAGCGGGGGCTCCGGGCTCCGGGGCTCCGGGCAGCGGGCTCCGGGCAGCGCCGGCTCCGGGCAGCGAGGGCTCCGGGCAGCGGGGGCTCCGGGCAGCGCTGGCTCTGGGCAGCGGGGGCTCCGGGCAGCGGGGCTCCGGGCAGCGGGGGCTCCGGGCAGCGAGGGCTCCGGGCAGCGAGGGCTCCGGGCAGCGCCGGCTCCGGGCAGCGGGGGCTCCGGGCAGCGCCGGCTCCGGGCAGCGGGGGCTCCGGGCAGCGGGGGCTCCGGGCAGCGAGGGCTCCGGGCAGCGCCGGCTCCGGGCAGCGCCGGCTCCGGGCAGCGCCGGCTCCGGGCAGCGGGGGCTCTGGGCAGCGGGGGCTCCGGGCAGCGCCGGCTCCGGGCAGCGGGGGCTCCGGGCAGCGGGGGCTCCGGGCAGCGGGGGCTCCGGGCAGCGCCGGCTCCGGGCAGCGGGGGCTCCGGGCAGCGGGGGCTCCGGGCAGCGCCGGCTCCGGGCAGCGAGGGCTCCGGGCAGCGGGGCTCCGGGCAGCGCTGGCTCTGGGCAGCGGGGGCTCCGGGCAGCGAGGGCTCCGGGCAGCGGGGGCTCCGGGCAGCGGGGGCTCCGGGCAGCGCCGGCTCCGGGCAGCGGGGGCTCTGGGCAGCGGGGGCTCCGGGCAGCAGGGGCTCCGGGCAGCGCCGGCTGCGGGCAGCGCCGGCTGCGGGCAGCGGGGGCTCTGGGCAGCGAGGGCTCCGGGCAGCGAGGGCTCCGGGCAGCGGGGGCTCCGGGCAGTGCCGGCTGCGGGCAGCGCCGGCTCCGGGCAGCGCCGGTTCCGGGCAGCGAGGGCTCCGGGCAGCGAGGGCTCCGGGCAGCGGGGCTCCGGGCAGCGCCGGCTCCGGGCAGCGCCGGCTCTGGGCAGCGGGGGCTCCGGGCAGCGAGGGCTCCGGGCAGCGGGGGCTCCGGGCAGCGCCGGCTCCGGGCAGCGCCGGCTCCGGGCAGCGGGGCTCCGGGCAGCGGGGGCTCCGGGCAGCGGGGCTCCGGGCAGCGCCGGCTCCGGGCAGCGGGGGCTCCGGCAGCGAGGGCTCCGGGCAGCGGGGGCTCCGGGCAGCGGGGCTCCAGGCAGCGAGGGCTCCGGGCAGCGCCGGCTCCGGGCAGCGGGGGCTCCGGGCAGCGCCGGCTCCGGGCAGCGGGGGCTCCGGGCAGCGGGGCTCCGGGCAGCGAGGGCTCCGGGCAGCGGGGGCTCCGGGCAGCGCCGGCTCCGGGCAGCGGGGGCTCCGGGCAGCGGGGGCTCCGGGCAGCGAGGGCTCCGGGCAGCGGGGGCTCCGGGCAGCGCCGGCTGCGGGCAGCGCCGGCTGCGGGCAGCGAGGGCTCCGGGCAGCGAGGGCTCCGGGCAGCGGGGCTCCGGGCAGCGCCGGCTCCGGGCAGCGGGGGCTCCGGGCAGCGGGGGCTCCGGGCAGCGAGGGCTCCGGGCAGCGAGGGCTCCGGGCAGCGGGGCTCCGGGCAGCGCCGGCTCCGGGCAGCGGGGGCTCCGGGCAGCGGGGGCTCCGGGCAGCGCCGGGCTCCGGGCAGCGCCAGCTCCGGGCATGGGGGCTCCGGGCAGCGCCGGCTCCGGGCAGCGCGGGCTCCGGGCAGCGGGGGCTCCGGGCAGCGCCGGCTCCGGGCAGCGGGGCTCCGGGCAGCGGGGGCTCCGGGCATGAGGGCTCCGGGCAGCGCCGGCTCCCGGGCAGCGGGGGCTCCGGGCAGCGCGGGCTCCGGGCAGCGGGGGCTCCGGGCAGCAGCTCCGGCGGCTCCGGGCAGCGGGGGCTCCGGGCAGCGCGGGCTCCGGGCAGCGGGGGCTCCGGGCAGCGAGGGCTCCGGGCAGCGGCTCTCCGGGCAGCGTGGGCTCCGGGCAGCGGGGGCTCCGGGCAGCGGGGGCTCGGGGCAGCGGGGGCTCTGGGCAGCGGGGGCTCCGGGCAGCGGGGGCTCCGGGCAGCGGGGGCTCCGGGCAGCGAGGGCTCCGGGCAGCGGGGGCTCCGGGCAGCGCCGGCTCCGGGCAGCGGGGGCTCCGGGCAGCGCCGGCTCCGGGCAGCGAGGGCTCCGGGCAGCGAGGGCTCCGGGCAGCGGGGGCTCCGGGCAGCGCCGGCTCCGGGCAGCGGGGGCTCCGGGCAGCGGGGCTCCGGGCAGCGCCGGCTCCGGGCAGCGGGGGCTCCGGGCAGCGGGGGCTCCGGGCAGCGCCGGCTCCGGGCAGCGGGGGCTCCGGGCAGCGAGGGCTCCGGGCAGCGAGGGCTCCGGGCAGCGCCAGCTCCGGGCAGCGGGGGCTCCGGGCAGCGCGGGCTCCGGGCAGCGGCGGCTCCGGGCAGCGGGGGCTCCGGGCAGCGCCGGCTCGGGGCAGCGGGGGCTCCGGGCAGCGCCGGCTCCGGGCAGCGGGGGCTCCGGGCAGCGGGGGCTCCGGGCAGCGAGGGCTCCGGGCAGCGGGGGCTCCGGGCAGCGCCGGCTCCGGGCAGCGGGGGCTCCGGGCAGCGGGGGCTCCGGGCAGCGGGGGCTCCGGGGCTCCGCAGCGGGGGCTCCGGGCAGCGGGGGCTCCGGGCAGCGCCGGCTCCGGGCAGCGGCGGGCTCCGGGCAGCGGGGGCTCCGGGCAGCGCCGGCTCCGGGCAGCGGGGGCTCCGGGCAGCGCCGGCTCCGGGCAGCGAGGGCTCCGGGCAGCGCCGGCTCCGGGCAGCGGGGGCTCCGGGCAGCGCCGGCTCCGGGCAGCGGGGCTCCGGGCAGCGCCGGCTCCGGGCAGCGCCGGCTCCGGGCAGCGGGGCCCCCTCACAGCCTTCCTCCACAAGCCTCATCCACGAGACCCACCCCAGTTAAAAGAGGGCTGCCTGGGGCTGCTGGCTTGGCCTGGCAGCAGCTACGCTCCACAGACAGCCAGGGCACCTCCAGGCTGGAGAGCAGCCAGGCAGAGAGGGACCTGGGGGTGCTGGTTGACAGTAGGCTGGTTGACAGGAGGCTGGTTGACAGGAGCCAGCAGTGTGCCCAGGGGGCCAAGAAGGGCAATAGCATCCTGGCCTGCATCAGGAAGAGTGTGGCCAGCAGGAGCAGGGAAGTCCTTGTGCCCTGTGCTCAGCACTGCTTAGGCCACCCCTTGAGTCCTGTGTCCAGCTCTGGGCTGCTCAGGTTAAGAAGGACATTGAGCTGCTGGAAGGTGTCCAGAGAAGGGCAACAGAGCTGGGGAGGGGTCTGGGGCACAGCCCTGTGAGGAGAGGCTGAGGGAGCTGGGGTTGCTCAGCCTGGAGCAGAGGAGGCTCAGGGGAGACCTTCTTGCTCTCTCCAATTCCCTGCAGGGAGGTTGTAGCCAGGTGGGGGTTGGTCTCTTCTGCCAGGCCCCCAGCAGCAGAACAAGAGGACACAGTCTCAAGCTGTGCCAGGGGAGGTTCAGGCTGGATGTTAGGAAGAAGTTCTTCATAGAAAGAGATTGGCCACTGGAATGAGCTGCCCAGGGAGGTGGTGGAGTCCCCATCCCTGGAGGTGTTTAGGAAGAGCCTGGATTAGGCCCTTGGTGCCATGGTTGAGTTGATCAGATGGTGCTGGGTGAGAGGTTGGACTGGATGATCTCAAAGGTCTCTTCCAACCTGGTTGATTCTATTCTATTCTATTCTATTCTATTCTATTCTATTCTATTCTATTCCCAAGGGAGTGTGGTAAGGAGCAGAGCGACTGGCCACAGTGAGAGCAGGTGCTGGAGCTCCTGGCAGACAGGAGGACCAAAAGCTATCTGCAGTGGCTTCCCCACCTGGGCAGGCTTCCCTCCACCTCCACAGGCCTTCAGCAAGTGAAGCTGAGCTATGCCAGCCTCCAGTCAGCTATGTAAATCCCTCTTCGCTCTCCATCCCCCTCTTGATGTCTTCTCTCACCTAGCCAGGACCAGCAGGATCTGCAGCAGCTCTCATTTATGACCAGCTGAACTGTTTACAGAATAGAGAATCAACCAGGCTGGAAAAGACCTCAGAGCTCATCCAGTCCAACCTCTCACCCAGCACCATCTGAGCAACTCAACCCTGGCACCAAGCACCCCATCCAGTCTCCTCCTAAACACCTCCAGGGATGGGGACTCCACCACCTCCCTGGGCAGCTCATCCCAGTGGCCAATTCCTCTTGCTGGGAAGAACTTTCTCCTCCCCTCCAGCCTCAACCCCCCTGGCACAGCTTGAGACTGTGTCCTCTTGTTCTGCTGCTGGGGGCCTGGCAGAAGAGACCAACCCCCACCTGGCTACAGCCTCCCTGCAGGGAGTTGGAGAGAGCAAGAAGGTCTCCCCTGAGCCTCCTCTGCTCCAGGCTGAGCAACCCCAGCTCCCTCAGCCTCTCCTCACAGGGCTGTGCTCCAGACCCCTCCCCAGCCTTGTGCCCCAGACCCCTCCCCAGCCTTGTTGCCCTTCTCTGGACACCTTCCAGCATCTCAACCAACATCTCTCCTAAACTGAGGGGCCCAGAACTGGAGACAGGACACAAGGTTTAACCTCTCCTTGTCACTCCTCAGCAGCCCCAGAGACAGCAGCACCCCTTTTACTCCAGCCTTGCTACAACCCTGGCCTGCAAGGCTGGGGACACTGGGAGAGAAAGGCCCCAGTGAGACAGCAACCAGTCAACAGCAACCACACAAAGCTGCCCAGATGGGAGAAGACCTCTTCAAAAGCAGAGCCACAGCACAAAGAGGCAGGAGGCTGCATCCTTGCTGCCAGCTCTTTCTCATCTCTGTCTTGGAAGAAAAAATATTCCCAGGGCCAAAGGATGCTTTGAGAGCTCAGAGGGTTGCCATAGAATCACAGAATGGTCCAGGCTGGAAGGGACCTCCAAAGGTCACCCAGTCTGACCTCCAAAGGTCACCCAGTCTGACCTCCCCACAGCCTGCAGGGACATCCTCAACTAGATCAGGCTGCACAGGGCCTCGTTGAGCCTCACCTTGAGTATCCCCAGGGATGGGGCCTCAACCACCTCCCTGGGCAACCTGTTCCAGTGTTCCACTACCCTCACAGTAAAGAACTTCTTCCTGATATCCAGTCTCAATCTGCCCTTCTCTAGCCTGAAGCCACTGCCCCTGGTGCTGTCCCTGCAGGCCTTTGCTAACAGCCTCTCTCCATCCTTCCTGTAGCCCCCTCCAGGTACCAGCAGGCTGCTGTTAGGTCTCCCTGGAGCCTCCTCTACTCCAGGCTGAACACCCCCAGCTCCCCCATCCTGCCCTTGCAGCAGAGCTGATCCAACCCCCCTGACCTTTTTCATGGCCCTCCTCTGGAGCCTCTCCATGTCCCCTGTGCCCCCACCTGGAGTGACAAAGCTGTAATCTCTGGCGTGGGTGGTCCTTGTGGCTGCTTTCTCCTGTGCATCACACTGCCCTGGGTGACTGGGAGGGGTGCACTGGGGGGTCACTGGAGCATGAGCCTTGGCCACTGAAAGCTGACCTTTTTCCAGCAGCAGATGCACCACCTAGGGAGAGGAAACATTCCCCAGTTAACTGGCAGCACTCATGGAGACAGCAGGGTCTAGAGCACGGTTCCAGCTTCACAGAGTCACAGAAGGTTAGGGGCAGGAAGAGACCTCCAGAGCTCATCCAGTCCAACCCCCTGCCAGAGCAGGGGCAGGGCACCCAGAACACAGCCAGGGGGGTTGGAATACCTATAGAGAAGGAGACTCCACACTCCCCCTGGGCAGCCTGCTCCAGGCCTCGGGAAGCCTCCCAGGGAAAGAATTCTCCTCCTGGGGCCATGGCACTGCCTCTGGCTCAGCTTCCACCCCTGCCCCTGCTGCTGGCACTGGGCAGCCCCCAGCAGAGCCTGGCTCCAGCCCCTGGGCACTGCCCCTGCACAGCTTCATCCCCAGCACTCAGCTCCCCCTCAGGCTCCTCCTCTGCGAGCTGCAGAGCCCTCAGCTGCCTCAGGCCGTGCTGCTGAGGAAGGTGTTGCCCTGGCTGCAGCAGCTCTGTGCCTCTGGGCTGGACTCTCTCAAGCAGCTCCCTGAGCCGCTGCTGGAGCCGAGGGGCCCAGAGCTGGAGAGCAGATTGCAGCTGTGGCCTCAGCAGGGCAGAGCAGAGGGGCAGCAGCAGCTCTCTGAGCTCCTCCCCACAGCCCTTCTGCTGCAGCCCAGGCTGCCCTTGGCCCCCTTGGCCCCCAGAGCACATTGCTGGCTCCTGCTCCCCTCCCACCCCCAGGATGCCCAGGGCCTTTTCCCCTGCACTGCATGAACAGGAGTCAAAGGCAGTTTAAGAGAATTGTCGAAGGGAGGGAGGGAGGGAGGGAGGGAGGTGAGGTCAGGAAGGAAGGAAGGAAGGAAGGCAGGAAGGAAGGAAGGGAAGGCAGGAAGGAAGGAAGGAAGGAAGGAAGGAAGGAAGGAAGGAAGGAAGGAAGGAAGGAAGGAAGGAAGGAAGGCAGGAAGGAAGGAAGGCAGGAAGGAAGGAAGGCAGGAAGGAAGGAAGGCAGGAAGGAAGGCAGGAAGGAAGGCAGGAAGGAAGGCAGGAAGGAAGGAAGGAAGGAAGGCAGGAAGGAAGGAAGGAAGGAAGGAAGGAAGGAAGGAAGGAAGGAAGGAAGGAAGGAAGGAAGGAAGGAAGGAAGGAAGGAAGGAAGGAAGGAAGGAAGGAAGGAAGGCTTCTGCAGGGGCTCTGCAGAGGCTCTTTGCAGGTGTGCAGAGGCTTCAACACCTGAATCAGAGCCATTTGGGATGGAAAAGATCCTTCAGATCATCCAGTGCAGTCATCAACAGAGCAGTCACCACAAGGAGCAGCTTCCAGGGGATGGGGAGACAGCACTGAGAGCATCAAGTGCTGCAGAAGACAAGCCAGGACTCAAGGCTACCAAGGCAGGCTGCAGACACAGCTGCACACAGGCAGGCATTCAGAGGAGGGAACCATCAGCACCATGTTGCTACAGCTGCTTGCCAGCCCATGCCCCTGGGCTTCCTTCCCTTGAAGCCCATGGTCAAGGGGAAACCAATCCCTTGCAGACCTCCTGCTCACACACAGAGCTAGAATGCCTGCAGGGTGAGCAGAGAGGCCCAAGGCTCAGGAAGGCAAGGGGTCTAAGAAAGCACTTCCAGAGGCACCAGGACACTGGGGACAGTTCCAGACTTCAGGGTCCTTCACCTCTGCCACATCTTCTTCACTCATGAAGATCACAGAATGGGTTTAGGTTGGAAGGGACCTCAAGGATCATCCAGTGCCAGCCCCCTGCCATGGGCAGGGACACCTCCCACCAGCCCCAGCATGCTCAGGGCCTCACCCAGCCTGGCCCTCAACACCTCCAGGCAGGAGGCAGCCACAGCCTCCTGGGCAGCCTGTGCCAGAGTCTCCCCAGCCTCACCCTCAACAATTTCTTCCTCCTCTCCACTCTCAGTCTCTCCTCTCCCAGCTCAAAGCCATTGTTCCTCAGCCTGGCACTCCCAGCCCTTGTCCAAAGTCCCTCCCCAGCTCTCCTGGAGCCCCTTCAGCTACTGGGAGGCTGCTCTGAGGTCTGCCTGCAGCCTTCTCTTCTCCAGGCTGAACAGCCCCAGCTCTCCCAGCCTGGCCCCACAGGGGAGGTTCTCCACCATCTTTATGCAACATGTGGCACCTGTGGCTGAGGGCTCCCTGATCAAACCTTGACAGTGCTGAGAACAGCATTCAGATCAGCAAAGCTCCTCCTCAAGCACATCCACCTCAAGCTCTGTGCCCACATTTTTCTGCCTTCCCCACCTCTATCCCCTCCCTTCCCCACCTCTATCCCCTCCCTTCCCCTACAAGAAGGCAGCCTCCACCAGATAGCTTCCACCAGGCAGTGGAAGGCAGCTCTGAGGTCTGCCTGGAGATGTGGTTGACTACAGAGTCAGTCAGAGACAGACCCAGTTGGCCAAGGGCATCCTGGCCTGCATCAGGCAGAGTGTGGCCAGCAGGAGCAGGGAAGTCCTTGTGCCCTGTGCTCAGCACTGCTGAGGCCACCCCTTGAGTCCTGTGTCCAGCTCTGGGCTGCTGAGGTTAGGCAAGAGGTTGAGCTGCTGGAAGGTGTCCAGAGAAGGGCAACAGAGCTGGGGAGGGGTCTGGGGCAGAAGGCTGGGGAGGGGTCTGGGGCAGAAGGCTGGGGAGGGGTCTGGGCCACAAGGCTGGGGAGGGGTCTGGGGCACAAGGCTGGGGAGGGGTCTGGGGCACAAGGCTGGGGAGGGGTCTGGGGCACAAGGCTGGGGAGGGGTCTGGGGCACAAGGCTGGGGAGGGGTCTGGAGCACAAGGCTGGGGAGGGGGCTGGGGCACAGCCCTGTGAGGAGAGGCTGAGGGAGCTGGGGTTGCTCAGCCTGGAGCAGAGGAGGCTCAGGGGAGACCTTCTTGCTCTCTCCAGCTCCCTGCAGGGAGGTTGTAGCCAGGGGGGTTGGTCTCTTCTGCCAGGCCCCCAGCACCAGAACAAGAGGACACAGTCTCAAGCTGTGCCAAGGGAGGTTTAGGCTGGAGGTGAGGAGAAAGTTCTTCACTGAGAGAGTTAGCCACTGGAATGAGCTGCCCAGGGAGGTGGTGGAGTCCCCATCCCTGGAGGTGTTCAAGAGGGGACTGGACGTGGCACTTGGTGCCAGGGGTTAGTCCTGAGCTCTGTGGTGCCAGGTTGGACTGGATGATCTCTGGTGTCTCTTCCAGCCTTGGTGATTCTGTGATGGCTCTGTGCTTACCTGCCCAGTGTTCCTCAGTGTCTCCACAGCTTGCTTGTGGGTAGCACCCTCCAGGCTGATGCCATTGACGGAGAGGACGCGGTCACCTGCGAGGGGTTGGGTCACCAGCTCAGGAGGCAGCGCAGCAAGGCTCAGAGAGCAGTGCTGCAGACACATTCCAGTGCCACACCAAAAGCAGAGCTCTCCCTCCCCTCCCCACTTTGCAACCGAACTGCAGAGCTGGAGTGAGCACCTTTAAGGCCATAGAAGGGTTTTCAGCTGGAGAAGGCCTTTAAGCTGAGCTTCTGTTGCTTTGCTTTTACTTCACGTTTAAAATATCATAGAGGAGTAGAACTGTGGTGAGCAAAGCTCTTGAAGCTCACCCAGCCCCAACCATCCCCTGCCTCTGCCCAGCCTGGGGCTGAGCCAGGGCCTCAGCACCACAGCTCTGCCTCTCTGGAACACCTCCAGGGATGGGCATCCAACCCCCTCCCTGGGCAGCCTGGGCCAGGCTGGCAGAGCCCTTGCAGGGAAGGAGTTTATTCTAATGCCCAAGCTGAGCCTCCCCTGGGGCAGCCTGAGGCCATTGCCTCTCCTCCTGGCCCTTGGTCCTGGGGAGCAGAGCCCAACCCCCCTGGCTGCAGCCTCCTCTCAGGGAGCTGCAGAGAGCAAGGAGGTCTCCCTCAGCCTCCTCTGCTCCACACTCCCCACCCCAGCTCCCTCAGCTGCTCCTCCCCAGCCCTCTTCTCCAGACCCTTCCCCACCTTGCTTGCCCTTCCCTGGCCCTGCTCCAGCTCCTCAAGGTGCTTCTTGCAGCCAGGAGCCCAAAGCTGAGCCCAGCCCTCAAGCTGTGGCCTGCCCAGTACTGAGCCCAGGGGCACCATCCCTGCCCTGCTCCTGCTGCCCACCCCACTGCTGCTCCAGCCCAGGCTGCTGCTGCCCTCCTGCCCCCTGCCCACCCCCTGCCTCCTCTCCAGCTGCTGCCCCCAGCACCCCCAGGGCTTTCTCTGCTGGGCACTTTCCAGCCCCTCTGCCCCCAGCCTGCAGCCTTCCTGGGGCTGCTGTGCCCCAGGTTCAGGACCCAGCAATAGGCCTTGTTGAGCCTCCTGCAGCTGAGCTCAGCCCTGGCTGCAGCCTGCCCAGGGGCCTCTGCAGAGCCTTCCTGCCCTCCAGCAGACCAACACTGCCTCCCACCTTAGTGTCCTCTGCAAACTCACTGAGAGTACCTTGATCCCCTCAGATCATGGATAAAGATGTTAAAGAGAACCCAAATGACTCGATGGGGTCACCCCATGGCAGAGCTGGTGCTGGCCAGCAGGATGTCAGCCTGCCACAGGGCTCAGGCTCTTAGAGTCAGAGAATTGTCAGGGCTGGAAGGGAGCTCAAGGCTCAGCCAGCCCCAACCCCCTGCCATGGGCAGGGACACCTCACACCACAGCAGCTTGCTCACAGCCACCTCCAGCCTGGCTGCAAACACCTCCAGCCAGGAGGCTGCCACCACCTCCCTGGGCAGCCTGGGCCAGGCTCTCACCACCCTCCTGGCCAACAACTTCTTCCTCACAGCCAAGCTCCAGCTCCCCACTTCTACTTCTGCTCCAGCCCCCCCATCCTGTCACTCCCTGACACTCTCCAAAGTCCCTCCACAGCTTCCTTGGAGCCCCCTGGAAGGCCACCAGAAGGTCTCCTGGGAGCCTTCTCCTCTGCAGCCTGCACAACCCCAACTCTCTCAGCCTGTGCTCAGAGCAGCTCCAGCCCTCTGCTCCTCCTCCTGGCCCTGCTCTGGACACCTTCCAACCCCTCCAGAACCTTCCTGGCACAGAGGCTCCAGAGCTGGCCCCAGAGCTGCAGCTGTGCTCTCAGCAGAGTGGAGCAGAGGGGGAGATGAAAAGCCAGTGTGAGCCTGCTCTGGAGTTCTCCCTTCAGTAAAGCATGTGGCCTGGCTTCCACACAAGAGAAGTCAGAACCATGGCAGCCATTTTCTGCACTGAGCTGCCCAGCATGCCAGGCAAGGCCACAGGGCATACAAAGGCCTCTCTCTGCCTGGCTGGAGCAGTGGAGGGCTCTGCATTAACACTGCTGCAGGAGGGAAACATCAACCACATCCAATTGTTTGGGTTGGGAGAGACCTCTAAGGTCACTGAGTCCAGCCCTAACTCCTGCAGCCTGTCTCCTCTTTTGCCCCTCCACAGTCTCAGCAGCTTTCTGCTTGGTCTACAGGTCCCTGCTGTAGAAACTCTTCCCCTGCCAGCTCTCAAGGCACTATTCAAGCAGCCTGGAGAGCCCAGAGAGACAGCCAGAAGGAAAGGTGGCAAGCAGAGCCCCCAGCTTTGAAGCTCCAGGGTATGCCCAAGCCCACCCCCTGCCCCTTTGCCCATGCCAAAGCCCCAGGAGAAAGAAGTGAGGTACCTTTTTCTATCCTGCCATCTGCTTCAGCTGCTCCCTTGGGAATGACTGCTTTCACATAAATGCCACCATGCCTGATGCTGGTGTTGACACCACCCTGAATGGAGAGCAAAGGACAGGGCTTGTTAGGCAGTTTGAAGAGCAGATTCAAGCCTCCCCCAAGGAAAACTCTACTCAGGAAGCACTTGGGCTGCTGGCATCTCCAGGGACTGGCCACACTTACCAGCCCCAAAGCGTGGTTCTTGCAGCCAGGCAGTTTGTTCTGGGGGAGGATGGGGCTGGGGAGGGCTGTCAAACCAGGATGCACCTCCAGGCAAGTGCACCCAAACCAAGGCCAGCTCCCTGAGCTGCACATGCAGCTGCAGGCTGCACATGCTGGCACGCAGCTGGAAGCTCAGGGGTGGGAGGGCACAGCATGCCAAAGCAGAGGGTGCACACCCAGGCAGTGTCCTGCTCCATCCAACTCTCTGCACTCACAGGACACCAGGGAGGGCTGCTGCTGCCTCTCAGCTCACACAGGTGGGAAAGGTCTGAGCTGAGAAAAAGCCTGCTGGAGGCTCTCAGGGCACTGGATTTCAAGGGTCTCTCTCTGCTCATGGCAAGGAGGGCTGGACTCAGGGAATCACAGAATGGGTTAGGCTGGAAGGCACCTTCAAGCTCATCCAGTTAAAACTCCCTGCCATGGGCAGGGACACATCCCATCAGCCCAGGTTGCTCAGGGCCTCATCCAGCCTGGCCTTCGACACCTCCAGGACAGCCACAGCCTCCCTGGGCAGCCTGTGCCAGAGTCTCCCCAGCCTCACTCTCAACAATTTCTTCCTCTTCTCCACTCTCAGTCTCCCCTCCTGAAACTTCAATCCATCCCCTCTCATCCTACAGTCTCTGAAGGACCCTTCCAACCCACAGTGCTGTGTGGTTCTGGCTCGCTGCTGCACTCTCAGTGCTCCTCCACACACCTGGAAGGAGGAGGGAGGCCAGCAGTGTGCACACTTACACCACTGAGCAAATGGTACACCCCCTCTGCTCACCACTGCTCAGGGCAGCAGTGCAGGGGGCAGAATGGAGGCTGAACCAGGCAAGGCCTTGGTCACCCCTCCAGGGAAATCTTTCTACTGGGTGTCGTCTTCTAACATTTCCTAGGGCCAAGGTTGGCACAGAGCAGGTTGGATGCTACTCAACACCCAGCCCCTGCTGGACTCCTCAGGTTATCACTTGATGAAGGAAGGTGACTTTGGTGCTACAAGAGTGGAATTCCACTCTGCTCCTCTTGCAGCACCAGCCACGGGTAGGAAAGTGGGCTTGGGATGGGAACCCTGCCTGCAGAACTATCCCCATGGACACAGCTGGGAAAAGCCAGCTCAGGATGGTGTCCAAGCAGCCAGGAAAAGCCACTTCTGGGCTACAGCTGACAACTTATTGCTCTGGATGGAACTGAAGCACCTAGAATCACCTAGAGCTGGCAGGGCTGGAAGGGGCCTCAAGGCTCAGCCAGTCCCAATCCCTCTGCCACGGGCAGGGACCCCTCACACCACTGCAGCTTGCTCACAGCCACCTCCAGCCTGGCTGCAAACCCCTCCAGCCAGGAGGCTGCCACCACCTCCCTGGGCAGCCTGGGCCAGGCTCTCACCACCCTCCTGGCCAACAACTTCTTCCTCACAGCCAAGCTCCAGCTCCCCACTTCTACTTCTGCTCCAGCCCCCCACTCCTCTCCCTCCCTCCCCCCTCCAAAGTCCCTCCCCAGCTTGCTTGCAGCCCCCTGCAGCTCCTGCAAGGCCACCAGAAGGTCTCCTGGGAGCCTTCTCCTCTGCAGCCTGCACAGCCCCAACTCTCTCAGGCTGTGCTCAGAGCAGCTCCAGCCCTCTGCTCCTCCTCCTGGCCCTGCTCTGGACACCTTCCAGCCCCTCCAGAGCCTTCCTGGCACAGAGGCTCCAGAGCTGGACACACTGCTCCACGTGGGGTCTCACCACCCTCACTGGAACGAATCTCTTCCCCCTCTCCACTCTCAATCTCCCCTCTCCCAGCCCAAAGCCATTGTTCCTCAGCCTGGCACTCCAAAGCCCCTCCCCAGCTCTCCTGGAGCCCCTTCAGGTACCGGGAAGGCTGCTCTGAGGCCTTTGGGAAGTTCATTCCCCCCTCCACAAGCCAAGCTCCGCAAAACAGGGACTGCAGGCAGCATTTTGCCTCCTGGTGACTTAGCCCTTAAAAGTGGGTTGCTGGGAGTAGAGAAAAGAGAAAACATCTAAAAACCTTGTCAAACAGTACCGTGACACTTATCCCCAGGCCGCTCTCTTTTTTTGGCTAGCTCAACCTCAAAGAGATCTCCAGGTTTAAGAGGGCTCCCAGCAGCCTTTTTACAGCTCCATTTGGGGCCTGGGGGCGCTGGGGAAGAGTCCTGCAGTAAGACAAACAAACAAGAAACAAACAAACAAACAAACAAACAGAGACATAACAAAGGGAGAAAGGAAACAAAGAGAGCAGCAGAGGAAACAGAAACAAAAACAGAGAGAGAAGGGTTGGCTGTTAGGAGTGCGCAGACAAGATTCCAAAGGCTGTGGGTTTGTCGAATGAGGCCAAAAAGGAGCTCCCATTCTCAAGTACCACTTGAAGAGTCCTTAGGACCCTTGCTCTAACTCCTCCATGGCTGCCATTTTGGGGCTCCTCCATGGCTGCCATTTTGGGGCTCCTCCATGGCTGCCATTTTGGGGCTCCTTGCTTTAACGCTTCCAGGACTGCCTATGGCTCCTTGCTCTAACTCCTCCATGGCTGCCTATGGCTCCTTGCTCTAACTCCTCCATGGCTGCCTATGGCTCCTTGCTCCAACTCCTCCATGGCTGCCTATGGCTCCTTGCTCCAACTCCTCCATGGCTGCCTATGGCTCCTTGCTCCAACTCCTTCATGGCTGCCTATGGCTCCTTGCTCCAACTCCTCCATGGCTGCCTATGGCTCCTTGCTCCAACTCCTCCCTGGCTGCCTATGGCTCCTTGCTCCAACTCCTCCATGGCTGCCTATGGCTCCTTGCTCCAACTCCTCCATGGCTGCCTATGGCTCCTTGCTCCAACTCCTCCATGGCTGCCTATGGCTCCTTGCTCCAACTCCTCCATGGCTGCCTATGGCTCCTTGCTCCTTGCTCTCCTCCATGGCTGCCTATGGCTCCTTGCTCCAACTCCTCCATGGCTGCCTATGCCTCCTTGCTCTCCTTCATGGCTGCCTATGGCTCCTTGCTCTAACTCCTCCATGGCTGCCTATGCCTCCTTGCTCCAACTCCTCCATGGCTGCCTTATGGCTCCTCCATGGCTCCATTTTGGGGCTCCTCCATGGCTGCCATTTGGGGCTCCTTGCTCCAACTCCTCCATGGCTGCCTATGGCTCCTTGCTCCAACTCCTCCATGGCTGCCTATGGCTCCTTGCTCCAACTCCTCCATGGCTGCCTATGGCTCCTTGCTCTAACTCCTCCATGGCTGCCTATGGCTCCTTGCTCTAACTCCTCCCTGGCTGACTAGGGCTGCCTATGGCTTGCTCTAACTCCTCCATGGCTGCCTATGGCTCCTTGCTCCAACTCCTCCATGGCTGCCTATGGCTCCTTGCTCCAACTCCTCCATCATGGCTGCCTATGGCTCCTTGCTCCAACTCCTTCATGGCTGCCTATGGCTCCTTGCTCCAACTCCTTCATGGCTGCCTATGGCTCCTTGCTCCAACTCCTCCATGGCTGCCTATGGCTCCTTGCTCCAACTCCTCCATGGCTGCCTATGGCTCCTTGCTCCAACTCCTCCATGGCTGCCTATGGCTCCTTGCTCCAACTCCTTCCCTGGCTGCCTATGGCTCCTTGCCTATGGCTGCCTATGGCTCCTTGCAACTCCTCCATGGCTGCCTATGGCTCCTTGCTCTAACTCCTCCATGGCTGCCTATGGCTCCTTGCTCTAACTCCTCCATGGCTGCCTATGGCTCCTTGCTCCAACTCCTCCATGGCTGCCTATGGCTCCTTGCTCTAACTCCTCCATGGCTGCCATTTTAGGGCTCCTTGCTCTAACTACTCCAGGACTGCCTATGGCTCCTTGCTCTAACTACTCCATGGCTGCCTATGGCTCCTTGCTCCAACTCCTTGCTCCAACTCCTCCATGGCTGCCATTTTATGGCTCCTTGCTCTAACTCCTAACCCCACCACACTCCCCCATGGCTGCCGTTTTATGGCACTTTGCTTTAACTCCTCCATGGCTGCCGTTTCATGGCTGCTCCATGGCTGCCATTTTGTGACTCCTCCATTGCTGCCGTTTTATGGCTCCTTGCTCTAACTCCTCCATGGCTGCCTATGGCTCCTTGCTCTAACTCCTCCATGGCTGCCTATGGCTCCTTGCTCCAACTCCTCCCTGGCTGACTATGGCTCCTTGCTCTAACTCCTTCATGGCTGCCTATGGCTCCTTGCTCCAACTCCTTCATGGCTGCCTATGGCTCCTTGCTCTAACTCCTCCCTGGCTGCCTATGGCTCCTTGCTCCAACTCCTTCATGGCTGCCTATGGCTCCTTGCTCCAACTCCTTCATGGCTGCCTATGGCTCCTTGCTCCTAACTCCTTCATGGCTGCCTATGGCTCCTTGCTCCAACTCCTTCATGGCTGCCTATGCCTCCTTGCTCCAACTCCTTCATGGCTGCCTATGGCTCCTTGCTCTAACTCCTCCATGGCTGCCTATGGCCTCCTTGCTCTAACTCCTCCCTGGCTGCCTATGGCTCCTTGCTCTAACTCCTTCATGGCTGCCTATGGCTCCTTGCTCTAACTCCTCCATGGCTGCCTATGGCTCCTTGCTCTAACTCCTCCATGGCTGCCTATGGCTCCTTGCTCCAACTCCTCCCTGGCTGCCTATGGCTCCTTGCTCCAACTCCTTCATGGCTGCCTATGGCTCCTTGCTCCAACTCCTTCATGGCTGCCTATGGCTCCTTGCTCCAACTCCTCCCTGGCTGCCTATGGCTCCTTGCTCCAACTCCTCCCTGGCTGCCTATGGCTCCTTGCTCCAACTCTTCCCTGGCTGCCTATGGCTCCTTGCTCCAACTCCTCCCTGGCTGCCTATGGCTCCTTGCTCCAACTCCTTCATGGCTGCCTATGGCTCCTTGCTCTAACTCCTCCCTGGCTGCCTATGGCTCCTTGCTCTAACTCCTCCATGGCTGCCTATGGCTCCTTGCTCTAACTCCTCCATGGCTGCCTATGGCTCCTTGCTCCAACTCCTCCATGGCTGCCTATGGCTCCTTGCTCCAACTCCTCCATGGCTGCCTATGGCTCCTTGCTCCAACTCCTTCATGGCTGCCTATGGCTCCTTGCTCCAACTCCTCCATGGCTGCCTATGGCTCCTTGCTCCAACTCCTCCATGGCTGCCTATGGCTCCTTGCTCCAACTCCTCCATGGCTGCCTATGGCTCCTTGCTCCAACTCCTCCCTGGCTGCCTATGGCTCCTTGCTCCAACTCCTCCCTGGCTGCCTATGGCCTCCTTGCTCCAACTCCTTCATGGCTGCCTATGGCTCCTTGCTCCAACTCCTCCATGGCTGCCTATGGCTCCTTGCTCCAACTCCTCCATGGCTGCCTATGGCTCCTTGCTCCAACTCCTCCATGGCTGCCTATGGCTCCTTGCTCTAACTCCTCCATGGCTGCCTATGGCTCCTTGCTCCAACTCCTCCCTGGCTGCCTATGGCTCCTTGCTCCAACTCCTTCCCTGGCTGCCTATGGCTCCTTGCTCCAACTCCTCCCTGGCTGCCTATGGCTCCTTGCTGCAACTCCTCCCTGGCTGCCTATGGCTCCTTGCTCCAACTCCTCCATGGCTGCCTATGGCTCCTTGCTCTAACGAACTCCTCCATGGCTGCCATTTTATGGCTCCTTGCCCTAACCTTCTCATGGCTGCCTCTGAAGAGGTCTGGCACAGCACCATGCCTGGCCTTCAGCAGCAGCCTTTATTGGCACAGTAAGCTGGCCACAGAACACAAACCATTCAGCATTACAGCAGCCTGGGCTCCATGAGATTGACTTGCAGGAGCTGTCACCACTTGTTTGAACTCCATCAAACTGAACCAGCTCCATCCACTCCAACAGCTGAAAAGAGGAACCACTCCAAGTCAGGCATTGCTTTGTGGTACTTGCCATTGTGTGCTTTGGTGGAGGTCAAGCAGCAAGCTGCCTCTTTTCAGAGCATGGCTCACTGCTGAACTTCACTACATCAGAGCTGTCTTCCATGGATTACCAATCCCAAACCACTGCTGACCATTCCAGATGCATCACTGATCCTTTAAGCTAGGAGAAGCTGAATTTATCTGCCAGTTGAATAACCTTTGGTGAATGAACTTACCTCCAGGTGGTCACTAGACTGTGATCATGTTTGGCAAAGAGAGAGAAAGAAGCATTTCTACAGGATCAACAAGTCCACTATCCCTTCATCCCACAGCTCAAGCTGCCTGTGTCTAATAAGCCAGGCCCAGCTGGTGACACAGGGAAGCTGTTTCAGGTTCCAGGTGGGATTTGCTCCTTTTCTTTTGACTAAAATCACCAAACTCTCACAAACTGCCACCAGAAGGCCGAGCTGCAGCCTAGGCTGTCCTTCCCCCACACCCCTTCCCAGGCAGCTACTTCACTAGCCCTGTTGAAAGAGTGCTGGGGAGTACTGAGATAAAAGACACTCTGCCTTTTTAGCTGGCTGTTGCTCCTGGCTGCTGGAGTAAGTTGCTTCATCCATGTCAGAATCCCCTCGGTCAGAGTATTCCACCGACTCCACCGCCCCAGGCCGCCTCGCTTTGGCTCGCAGGCTGTCGGAGGAGGACCTCCTCTTCTCGTTGAGTTTGGAGAGCCCAGCCTGGGGGTGAGGCTGAGGATCCTGCTGGGCTCTCCCACTTCCAGCCTTGCCAAAGAAGCTGGCTGCCTGGCTCTGAGACAGGCTGGCGCTCTCCGTCCTGGAATCCTGGGAGCTGAGGCTGCCGTCCCGCTTGCCTGCAGACAGACCAGACAGGCTCCCTGGCCTCTGGTGACCGCAGGAGTGGTTGTGCTCTTCTGAAGAGGACTCTGCCTCGTTGTCCTGCACTGATGATGGCCTCCTTAAGTAGCTCCTGCTTCCATTGCTGCTGTGTGCAGCGTGAGAGGATGCTGGAAACCAGGAGACAAGACACTCGTCAGTAGCTGCTCCTGTCTTACTGAGCAGCCTGGGTTGGAAGGGACCCTAAAGGTCATCTAGTTTCAGTTCCCCCCTACCATGGGCAGGGACACCTTCCACTAGCCTAGCTTGCTCAAGGCCTCATCCAACTTGGCTTTCAACAATTCCAGGCTTGGAGCTCCCACAGCTGGGAGGGAGGGACCTTGAAAGCTCATCTAGTTGAGAATGGGAATGGTTGGGAGGGACCCTGCAAGCCCCTCTAGTCCAGAATGGGAATGGTTGGGAGGGACCCTGCAAGCCCCTCTAGTCCAGAATGGGAATGGTTGGGAGGGACCCTGCAAGCTCCTGTAGTCCAGAATGGGAATGGTTGGGAGGGACCTTGAAAGCTCCTCTAGTCCAGAATGGGAATGGTTGGGAGGGACCCTGCAAGCTCCTCTAGTCCAGAATGGGAATGGTTGGGAGGGACCTTGAAAGCTCATCCAGTCCAGAATGGGAATGGTTGGGAGGGACCCTGAAAGCTCCTCTAGTCCAGAATGGGAATGGTTGGGAGGGACCCTGCAAGCTCCTCTAGTCCAGAATGGGAATGGTTGGGAGGGACCCTGCAAGCTCCTCTAGTCCAGAATGGGAATGGTTGGGAGGGACCTTGAAAGCTCCTGTAGTCCAGAATGGGAATGGTTGGGAGGGACCCTGCAAGCTCCTCTAGTCCAGAATGGGAATGGTTGGGAGGGACCTTGAAAATGCTCATCCAGTCCAGAATGGGAATGCTTGGGAGGGACCCTGCAAGCTCCTCTAGTCCAGAATGGGAATGGTTGGGAGGGACCTTGAAAGCTCATCCAGTCCAGAATGGGAATGCTTGGGAGGGACCCTGCAAGCTCCTCTAGTCCAGAATGGGAATGGTTGGGAGGGACCCTGCAAGCCCCTCTAGTCCAGAATGGGAATGGTTGGGAGGGACCCTGCAAGCTCCTCTAGTCCAGAATGGGAATGGTTGGGAGGGACCCTGCAAGCTCCTGTAGTCCAGAATGGGAATGGTTGGGAGGGACCCTGCAAGCTCCTGTAGTCCAGAATGGGAATGGTTGGGAGGGACCCTGCAAGCTCCTCTAGTCCAGAATGGGAATGGTTGGGAGGGACCCTGCAAGCTCCTCTAGTCCAGAATGGGAATGGTTGGGAGGGACCCTGCAAGCTCCTCTAGTCCAGAATGGGAATGGTTGGGAGGGACCCTGCAAGCTCCTCTAGTCCAGAATGGGAATGGTTGGGAGGGACCCTGCAAGCTCCTCTAGTCCAATCCCCTTTCAGTCTACACCCACCATGGTGCCAAAGTGCTGTGTGGACTAGCTCAGTAAGGGTAAAGAAGCAGGGAAGAGACTTCAGGGAAGGTGTCAGCCAAGGCTGAGTGCCCAGCCTCCAGGAAGAGCTCTTTCCCAGCAGGAGCATCCCCCTCAGTACCTCTGGGGGCTTGGGCTGAGAGATGACGAGGGTCACATCCTGAGGAGCGCTGGCCAAGATCTCCAGCGCGGCGTGGCGGCTGACGCCTTCCAGACTGGTGCTGTTGACCGATATCAGGCGGTGCCCTGCACGGAAGCAGCTGCTCAGCCACCCTCCAACTGCTGCATTGGCACCCAGCAGGGAGAGTGGGGAGGAGAGAGGCAGGAGGAGGGGCAAGGACACCCTCCACCCCTTGGTGGGCACGGAGGGGAAGGTTGTAACAAAGGATGAGGAAAAGGCAGAGGGGCTTAACACCTTCTTTGCCTCAGTTTTTACTAGCAGCACAGAATGTCTTCCAGACAGCTGGCCTGCAGAGCTGGCAGAAGGAGCCAGGGAGCAGCACAGTGTTCCTCTGTTCCAGGAGGGGATAGTTAGAGCTCTCCTCAGCCACTTGGACCCCCACAAATCCATGGGACCGGATGGGATCCATCCTAGGGTGCTGAGGGAGCTGGCAGGTGAGCTGCCAAGCCACTCTCCATCATTTTACACCAGTCCTGGCTCACTGGAGAGGTCCCAGAGGACTGGAAGCTGCCAAGGTGGTGCCCAGCCACAAGCAGGGCAGGTTGGTGGAGCCAGGGAATTCCAGGCCTGTCAGCCTGACCTCAGTGCCAGGCAAGGGTATGGAACAGGTCATCTGGAGTGCGATCACACAGCACTGACAGGATGGCCAGGGGCTCAGGCCCAGCCAGCAGGGATTTAGCAAGGGCAGGTCCTGCCTCACCAACCTGATCTCTTTCCATGCCCAGGGGACTGCCTGGTGGATGTGGGGCAGGCTGTGGATGGAGTCTGCCTGGACTGCAGCAAGGCCTTTACCACCATCCCCCATAGCCAACCCCTGGCCAAGCTGTCAGCCCCTGGCTGGGGCAGCAGCACTCTGAGCTGGGTCAGGAACTGGCTGCAGGCTGAGCCCAGAGAGTGGTGGTGAATGGTGCCACAGCCAGCTGGCAGCCAGGCCCCAGTGGTGTGCCCCAGGGCTCAGGGCTGGGCCCCAGCCTGATCAATATCTGCATTGATGATCTGGAGGAGGGGATGGAGTCCATCAGCAGTGAATGTGCAGCTGACAGCAAGCTGGGGGCAGGAGTTGATCTGTGAGAGGGTAGGAGAGCTCTGCAGAGGGACCTTGCCAGGCTGGGCAGATGGGCAGAGGCCAAGGGCAGGAGATTGAAGACATCCCAGTGCCAGGTGCTGCACATTGGCCACAGCAACCCCAGGCAGTGCCACAGGCTGGGGGCAGAGGGGCTGAGAGCAGCCAGGCAGAGAGGGAGCTGGGGGTGCTGGGGGAGAGCAGCTGAAGAGGAGGCAGCAGTGTGCCCAGGGGGCCAAGAAGGCCAAGGGCAGCCTGGCCTGGGTCAGGCAGAGTGTGGCCAGCAGGAGCAGGGAAGTCCTTGTGCCCTGTGCTCAGCACTGCTGAGGCCTCCCCTTGAGTCCTGGGTCCAGCTCTGGGCTGCTGAGGTTAGGCAAGAGGTTGAGCTGCTGGAAGGTGTCCAGAGAAGGGCAACAGAGCTGGGGAGGGGTCTGGGGCACAGCCCTGTGAGGAGAGGCTGAGGGAGCTGGGGTTGCTTAGCCTGGAGGAGGCTCAGGGGAGACCTTCTTGCTGTCTCCAACTCCCTGCAGGGAGGTTGTAGCCAGGTGGGGGTTGGTCTCTTCTGCCAGGCCCCCAGCAGCAGAACAAGAGGACACAGTCTCAAGCTGTGCCAGAGGAGGTTTAGGCTGGAGGTGAGGAGAAAGTCCTTCACTGAGAGAGTTGTTGGCCATTGGAAATGTGCTGCCCAGGGAGGTGGTGGAGTCCCCATCCCTGGAGGTGTTTAGGAAGAGCCTGGCTGAGGCCCTTGCTGCCAGGGTTGAGTTGCTCAGATGGTGCTGGGGGAGAGGTTGGACTTGGCGACCTCAAAGGTCTTTTCCAACCTGGTTAATTCTGTACTCTGTGGGACCCGATGCCAAGGGTGGAAATGGCCCTAGAGCCATGCCTGGCCTTCCTTTCCCTGCCCAGCTGGCAGGTGCAGTCCTCACCTGGCTTGAGAGACCCTTCCAAGTCCGCTGGGCCTCCAGGCACAATGGAGTGAATGAAGATGCCCAGGTCGAGCTTGCCGGTCCTCTCTCCGCCCACGATCTGGAAGCCTGTCAGGAGAGCAGGCCCGGCTCAGTGCTCAGCCCCACGGCACAGGGGGCAAGAACAGCCTCCTGCTCATACATGCAAACTCACAGCAGGCCACACAGAGAATCCTGGAGTGGTTTGGGTTGAAAGGGACCCCCAGAGGTCATCCAGTCCAACCCCCCTGCAGTCAGATCGGCTTGCCCCCAGCCCTCTCCAGCCTCCCCTGCCAGAGCTCCAGGCATGGGGCCACAACCACCTCCCTGGGCAACCTCTTGCAGGCTTCCAGCAGCCTCCTGGGGCAGAACTAGCTCCTAATATCTGATCTAAATCTGCCCTGCTGCAGTTCCAAACCACTGCTCCTCATCCTATCACTCCAAGTCCTTCTGAGCAGCCCCTGCCCAGCCTGCCTGCAGCTGCCCTGCAGGCACTGAGCTGCAGCTCTGAGCTCTGCCTGCAGCCTTCTCTTCTCCAGGCTGAGCAGCCCCAACTCCCCCAGCCTGGCCCCCCAGCAGAGGTTCTGCAGCCCTCTGAGCATCTTTGTGGCCTTCTCTGGACCCTCTCCAGCAGGTCCAAGTCTCTCTTGTGTTGGGAGCCTCACAGCTGGCTCCAGAGCAGAGGTCTCCCCAGAGCAGAGCAGAGGGGCAGGATCCCTCTCTCCAGCTCTGGCCACCCTGCTTTGGGTGCAGCCCAGGCTGCCCTTGGCCTCCTGTGCTGCCAGTGCCCAGTGCTGCCTCCTGGCCAGCTTCTCCCCCCCCAGCCCAGCTCCCCCAAGGCCTTCTCTGCAGGGCTGCTCTCACTCTCATCACCCCCAGCCTGGACTGATCTCTGGCACTGCCCTGACCCAGGAGCAGAACCTTGCCCTGGGCCTCGTTGAAGCTCAGGAGGTTCTCCTCTGCAGCCTGCCCAGCCCCCTCTGCCTGGCTCCCATCCCCTCCCTCAGGCTCCTCAGCAGCACCACTCAGCTCTCTTGCGTTGGGAGCCTCACAGCTGGCCCCAGCCCTGCAGGGGAGGTCTCCCCAGAGCAGAGCAGAGGGGCAGGATCCCTCTCTCCAGCTCTGGCCACACTGCTTTGGGTGCAGCCCAGGCTGCCCTTGGCCTCCTGGGCTGGAAGTGAGGGCAAGAGTGATTTGGGAGTCACTTACCTAAGCCAAGTTTCTCATCCTTTTTCAGGCTCACCAAAGTGATCTCTCGTTCTGGGGAGGCAACTCTCTTCTGGGTTGCTTGCAGAGGGTCATCTGGAAAGGCAACAGCTCCTCCTCAGACCCCTCCCTGCCTGAAAGGGCTCTCAGCCACTGCCATGCCCATCCCCGGGGTGTTCCCAAGGGGCAGAGCTGTGGTGCTGAGGGCCATGGCTTAGCCCCAGGCTGGGCAGGGTTAGAGGGCAGTTGGAGTGGATGAGCTGTAAGGGCTTTTCCAGCAGAAACCATTTGTGTGGGTCTCTGGTTCTGCACCTGAATGCTTCCCTTCTGCTTTGCTGTGGAGTTCTGGCCCATGAAACAAAGGCTCTTGCTCTGCCCTGAACCTTGGGGGGCAACTTTCCCCTTCCAAACCATGCCCAAATAAAGCAAAAGCCACACAACACCACAGCTCTGACTCCCACCTTCATGCAGTGCCAGAATGGGTTGGGGTTGGAAGGGACCTTCAGGCTCAGCCAGTTCCAACCCCCCTGCCGTGGGCAAGGACACCTCCCACCAGCCCCCAGCTTGCTCAGGGCCTCATCCAGCCTGGCCCTGAACACCTCTTGCAATGCACAAAACACAGCCCCCTGCAATCACCTCTCACTGACTTCTGGGTTGCTTTTAAAACATCATCTGACAGCTGGGTCCTGGTTCATAGAATGGGTTGGGGTTGGAAGGGACCTTCAAGCTCAGCCAGTTCCAACCCCCTGCTGTGGGCAGGGACACCTCACACCAGCCCCCAGCTTGCTCAGGGCCTCATCCAGCCTGGCCCTCAACACCCCCAGGCAGGGGGCAGCCACAGCCTCCTGGGCAGCCTGGGCCAGAGTCTCCCCAGCCTCACTCTCAACAATTCCTTCCACACCTCCACTCTCAATCTCCCTTCTCCCAGGCCAGGCTGGAGGAGAGCTTGAGCAAGCTGGGGCTGGTGGGAGGTGTCCCTGCCCATGGCAGGGGGGTTGGACCCACATGCTCCTGGAGGTCCCTTCCAACCCAAAGCATTCCATGAAGCTATGAATCTGTGGGGTGTGAGGCAACAGCACCCTTCAAGTCTTGCCCTGACACCACTCAGAGATGTCAAAACCTCCTCCAAGAAGCAATCCAGAAGAAATGTTTGGAGCTGCCTTCAGGAGCAGGTTGGAGCCTTTTCAGTCTGGAGAGGGGAAGGCTGAGAGGGGATTTAACAAATGTTTATAACAGCTGAGGGCTGGGGGGCAGGAGGCAGGGGACAGCCTCTGCTCAGCTGCACCCTGGGATAGGACAAAGGGCAATGGGTGGAAACTGCAGCCCAGGAGGCTGCAGCTCAGCAGCAGGAGGAACTTCTTGCCTGGGAGGCTGCCAGAGGCCTGGAGCAGGCTGCCCAGAGAGCTTGTGGAGTCTCCTTGTGTGGAGCCTCTGCAGCCCTGGCTGGAGGTGTTCCTGTGTGCCCTGGGCTGGATCCTCTGCCCCTGCTCTGGCAGGGGGCTTGGGCTGGGAGCTCTCCAGAGGTCCCTTCCCACCCTGGCACCCTGTGAGGCTGTGAACATTACTTATGAGAGTATCACAGCATCACAGCAGGTTAGGGCTGGAAGGGACCTCTGGAGATCCTCCAGTCCAACCCTGCTGCCAGAGCAGGGTCACCTACAGCAGAATCCAGCACAGGGCACACAGGAACACATCCAGGTGGGGTTTGAATGTCTCCAGAGAAGGAGACTCCACAACCCCTCTGGAGACTTTCAAACCCCATCTGGATGTGTTCCTGTGTGCCCTGGGCTGGATCCTCTGCTCCTGCTCTGGCAGGGGGCTGGACTGGAAGGTCTCCAGAGGTCCCTTCCCACCCCTAATATCCTGGAGGCAACTAGGTGGGAGAGGTACTAAGCACTAGTGCCAAGAGAGGAGAGGAGGGACAGTGACCAAGTGACTGAGTTAATGCTGGAGGCAGGTGATTTATCCACTCACCACTCTCTTTTGACAGCGTGAATGATGGCAGAGCTCCTGAAGTGTTCATGCTGACACCTGGGACAGGGGATGGGAAAGTCAGAGCCTGCTGAATGCTTGAACACCCAGAGCCATCCAGGAGCCTTGCAGGCCTCACACAGCCCACAGGAGCTCCCTGCTCTCCCAGCACTTCCATGGCTTCCTTCTTTGACAGAGCAGTGCACAGGAGCGTGGAGCTGGCAGAGCCCAAGGAGCTGTGTGCTGTGGTTGCAGCTGGGGGCTGACAGGGGGCAGCTCATGCAAAAGCAAAGAGGGAAAGAAAGGGCCAAGGGTTGGCCTCCAGAACCACCCTCAGCTTCAGAGGGCCTCTCAGGCACCGAGTCAAAGACTGGGCTCAGGATTGGCTGAACATTGCCTGACCAACTCCCCAGAAACTTCACCTTCCTCCCCTTCTCCTGATGGTCTGTACCTGATCTCCCCTCTCTGAGGGGGAGACCTCACTTTCTACACCTCCCTGCAAGGAGGCTGGAGCCAGGTGGGGGTTGGGCTCTGCTGCCTAGGAAGAAGGAGGGGAGGAAATAGCTTCCAAGTTGCCCCAGGGGCAGGTTTAGGTTGGACATCAGAAGAAACCTCTTGTCTGAAAGGGCTCTCCAAGCCTGGCCCAGGCTGCCCGGGTGGAATGGGGGTGTTTCCAAGGGGCAGAGCTGTGGTGCTGAGGGCCAGCCAGGGCAGAGAAGAGAATGGTTGGGCTGGATGAGCTTCAAGGGCTCTGCCCAGCACAATTCTACTCCTCTGTGATACTTCCATATGAAGTAAAAGCAAAGCAACCAAAGCTCAGGCTGCAGAGGTGTCAGCTGGGGGAGTTTCTGCTGCTGGAGATGGGAACCTGCTGCAGCCAGCCCCTGCTGCCACCCAGCTATGGAAAGCTAACATCAAGGTGAACCCTGCTGAGCTGCTCTGGATTGGCTTTTCCCCTCCTTACTGCCTGCTAAGACTGCTCCTGAGCAATCCAATCTTTGCCAGCAAAGTGGAGAGAGCATCACAGACCCACAGGCTGGCAGGGACTGGAAGGGACCTCCAGAGACCACAGCATCAGAATCACAGAATCACCAAGGCTGGAAGAGACACCAGAGATCATCCAGTCCAACCTGGCACCACAGACCTCAGGACTAACCCATGGCACCAAGTGCCACATCCAGTCCCCTCTTGAACACCTCCAGGGATGGGGATTACACCACCTCCCTGGGCAGCTCATCCCAGTGGCTAACAACTCTCTCTGTGGAGAACTTTCTCCTCTCCTCCAGCCTCAACCTCCCCTGGCACAGCTTGAGACTGTGTCCTCTTGTTCTGGGGCTGGGGGCCTGGCAGAAGAGACCAACCCCCACCTGGCTACAACCTCCCTGCAGGGAGTTGGAGAGAGCAAGAAGGTCTCCCCTGAGCCTCCTCTGCTCCAGGCTGAGCAACCCCAGCTCCCTCAGCCTCTCCTCACAGGGCTGTGCCTCAGACCCCTCCCCAGCCTTGTGCCCCAGACCCCTCCCCAGCCTTGTACCCCAGACCCCTCCCCAGCCTTCTGCCCCAGACCCCTCCCCAGCCTTCTGCCCCAGACCCCTCCCCAGCCTTGTTGCCCTTCTCTGGACACCTTCCAGCAGCTCAACTTCTTTCCTAATCTGAGGAGCCCAGAACTGGGGAGGAGAAAGTCTTTCCCAGCAAGAGGAATTGGCCACTGGGATGAGCTGCCCAGGGAGGTGGTGGAGTCCCCATCCCTGGAGGTGTTTAGGAAGAGCCTGGATGAGGCCCTTGGTGCCAGGGTTGAGTTGATCAGATGGTGCTGGGGGAGAGTTTGGACTTGATGATCTCAAAGGTCTCTACCAACCTGGTTGATTCTATTCCATCCCATTCCATTCCATTCCATTCCATTCCATTCCATTCCATTCCATTCCATCCCATTCCATTCCATCCCATTCCATTCCATTCCATTCCATCCCATTCCATTCTATCCCATTCTTCCATCCCATTCCATTCCATCCCATTCCATTCCATTCCATTCCATTCCATTCCATTCCATTCCATTCCATTCCATTCCATCCCATTCCATCCCATTCCATTCCATTCCATCCCATTCCATCCCATTCCATTCCATTCCATCCCATTCCATCCCATTCCATTCCATCCCCATCCCATTCCATTCCATCCCATTCCATTCCATTCTATCCCATCCCATTCCATCCCATTCCATTCCATCCCATTCCATTCCATCCCATTCCATTCCATTCCATTCCATTCCATTCCATTCCATTCCATTCCATCCCATTCCATTCTATCCCATTCCATTCCATTCCATTCCATCCCATCCCATCCCATTCCATTCCATTCCATCCCATTCCATTCCATTCCATTCTATCCCATTCCATTCCATTCCATTCCATTCTTCCATCCCATTCCATTCCATTCCATTCCATTCCATTCCATTCCATCCCATTCCATTCCATTCCATCCCATTCCATTCCATTCCATTCCATTCCATTCCATCCCATTCCATTCCATCCCATTCCATTCCATCCCATTCCATCCCATTCCATCCCATCCCATTCCATTCCATCCCATTCCATTCTATCCCATTCCATTCTATCCCATTCCATCCCATTCCATTCCATCCCATTCCATTCCATTCCATCCCATTCCATTCCATTCCCATTCCATCCCATTCCATCCCATCCCATTCCATCCCATCCCATTCCATTCCATTCCATCCCATTCCATTCCATCCCATTCCATCCCATCCCATTCCATCCCATTCCATCCCATTCCATTCCATCCCATTCCATCCCATTCCATTCCATCCCATTCCATTCCATCCCATTCCATCCCATTCCATTCCATCCCATTCCATTCCATCCCATTCCATTCCATCCCATCCCATTCCATCCCATCCCATTCTATCCCATCCCATCCCATTCCATTCCATTCCATTCCATTCCATTCCATTCCATCCCATTCCATTCTATCCCATTCCATTCCATCCCATTCCATTCCATTCCATCCCATTCCATTCTATCCCATTCCATTCCATTCCATTCCATTCCATTCCATTCCATTCCATTCCATCCCATCCCATTCCATTCCATCCCATTCCATTCCATCCCATTCCATTCCATTCCATTCCATTCCATCCCATCCCATTCCATCCCATCCCATTCTATCCCATCCCATCCCATTCCATTCCATTCCATTCCATCCCATCCCATTCCATTCCATTCCATTCCATTCCATTCCATTCCATTCCATTCCATTCCATCCCATTCCATTCCATCCCATTCTATTCCATCCCATTCTATTCCATCCCATTCCATTCCGTTCCATTCCATTCCATCCCATTCCATCCCATTCCATCCCATTCCATCCCATTCCATTCCATTCCATCCCATTCCATCCCATTCCATCCCATTCCATTCCATCCCATCCCATTCCATTCCATCCCATCCCATTCCATCCCATTCCATTCCATCCCATTCCATCCCATTCCATTCCACTCCACTGCACTCCACCCCACCCCACAGTAGCCCGATGAGACCGGAGGGCTCAGTGCAGGCCCTGCTGTCAGGGCCAGCCTGTAGCCAGCTTGTGCCAGCCTGAGCTCAGCACCCAGAAACCTCTCCCTGCAGCCCTTCTGCACAAACCCCAGCGGCGGGCAAGCTGCCCCCGGCAGCTTCTGACCAGCTGCACCCAGCAAAGGGCTCTGTGCAGGAAGCCTCCTGGGACAGCTCCTGCTGGCAAGCACTGCTGCTTCACAGCCCTGTGTGCAGGCTCCTGCTGGCCACAGGAGGAGGTCTGGGGTTCAATGCAGCCACTGCTCAGAAAGCACAGGAAGCTGGGCCTGGATTACTTGAGCGAGGGAGGCTCTGCTCCCCTTTTCCAAGTCACACCCCCCCCCCAGCACGCTGAAGGTTGGAAGGACCTCTGATGCTCACCCAGTCCACCCTCCCCTGCTCCAGCAGGGCACCCACAGCAGCTTGCTACAATGGCCAGGAGGGGTTGGAAGCTCTCCAGAGCAGGAGACTGCCCACAACCCCTCTGGGCAGCCTGCTCCAGGCCTCCAGCAGCCTCGCCCCGAAGAAGTTTCTCCTCCTGTTGAGATGGAGCCTCCTGGGTTCCAGTTTGTGCTGTCCCTGGGCACCACTCAGCAGAGCCTGGCCCCAGCCTCCTGCCCCCCAGCCCTGAGCTCTTGCTGAGCATTGCTCAGCTGCCCTCTGGGGCTGCTCTGCTCCGGGCTCTCAGCCCCAGGGGCTCTGAGCCTTTGCTCCTCCCAGAGCTGCTCCAGGCCCTTCATCATCCTCATAGCCTCTGCTGGGCTCTCTCCAGCGGTTCCCTGTCGCTCTTGGGCTGGGGAGCCCAGGGCTGGAGAGGACCCTCCAGCTGTGGCCTGAGAAGGGCAGGAGGAGTTAATAACCCCAGCAAAGCACTGCAGGCCCAGCAGCTCCAGAGGTTAGTCAGGAAGTAGCAGAGTAGGACTGTGTGCATGCTGACCTACAACATAGGCTTGGCCGGAATCTTCCATGGAGGAGGAGTCCGATTCAGCTGGCTTGCTTTCAGGGCTTCTACTTAAACCTGCATGAGAGTTTGAACTTAAAGGGGAGAAGGAGAGAAGGAGAAGCAGACAGAGGGAAGAGGAAGTTGGGAGAGGGGAGGGAAGGATCAGTGTAACAAAATAATGAGTCACGAGTCCACACGAGCTGCAAAGTGTGCAGTGCCTGGGCACCGACGCACGGCGAGGCGCTCTCACGGGCTCTTACTTGCTCAGCTTGGGGGCTCCTCCTGTTCCTGCTCCTGCTCCTGCTCCTGCTCCTGCTCCTGCTCCTGCTCCTGCTGCTGCTCCTGCTGCTGAGCCAGGCTCAAACCTGGGCAGCTGCTGAAAGACTCTCCCCATGAGCTCTTCGATCTTCTGGGGGGCAGAGTCCAAAGCGGCGAGCGCGTTCCTCCGCGGGGGCCGGCGGAGATGTGGCTCTGGCTCAGGTCGTGGAAGGATTTGCTCATCACCCTGGGCCTGTCCTCCCACGAGGCCTTCTCCCTCCTGTCCTTGGCAGAGCCCTGCAGGGGCTGGAAGAGGGAGAGCTCGGAGCAGGAGAGCCTCTTGAGGATCTCCGCCTGGACGGAGAGCGGGCGCACGGCCAGGCGGTTCAGGGTGCTGCTGGCCAGGCTGCCGGTGCTGATGGCCCGGCCCATGCTCAAGCCTTTCACTGAGTCTGCCTGGAGGTTCAGGCTCCTGAAGGAGGCCCTTTCTGCTGAAACACACAAACAAACAACCCCCAGCAAATTAAAGCTGTGCAGCAGAGCTCCTGCCACCTCCCCGAGTGAAGCGTTCCAAAGAGCCAGCTGGCTGCAGGCCGGGCTGCGCCACCAGCCAGGGCGGGAGACTGAGCACAGCAGAGAGCCAGGGGCTGCACCTGGGCCACAGCAACCCCAGGCAGGGCCACAGGCTGGGGGCAGAGGGGCTGAGAGCAGCCAGGCAGAGAGGGAGCTGGGGGTGCTGGGGGAGAGCAGCTGAAGAGGAGGCAGCAGTGTGCCCAGGGGGCCAAGAAGGCCAAGGGCAGCCTGGCCTGGGTCAGGCAGAGTGTGGCCAGCAGGAGCAGGGAAGTCCTTGTGCCCTGTGCTCAGCACTGCTGAGGCCACCCCTTGAGTCCTGTGGCCAGCTCTGGGCTCCTGAGGTTAAGAAGGACATTGAGAGACTTGAAGGTGTCCAGAGAAGGGCAATGAAGCTGGGGAGGGGTCTGGGGCACAAGGCTGGGGAGGGGTCTGGGGCACAGCCCTGTGAGGAGAGGCTGAGGGAGCTGGGGTTGCTCAGCCTGGAGCAGAGGAGGCTCAGTGGAGACTTCAGTGCTGTCTACAACTCCCTGCAGGGAGGTTGTAGCCAGGTGGGGGTTGGTCTCTTCTGCCAGGCCCCCAGCAGCAGAACAAGAGGACACAGTCTCAAGCTGTGCCAGGGGAGGTTCAGGCTGGAGGTGAGGAGAAAGTCCTTCACTGAGAGAGTTGTTGGCCATTGGAATGTGCTGCCCAGGGAGGTGGTGGAGTCCCCATCCCTGGAGGTGTTTAGGAAGAGCCTGGCTGAGGCCCTTGCTGCCAGGGTTGAGTTGCTCAGATGGTGCTGGGGGAGAGGTTGGACTTGGTGACCTCAAAGGTCTTTTCCAACCTGGTTAATTCTGTACTGTGTGGGACCTGATGCCAAGGGTGGAAATGGGCTACTGAGGTTAAGAAGGACACTGAGAGACTTGAAGGTGTCCAGAGAAGGGCAACGAGGCTGGGAAGGGGTGTGGGGCACAAGGCTGGGAAGGGGTCTGGGGCACAAGGCTGGGGAGGGGTCTGGGGCACAAGGCTGGGGAGGGGTCTGGGGCACAGCCCTGTGAGGAGAGGCTGAGGGAGCTGGGGTTGCTCAGCCTGGAGCAGAGGAGGCTCAGGGGAGACCTTCTTGCTCTCTACAACTCCCTGCAGGGAGGCTGTAGCCAGGTGGGGGTTGGTCTCTTCTGCCAGGCCCCCAGCAGCAGAACAAGAGGCCACAGTCTCAAGCTGTGCCAGGGGAGGTTGAGGCTGGAGGGGAGGAGAAAGTTCCTCCCAGCAAGAGGAACTGGCCTGGCACTGCCCCGGTTTGCCCTCCATGGTACAAAGCCTCCAAGAGCACTTCTCCAGCAGGGCAGCACTCAGGCACCGTGACTGCAGCTCAGTGCTTCCCTGCACAGAACCACTCCCAGCTGGCTGCCCCCAGCCAGCACAGCCTCCCAGCCCTCACCAATGTCCTGAGTGTCCTGGTTGCTTTGCCTGGTTCTCATTTGCAGCTGGAATTTATGCTGGGAGGAGCAGAGGTGCAAGAGGTACTGGCAAGTCTTGCTGTTGTCAGTCTGGAATGCATGCTTGATGCCATCTGAGGTGTTCTGCAGGGTGATCTTCTTCTTCTGCACAAGGGAGAGAGAGAATCAGAACTGAAGGCAGTGAGTCCTGCCAACCACCCCCTGCCCCCCAGAGAACAGCCACAGGATCCCAGCCCTCCTGAAGCCACATGCACTAATGGGGAGAGGTCTCTGCTGAAAGGAGGGCTGGAAGGAAGTGGAGCTGTACCAAGGAGCACTTCAGAGCTGCTTCAGGGGAGCTCTGATGGGGCTTTGCCATCAGCTGGTCTCTGGCACTGTGAGTGCTGGCTAAGCAGAGAATCACAGAATCAAGAAGGCTGCAAAAGACCTCAGAGGTCATCAAGTGCAACCTGTGGCCCCCAGCAGGAGGAGCTTTTCCAAAGGGGGCAGCCATGGGCAGGGACACCTGCCATGAGCCCAGCCAGCCTGGCTAGCAACACTTGGAGCCTCCACAGCCTCCCTGGGCAACCTGTGCCACTGCCTCACCACTCTCTAGGGCAGGAGTTGCTTCCTCAGCTCTCATCTCCATCCAGCTTGTTCCAGCTCAAAGCCATTGTTGCTCATCCTGGCACTCCCAGCCCTTGGCCAGAGTCCCTCCCCAGCTCTCCTGGAGCCCCTTCAGGGACTGGAAGGCTGCTCTGAGGTCTCCCTGGAGCCTTCTCCTCTCCAGGCTGCACAGCCCCAGCTCTCCCAGCCTGGCCCCACAGGGGAGCTGCTCCAGCCCTCTGATCATCTTCATGGCCTCCCCTAGCAGCTCCATGTCTTTGTGCTGGGGGATCCAGATGTGGGCACAGGACTCCAGGAGGGGGCTGAGCAGAGCAGAGGGGCAGAATCCCCTCCCTCCCCCTGCTGCCCTCCCTGCTGGCCATCAGCCCAGCACAGGCCTGGTTTCACTGCCAGCTCATGTGGAGCTTACCAGCAGCCAGCACCCTCAAGTCCTTCTGCTCAGGACTCCTCTCTTGAAGGACAACAACTGGGAAGCAGCAGTGGTGAATCTCCTGGCTACAGAGAGCACCCTGCAGCAGGCAGCCTCTAAGGCAGGCTCTCAGCCTGGTGCTCCTTCCCTGCCCATTTCCACACAGCAGCACATGCAGGCTGCCCACAAATGCAAGCAAGGGGCAGAGCTTCTCCCCATGCTGAGGGCAGCCCTGGAGCCATCTTCATCCCAGCTCTGTCCTCAGAAGTCACAGGAGCACAGAGCTGGCAGGGCTGGAAGGGAGCTCAAGGCTCAGCCAGCCCCAAGCCCCTGCCACGGGCAGGGACACCTCCCACCACAGCAGCTTGCTCACAGCCACCTCCAGCCTGGCTGCAAACACCTCCAGCCAGGAGGCTGCCACCACCTCCCTGGGCAGCCTGGGCAGCCTGGGAAGAGGAGTAGGAGCAGGCTCTCACCACCCTCCTGGCCAACAACTTCTTCCTCAGCAGCCAAGCTCCAGCTCCCTCCTGGCCTTCAACTTCTGCTCCAGCCCCCTCCAGCTCCCCATCCTTCTCCCTCACCCCCTCCAAAGTCCCTCCCCAGCTTGCTTGCAGCCCCCTGCAGCTCCTGGAAGGCCACCAGAAGGTCTCCTGGGAGCCTTCTCCTCTGCAGCCTGCACAGCCCCAACTCTCTCAGCCTGTGCTCAGAGCAGAGCAGCTCCAGCCCTCTGCTGACCCTCCTGGCCCTGCTCTGGAAGGCAGGTGTCACAGACACAGCTCTGAAGGCTCCCTGAAGCTGCAAGCTCAGCAGCACAGCCTGCAAGCTAAGGATGACAACTTGGAGCTCAGCCGAGCAGCAAAGCAGCAGCTGAGCCGCAGGGAGCGCAGGCCGAGCGTGCTGTGAACCGAGCAGCCTCACCGGCAGAGGAAACCCCACCCCCCCCCTCCAAACCCAAAGGGAAACACAAACCCAGTGTGTGGAGACAGAAGCAGAGAGGGAGCCAGGGCAGGAGGGCAGGAGAGGAACTTACACTGAAGGAGATCTTCCTGGTCTCCCTCCAGGGGAAGCGCAGCACAGGGGCGCGGGAGCCGTTGCGGACCTCGAAAACGACAACGCCCCTGGAGCAGACCCCCAGCAGGACCCCTGCCTGGGACCTCTTCTCAGGCAGCACGTGGTGGAGATGGACCCCATACTCTGTCAGCCTCTGGCACAGCTGGAGAGATCAATCATGCAGTCACAGAGCTGGTAGGGACCCCAAGGCTCAGCCAGCCCCAACCCCCTGCCCTGGGCAGGGACACCTCACCCACAGCAGCTTGCTCACAGCCACCTCCAGCCTGGCTGCAAACCCCTCCAGCCAGGAGGCTGCCACCACCTCCCTGGGCAGCCTGGGCCAGGCTCTCACCACCCTCCTGGCCAACAACTTCTTCCTCACAGCCAAGCTCCAGCTCCCCACTTCTACTTCTGCTCCATCCCCCCCACTCCTATCCCTCCCTCACCCCCTCCAAAGTCCCTCCCCAGCTTGCTTGCAGCCCCCTGCAGCTCCTGCAAGGCCACCAGAAGGTCTCCTGGGAGCCTTCTCCTCTGCAGCCTGCACAACCCCAACTCTCTCAGCCTGTGCTCAGAGCAGCTCCAGCCCTCTGCTCCTCCTCCTGGCCCTGCTCTGGACACCTTCCAGCCCCTCCAGAGCCTTCCTGGCACAGAGGCTCCAGAGCTGGCCCCAGAGCTGCAGCTGTGCTCTCAGCAGAGTGGAGCAGAGGGGCAGAATCCCCTCCCTGGCCCTGCTGGCCACACTGCTCTGGCTGCAGCCCAGGCTCTGCTTGGCTCTCTGGGCTGCCAGTGCTCCCTGCTGGCTCCTGGGGAGCTTCTCCTCCCCAGCACCCCCAAGGCCTTTCCTCCAGTGCTGCTCTCCAGCCAGTCCCTGCCCAGCCTGTGTCAGTGCTTGGGATTGCCCTGGCCCAGCTGCAGGACCTTGCCCTTGGCCTTGTTGAAGCTCATGAGGCTGCCCTGGGCTCAGCACTAATGCAGTGAAAGCCCTGAGAAAGGGAAGCTAAGGCTTCTACAAAGCCTCTCCTAGCTCTGCACAGAGAGAGCTGCACAGAGCTGCTGCTGCTGCTGCTGCTGCTGCTGGGTCCTCTCACAGCTCCCAGCAGCCCACAGAGCCTCAGCAGCTGCTCTGGAGGGCTCTCAGTGGGCAGTGCCTCCTGACCTGCCAAACAGCACAGCAAAGCAACTTAGCCCCTGCTGAAAGGCACCAACCAAAGAGTGGAGCAAGAGCATCTGCAAAGCAAACCTGCATGAAGCAACTGCCCCCAGCCAGCTGCTCCTGCCCACTGCCCCACTGCTGAGCCCTGCACCTCTGCCAGCAGCTTCACACAAGGGCTTGGCTTGCAAGGGACCTTAAAGGTCATCTAATTCCAGCCCCCTGCCACGGGCAGGGACACCTCCCACCAGCCCCAGCTTGCTCAGGGCCTCATCCAGCCTGGCCCTCAACACCTCCAGGCAGGGGGCAGCCACAGCCTGCCTGGGCAACCTGTGCCAGAGTCTCCCTGGGGTGGGTTGAAGATTCCCCCCCAAACATTAACTTCTCAGCCAGACTAACTCAGTTAAATCTGAGGCTAAATTTTAAAGGCATAGCCTAAAACCAGCACACTCCCCAGCCTCACTCTCAACAATCCCTTCCTCCTCTCCACTCTCAGTCTCCCCTCTCCCAGCTCAAAGCCATTGTTCCTCAGCCTGGCACTCCCAGCCCTTGCCCAGAGTCCCTCCCCAGCTCTCCTGGAGCCCCTTCAGGCACTGGAAGGCTGCTCTGAGGTCTCCCTGGAGCCTTCTCTTCTCCAGGCTGCACAGCCCCAACTCTCCCAGCCTGGCCCCACAGGGAGGCTCTGCAGCCTCTGACCATCTTCATGGCCTCCTCTGGAGCCTCTCCAGCAGCTCCATTACAGGAACCCTTCCTGCTGAGCAAAGAACAGCCTTGGAAGTGACAGAGTCAGCCAAGTGCCTCTTCCAGGACAATACAATACACTAATACAATACAATACACCAGGTTGGAAGAGACCTTCAAGATCATCGAGTCCAACCCATCAACCAATCCAACCCACCCACCAACTCAACCATGGCACCAAGCACCCCATCCAGCCTCCTCCTGAACACCTCCAGGGATGGTGACTCCACCACCTCCCTGGGCAGCACATTCCAATGGGCAATCACTCTCTCTCTGTGGAGAACTTCTTCCTAACATCCAGCCTAAACCTGCCCTGATGCAGCCTGAGACTGTGTCCTCTTGTTCTGCTGCTGGGGGCCTGGAAGAAGAGACCAACCCCCACCTGGCTACAACCTCCCTGCAGGGAGTTGGAGAGAGCAATGAGGTCTCCCCTGAGCCTCCTCTGCTCCAGGCTAAGCAACCCCAGCTCCCTCAGCCTCTCCTCCCTGGGCAGCCTGTGCCAGACTCTCCCCAGCCTCACTCTCAAGGATCTCTTCCTCCTCTCCACTCTCAGTCTCTCCTCTCCCAGCTCAAAGCCATTGCTCCTCAGCCTGGCACTCCCAGCCCTTGCCCAGAGTCCCTCCCCAGCTCTCCTGCAGCCCCTTCAGGTCCTGGAAGCCTGCTCTGAGGTCTCCCTGGAGTGTGAAGTGATGGCAGCTGGCAGCTCCCAGCCCTTGGCCAGAGTCCCTCCCCAGCTCTCCTGCAGCCCCTTCATGTCCTACAAGCCTGCTCTTGAGGTCTCCAACCTGGGTCTCAACACTCCCAAGCTGGGAGCCTCCACAACTTCTCTGGGCAACCTGTTCCAGTGTCTCAGCACCCTCATGGGGAAGGATTTCTTCCTCATGTCTCCTCTCAGCCCAGCTTGAAGTCATCACTCCTCCTTGCCCCAGCTGTGCCAGACCTGCTCTGTGGAAGGAAGCACCTCAGCTGGCCTCAGCTCTACTCCAGCTCCAGCTGCAGGGTTTGCCCTTCTGTGCTCCTCTGCACTCCCACACACTCACTACACCCAGCTGCTCCATCTCCCACTTGACCTCTCATGAGACCCTCACAGCACATCCAGGACTTGGGAAAAGACCCCTCTGGCCTTCAACACCTCCACAGCCTCCCTGGGCAGCCTGTGCCAGAGTCTCCCCAGCCTCACTGCCAACAATCTCTTCCTCCTCTCCACTCTCAGTCTCTCCTCTCCCAGCTCAAAGCCATTGTCCCTCAGCCTGGCACTCCCAGCCCTTGGCCAGAGTCCCTCCCCAGCTCTCCTGGAGCCCCTTCAGGTCCTGCAGGATCTTGTCATCTCTCTTCCTCTCAGTGCTGCCCTGAACCTGAGCTCTTTCCCTGTGCCCTCCATGCCCCCATGTTGCCAAGAAGGAGCCTCTCAGCTGCCCACTTACCTTCAAGAACTCCAACTCAGTCTCTTTCTCAGAGGCCCCCACGTAAGTGCTGTGCAGTTTTGGCAGCTCTTCCTTCAGGTAGGAGAGCTCCAGCTTCTCCAGCACTCTGGCTGGGACATAGTGCTCCACTCTGAAATAGGACATGCCATGCACCTGCAAGACAGAGCATTTGCACACAGTCCCAGAGCTGGCAGGGCTGGAAGGGAGCTCAAGGCTCAGCCAGCCCCAAGCCCCTGCCCTGGGCAGGGACACCTCACACCACAGCAGCTTGCTCACAGCCACCTCCAGCCTGGCTGCAAACCCCTCCAGCCAGGAGGCTGCCACCACCTCCCTGGGCAGCCTGGGCCAGGCTCTCACCACCCTCCTGGCCAACAACTTCTTCCTCACAGCCAAGCTCCAGCTCCCCTCTTCTAGCTCTGCTCCAGCCCCCCCACTCCTATCCCTCCCTCACCCCCTCCAAAGTCCCTCCCCAGCTTGCTTGCAGCCCCCTGCAGCTCCTGCAAGGCCACCAGAAGGTCTCCTGGGAGCCTTCTCCTCTGCAGCCTGCACAGCCCCAACTCTCTCAGGCTGTGCTCAGAGCAGCTCCAGCCCTCTGCTCCTCCTCCTGGCCCTGCTCTGGACACCTTCCACCCACTCCAGATGCCTTCCTGGCACAGAGGCTCCAGAGCTGGCCCCAGAGCTGCAGCTGTGCTCTCAGCAGAGTGGAGCAGAGGGGCAGAATCCCCTCCCTGGCCCTGCTGGCCACACTGCTCTGGCTGCAGCCCAGGCTCTGCTTGGCTCTCTGGGCTGCCAGTGCTCCCTGCTGGCTCCTGTGGAGCTTCTCCTCCCCCAGCACCCCCAAGGCCTTTCCTCCAGGGCTGCTCTCCAGCCAGTCCCTGCCCAGCCTGGGTCAGTGCTTGGGATTGCTCTGCCCCAGCTGCAGGACCTTGCCCTTGGCCTTGTTGAACCTCATGAGGCTGTGCTGGGCCCAGCTCTGCAGCCTGTCCAGGTGCCTCTGGCTGGATCCCTTCCCTCCATCCTGCCTGCTGCACCACACAGCTTGGTGAGGAATCAGGAGAGGAAGAGGGTGAGAGTTCCACTGCAGCAATGCAACACAGATGGACATCTGCCACCCGCCCTGACACCCTCCAAAGTCCCTCCCCAGCTTGCTTGCAGCCCCCTGCAGATCCTGGAAGGCCACCAGAAGCTCTCCTGGGAACCTTCTGCCCTCCAGACTGAGCAGCAACCTGGGTGATGGCATCTGCACAGACTGCTCTAGGAGCAGGACTGGAGCACAGCATTGCTCTTCCAGAGGGTCACACACTACAGCAGGGGGAGTGGAGGGATTCAGAATCCCAGCCCTGCCTCAGAGCTCCATGGTGCCTTCCTGCTCAACTCCCAGCCCCTGGGCACAGCTCCCAGCCCCAGGGCACAGCTCCCAGCCCCTGGGCACAGCTCCCAGCCCCTGGGCACAGCTCCCAGCCCCAGGGCACAGCTCCCAGCCCCAGGGCACAGCTCCCAGCCCCAGGGCACAGCTCCCAGCCCCAGGGCACAGCTCCCTGCCCCTGGGCACAGCTCCCAGCCCCAGGGCACAGCTCCCAGCCCCAGGGCACAGCTCCCAGCCCCAGGGCACAGCTCCCAGCCCAGGGCACAGCTCCCAGCCCCAGGGCACAGCTCCCAGCCCCAGGGCAGTGTTCCCAGCCCCAGGGCACAGCTCCCAGCCCAGGGCACAGCTCCCAGCCCCAGGGCACAGCTCCCAGCCCAGGGCAGAGCTGTGCAGTGGGGTGGCAGCTCCCTTCTTTAACCAAGCAGGCAGAGCACAGCTTCCCCAGGGGGCAGTGCATCACTGTACCTCTGCCTGGTAGTCCCCATACTCGGCTTGCAGAGCTAGGGATGCTAGCAGGAGGGCTGTCTCATCATCACAGTGCAGCCTGTCCTCCAGGATGTCCTTCCTCAGCTGGAGGTAGTACTGGTGGCAGGTCAGGGCGTGCCTGCAGCAGGGAACACAGAACACAAACCACAACCCCCCCCACACCAAGCTTTAGAACAGAGGAGACCAGGTTGGAAGAGACCTTCAAGGTCATTGAGTCCAACCCATCCACCAGTCCAACACCACCTGATCAACTCAATCCTGGCACCAAGCAGCCAATCCAGCCTCCTCCTGAACACCCCCAGGCATGGGGACTCCACCACCTCCCTGGGCAGCACATTCCAATGGCCAATCCCTCTTTCTGTGAAGAACTTCTTCCTAACATCCAGCCTAAACCTCCCCTGGCACAGCTTGAGACTGTGTCCTCTTGTTCTGGGGCTGGGGGCCTGGCAGAAGAGACCAACCCCCACCTGGCTACAAGCTCCCTGCAGGGAGCTGGAGAGAGCAAGAAGGTCTCCCCTGAGCCTCCTCTGCTCCAGGCTGAGCAACCCCAGCTCCCTCAGCCTCTCCTCACAGGGCTGTGCCCCAGACCCCTCCCCAGCCTTCTGCCCCAGACCCCTCCCCAGCCTTGTGCCCCAGACCCCTCCCCAGCTCTGTTGCCCTTCTCTGGACACCTTCCAGCAGCTCAACCTCTTGCCTAACCTCAGCAGCCCAGAGCTGGACACAGGACTCAAGGGGAGGCCTCAGCAGTGCTGAGCACAGGCCACAAGGACTTCCCTGCTCCTGCTGGCCACACTCTGCCTGACCCAGGCCAGGCTGCCCTTGGCCTTCTTGGCCCCCTGGGCACACTGCTGCCTCCTCTTCAGCTGCTCTCCCCCAGCACCCCCAGCTCCCTCTCTGCCTGGCTGCTCTCAGCCCCTCTGCCCCCAGCCTGTGGCACTGCCTGGGGTTGCTGTGGCCAATGTGCAGCACCTGGCACTTGGATGCCTTCAATCTCCTGCCCTTGGCCTCTGCCCATCTGCCCAGCCTGGCAAGGTCCCTCTGCAGAGCTCTCCTGCCCTCTCCCAGCTCAACTCCTGCCCCCAGCTTGCTGTCAGCTGCACATTCACTGCTGATGGACTCCATCCCCTCCTCCAGATCCTCAATGAAGATATTGATCAGGCTGGGGCCCAGCCCTGAGCCCTGGGGCACACCACTGGGGCCTGGCTGCCAGCTGGCTGTGGCACCATTCACCACCACCCTCTGGGCTCAGCCTGCAGCCAGTTCCTGACCCAGCTCAGAGTGCTGCTGCCCCAGCCAGGGGCTGACAGCTTGGCCAGGAGCTTGCTGGGGGGATGGTGGCAAAGGCCTTGCTGAGGAACTCCCTTTGGTACTCTGCTCAGCAGAGCTGCTCCCCAGCTCAGGGGTGACCAGCCAGGCTCCAGCCACGAGGTGAGGGCTGGAGGGGGAGCAGGGAGGGGTCATGCACTCACTGTATCAGGCTGACATCATCCACGAAGAACTTGATGCGAAAGAAGAGGGTGAAGTTGACAGGGGCCTTGTTCTTCTTCTTGGGCTCTTCCTTCCAGCCCTCTGGAGCTACTTTGCTCAGCTTCAGGTCAGGGTCAACGAAGAAGAACTCATTGTCTGGCAAAGGGGAAGGGCAAAACACACTCCAGGCAAAGCTCTCCTCCAGCTGGAGGCTCGGGAGCGGTGAGGCTCCTCCTGGGGAAGGAGCAGAGCGCAGCAGAGCCCCAAAGCAGCACTGAGGGAGGGCAGAGCCACAGAGCTGCCAGGGCTGGAAGGGACCTGCAGGCTCAGCCAGGCTCACAATCAGCTGGGGAAAAGGCAGGAAGACAGCCCTTCAGCCTTCAGTGCTTGAAGTGAAGGACACAGGTTGCAAACCAGAAAGCACCAGCTCCCAGCAGCCAGCCTGCACTGCAGGCTGCACCCTGCCTGCTGCACCCTGCCTGCTGCACCCTGCCTGCTGCACCCTGCCTGCTGCTGGCAGCTCCCAGGGGCCATTTCCATCACAGAGTCACAGACTGGTCAGAGCTGGAAGGGAGCTCAAGGCTCAGCCAGCTCCTACCCCCTGCCACGGGCAGGGACCCCTCACACCACAGCAGCTTGCTCACAGCCACCTCCAGCCTGGCTGCAAACACCTCCAGCCAGGAGGCTGCCACCACCTCCCTGGGCAGCCTGGGCCAGGCTCTCACCAGCCTCATGGAGAAGAAGAGTAGAAGCAGGAGCAGCAGCAGCAATAGGAGCAAGAGCAGCAGATCAGGTTGCTCCCCTCCAGCCAGGAGGCTGCCACCACCTCCCTGGGCAGCCTGGGCCAGGCTCTCACCACCCTCCTGGCCAACAACTTCTTCCTCACAGCCAAGCTCCAGCTCCCCACTTCTAGCTCTGCTCCAGCCCCCCACTCCTCTCCCTCCCTCACCCCCTCCAAAGTCCCTCCCCAGCTTGCTTGCAGCCCCCTGCAGCTCCTGGAATGCCACCAGAAGCTCTCCTGGGAGCCTTCTCCCCTCCAGACTGAGCAGCAAGCTGGGTGATGGCATCTGCACAGACTGCTCTAGGAGCAGGACTGGAGCACAGCATTGCTCTTCCAGAGGGTCACACACTACAGCAGGGGGAGTGGAGGGATCTGCTAGAGGAGGCCATGAAGGTGATCAGAGGGCTGCAGAAGCTCCCCTGTGGGGCCAGGCTGGGAGAGCTGGGGCTGTGCAGCCTGGAGGAGAGAAGGCTCCAGGGAGACCTCAGAGCAGCCTCCCAGTGCCTGAAGGGCTCCAGGAGAGCTGGGGAGGGACTCTGGGCAAGGGCTGGGAGTGCCAGGCTGAGGAACAATGGCTTGGAGCTGGGAGAAGCTGGATGGAGATGAGAGCTGAGGAAGCAATTCTTGCCCTTGAGAGTGGTGAGGCAGAGTGAAACCAGGCCTGCCCTGGGCTGGTGGCCAGCAGGGAGGGCAGCAGGGGGAGGGAGGGAGGGGACTCTGCCCCTCTGCTCTGCTGCTCCCCCACCTGGAGTCCTGTGCCCAGCTTTGAGGTCCCTTCCCACCCCAACACTTCTGTGATCCTTACCTCTTAAAGTAGCCAGGCCAAACAAGTGATGCTCCACCAAGCCAATGTGGGCAACCACCATGTCAAAGACATCCTTGCAGATGGTTTTGGTGTCACAGGTCAGCTCCAGCTTCTGCCCACTCAGGATCATCACGTTCACCTTCCTCCTGCTGTCCTCATTCCTCCCCTTCTTAGTCTGCAGACAGTGAAAGCAAGCAGCCCAACCTTCACAGGGGGCAGCAGTGGGCCCTGGGGGCACAGAGGCCAAGGGGGCCTGGGGGCCACTCAGCAGAGTGTGGCCAGCAGGGCCAGGGAGGTTCTGCTCCCCCTCTATAATACAATACAATACACCAGGTTGGAAGAGACCTTCAAGATCATCGCGTCCAACCCATCAAACAATCCAACCCACCCAACAACTAGACCATACAGCCAAGCACCCCATCAAGTCTTCTCCTGAACACCTCCAGTGAAGGTGACTCCACCACCTCCACGGGTAGCCGATTCCAATGGGCAATCACTCTCTCTGTGTAGAACTTCTTCCTAACATCCAGCCTAAACCTGCCCTGGCGCAGCCTGAGACTGTGTCCTCTTGTTCTGGTGCTGGATGCCTGGGAGAAGAGGCCAACCTCTGCCTGGCTACAACCTCCCTTCAGGTAGTTGTAGAGAGCAATAAGGTCACCTCTCAGTCTCCTCTTCTCCAGGCTAAGCAACCCCAGCTCCCTCAGCCTTTCCTCATAGGGCTTGTGTTCCAAACCCCTCACCAGCTTTGTTGCCCTTCTCTGGACACCTTCCAGCAAGTCAACCTCCTTCCTAAACTGAGGGGCCCAGAACTGGACACAGGACTCAAGGTGTGGCCTAACCAGTGCAGTGTACAGGGGCACAATGACCTCCCTGCTCCTGCTGGCCACACTGTTCCTGATGCAAGCCAGGATGCCATTGGCCCTCTTGGCTGCCTGGGCACACTGCAGGCTCATGTTCAGCCTACAATCAACCAGTACCCCCAGGTCCCTCTCTGCCTGGCCGCTCTCCAGCCACTCTGACCCCAGCCTGTGGCACTGCCTGGGGTTGCTGTGGCCAATGTGCAGAATCCGGCACTTGGATGTGTTCAATCTCCTGCCCTTGGACTCTGCCCATCTGTCCAGCCTGTCGAGGTCCCTCTGCAAAGCCTCTCTGCCCTCCAGCAGATCAACTCCTGCCCCCAGCTTGGTGTCATCCTCAAATTTACTGATGATGGACTCAATGCCCTCATCCAGATCATCAATGAAGATGTTGAAGAGCATGGGGCCCAGCACTGATCCCTGGGGCACACCACTAGTGACAGGCTGCCAGCTGGCTGTGGCACCATTCACCACCACTCTCTGGGCTCGGCCCTCCAGCCAGTTCCTAACCCAACGCAGTGTGCTCCTGTCCAAGCCATGGGCTGCCAGCTTGGCCAGGAGTTTGCTGTGGGGGACGGTGTCAAAGGCCTTGCTGAGGTCCAGGTAGACCACATCCACAGGCCTCCCCACATCCACCAGGCGGGTCACCTGATCATAGACTCTGCTCTGCCCTGCTGAGACCTCCCCTGCAAGATTGCCTCCAGCTCTGGGCTCCCCAGCTCAGCAGGGACAGGGAGCTGCTGCAGAGAGGCCAAGGCAGGCTCCAAGGCTGCTGAAGGCACTGCAGCACTGCCTGGGGAGGAGAGGCCGAGAGCCCTGGGGGTGCTGAGTGTGCAGAGGAGAAGGCTGAGAGGCATCTGATCAATGTCTCTGAGGAGCTGAGGGCTGGGGGCAGGAAGGGAGGCACAGGGACAGCCTCTGCTCACTCTGCCCTGGCACAGGCCGAGGGGCAAGGGCTGGCAAGTGCAGCCCAGGAGCTTGCAGCTCAGCAGCAGGAGGAACTTCTTGCCTGGGAGGCTGCCAGAGGCCTGGAGCAGGCTGCCCAGAGAGCTTGTGGAGTCTCCTTGTGTGGAGCCTCTGCAGCCCTGGCTGGAGGTGTTCCTGTGTGCCCTGGGCTGGGTTCTATGGTGCTGCTCGGGCAGAGGGGTTGGCCTGGATGATGTCTTTGGGTCCCTTCCAACCCCTGACATCCTGTGAGGATGGGATTTCAAGGGCACCTCAAACAAATCCTAAGAGACCTCTGCAGCCCTGTCTGGATGTGTTCCTGTGGGCCCTGTGCTGGATCCTCTGCTCCTGCTCGGGCAGGGGGCTGGCACTGGAAGCTCTCCAGAGCTCCCTTCCAGCCCTAACACCCTCTGAGCCTGGGACCCTCCAGTCCAACCCCCTGCCAGAGCAGGGGCACCCAGGGCAGCTCACACACTGTGCTGAGCCCTGGGAGTGGTTAACCTGGAGAGGAGAAGGCTAAGAGGGATCTGATCAATGCCTATTGATAGCTGAAGGGTGGGGGCAAGCAGAAAGGGCCAGGCTCTGCTCAGTGGTGCCCTGGGACAGGCCAGGGGGCAGGGGGCACAGACTGGAAGCCAGGAGGCTCCTACTCAACAGGAGGAGAAACTTCATTGGGGTGAGGCTGCAGGAGCCTGGAGCAGGCTGCCAGAGGGGTTGTGGAGTCTCAGAATCATAGAATCAAGAAGGTTGGAAAGGACCTCAGAGGTCATCAAGTCCAACCTATCACCCAACACCTCTTCTTCACTGGAGCCTCTGCAGCCCTGTCTGGATGTGTTCCTGTGTGACCAGGGCTGGATTCACTGCTCCTGCTCTGGCAGGGGGTTGGACTGGAAGCTCTCCAGAGGTTCCTTCCAGTCCCTGGCACCCTGTGAGCCTGGGACCCTTTGATTTCTGGGTGTAACAGAGTGCCCCTGGGTGCTGAACCAGCCCCATGCTTACCAGGATGGACTTGGGGAGGTCCAAGGAGATGAAGGGCTCAATGGTCATCTTCACAAACTCAGGGCCAAAGAAATTCTGCAACAGGAGCAAAATGATCCCTGAGATGCTGGGCTGAGGCAGCTGCAAGGAGGAGCCAAACCCTGCACCTGCTGTGCTAATGCCAAGGAGGAACCAAACCCTGCACCTGCTGTGCTAATGCCAAGGAACCAAACCCTGCACCTGCTGTGCTAATGCCAAGGAGGAGCCAAACCCTGCACCTGCTGTGCTAATGCCAAGGAGGAGCCAGGAACCAAACCCTGCACCTGCTGTGCTAATGCCAAGGAGGAACCAAACCCTGCACCTGCTGTGCTAATGCCAAGGAGGAACCAAACCCTGCACCTGCTGTGCTAATGCCAAGGAGGAACCAAACCCTGCACCTGCTGTGCTAATGCCAAGGAGGAGCCAAACCCTGCACCTGCTGTGCTAATGCCAAGGAACCAAACCCTGCACCTGCTGTGCTAATGCCAAGGAGGAACCAAACCCTGCACCTGCTGTGCTAATGCCAAGGAGGAACCAAACCCTGCACCTGCTGTGCTGATGCCAAGGAGGAACCAAACCCTGCACCTGCTGTGCTAATGCCAAGGAACCAAACCCTGCACCTGCTGTGCTAATGCCAAGGAACCAAACCCTGCACCTGCTGTGCTGATGCCAAGGAGGAGCCAAACCCTGCACCTGCTGTGCTGATGCCAAGGAACCAAACCCTGCACCTGCTGTGCTAATGCCAAGGAACCAAACCCTGCACCTGCTGTGCTAATGCCAAGGAGGAACCAAACCCTGCACCTGCTGTGCTAATGCCAAGGAACCAAACCCTGCACCTGCTGTGCTAATGCCAAGGAGGAGCCAAACCCTGCACCTGCTGTGCTGATGCCAAGGAGGAGCCAAACCCTGCACCTGCTGTGCTGATGCCAAGGAACCAAACCCTGCACCTGCTGTGCTAATGCCAAGGAACCAAACCCTGCACCTGCTGTGCTGATGCCAAGGAGGAACCAAACCCTGCACCTGCTGTGCTAATGCCAAGGAACCAAACCCTGCACCTGCTGTGCTGATGCCAAGGAGGAACCAAACCCTGCACCTGCTGTGCTGATGCCAAGGAGGAGCCAAACCCTGCACCTGCTGTGCTAATGCCAAGGAACCAAACCCTGCACCTGCTGTGCTAATGCCAAGGAACCAAACCCTGCACCTGCTGTGCTAATGCCTAGGAACCAAACCCTGCACCTGCTGTGCTAATGCCAAGGAACCAAACCCTGCACCTGCTGTGCTAATGCCAAGGAGGAGCCAAACCCTGCACCTGCTGTGCTAATGCCAAGGAGGAACCAAACCCTGCACCTGCTGTGCTGATGCCAAGGAACCAAACCCTGCACCTGCTGTGCTAATGCCAAGGAACCAAACCCTGCACCTGCTGTGCTAATGCCAAGGAGGGGGAACAAACCCTGCACCTGCTGTGCTAATGCCAAGGAGGAGCCAAACCCTGCACCTGCTGTGCTAATGCCAAGGAACCAAACCCTGCACCTGCTGTGCTAATGCCAAGGAACCAAACCCTGCACCTGCTGTGCTGATGCCAAGGAGGAACCAAACCCTGCACCTGCTGTGCTAATGCCAAGGAGGAGCCAAACCCTGCACCTGCTGTGCTAATGCCAAGGAGGAGCCAAACCCTGCACCTGCTGTGCTAATGCCAAGGAGGAGCCAAACCCTGCACCTGCTGTGCTAATGCCAAGGAGGAACCAAACCCTGCACCTGCTGTGCTAATGCCAAGGAGGAACCAAACCCTGCACCTGCTGTGCTAATGCCAAGGAGGAACCAAACCCTGCACCTGCTGTGCTAATGCCAAGGAGGAACCAAACCCTGCACCTGCTGTGCTGATGCCAAGGAGGAGCCAAACCCTGCACTTGCTGTGCTAATGCCAAGGAGGAACCAAACCCTGCACCTGCTGTGCTAATGCCAAGGAGGAACCAAACCCTGCACCTGCTGTGCTAATGCCAAGGAGGAACCAAACCCTGCACCTGCTGTGCTAATGCCAAGGAACCAAACCCTGCACCTGCTCTGCTAATGCCAAGGAGGAACCAAACCCTGCACCTGCTGTGCTAATGCCAAGGAACCAAACCCTGCACCTGCTGTGCTAATGCCAAGGAACCAAACCCTGCACCTGCTGTGCTGATGCCAAGGAACCAAACCCTGCACCTGCTGTGCTAATGCCAAGGAACCAAACCCTGCACCTGCTGTGCTAATGCCAAGGAGGAACCAAACCCTGCACCTGCTGTGCTGATGCCAAGGAAGAGCCAAACCCTGCACCTGCTGTGCTGATGCCAAGGAGGAACCAAACCCTGCACCTGCTGTGCTAATGCCAAGGAGCCAAACCCTGCACCTGCTGTGCTAATGCCAAGGAGGAACCAAACCCTGCACCTGCTGTGCTAATGCCAAGGAGGAACCAAACCCTGCACCTGCTGTGCTAATGCCAAGGAGCCAAACCCTGCACCTGCTGTGCTAATGCCAATGAGGAACCAAACCCTGCACCTGCTGTGCTAATGCCAAGGAGGAACCAAACCCTGCACCTGCTGTGCTAATGCCAAGGAACCAAACCCTGCACCTGCTGTGCTAATGCCAAGGAGGAACCAAACCCTGCACCTGCTGTGCTAATGCCAAGGAGGAGCCAAACCCTGCACCTGCTGTGCTAATGCCAAGGAGGAACCAAACCCTGCACCTGCTGTGCTAATGCCAAGGAGGAACCAAACCCTGCACCTGCTGTGCTAATGCCAAGGAACCAAACCCTGCACCTGCTGTGCTAATGCCAAGGAACCAAACCCTGCACCTGCTGTGCTGATGCCAAGGAGGAGCCAAACCCTGCACCTGCTGTGCTAATGGCAAGGAACCAAACCCTGCACCTGCTGTGCTAATGCCAAGGAGGAACCAAACCCTGCACCTGCTGTGCTAATGCCAAGGAGGAACCAAACCCTGCACCTGCTGTGCTGATGCCAAGGAGGAACCAAACCCTGCACCTGCTGTGCTGATGCCAAGGAGGAACCAAACCCTGCACCTGCTGTGCTAATGGCAAGGAACCAAACCCTGCACCTGCTGTGCTAATGCCAAGGAGGAACCAAACCCTGCACCTGCTGTGCTAATGCCAAGGAGGAGCCAAACCCTGCACCTGCTGTGCTGATGCCAAGGAGGAGCCAAACCCTGCACCTGCTGTGCTAATGCCAAGGAGGAGCCAAACCCTGCACCTGCTGTGCTAATGCCAAGGAGGAGCCAAACCCTGCACCTGCTGTGCTAATGCCAAGGAGGAACCAAACCCTGCACCTGCTGTGCTAATGGCAAGGAACCAAACCCTGCACCTGCTGTGCTAATGCCAAGGAACCAAACCCTGCACCTGCTGTGCTAATGCCAAGGAGGAACCAAACCCTGCACCTGCTGTGCTGATGCCAAGGAGGAGCCAAACCCTGCACCTGCTGTGCTAATGCCAAGGAACCAAACCCTGCACCTGCTGTGCTAATGCCAAGGAACCAAACCCTGCACCTGCTGTGCTGATGCCAAGGAGGAACCAAACCCTGCACCTGCTGTGCTAATGCCAAGGAACCAAACCCTGCACCTGCTGTGCTAATGCCAAGGAACCAAACCCTGCACCTGCTGTGCTGATGCCAAGGAGGAACCAAACCCTGCACCTGCTGTGCTAATGCCAAGGAGGAACCAAACCCTGCACCTGCTGTGCTAATGCCAAGGAGGAACCAAACCCTGCACCTGCTGTGCTAATGCCAAGGAGGAACCAAACCCTGCACCTGCTGTGCTAATGCCAAGGAGGAACCAAACCCTGCACACAATTCTCCTCCTCACCACCAGCTGGCAGTGTAAGGGATCTGATGTTGCCAGAGCCTGTGCCCACTGCCAAGGCACAGGCCTGTGGCACTGCTGCTCTGCTCTCCTTCCTTTGCTGGGCAGAATGTCACCACTCCAATATTCCCTGTGGGCTGTGGGCTGCTTGCTGGGAGCTTTCTGGGCTTATTTGTCAAGGTGGGGCTGGCAGCAGTGAAGACCAGCCTGGGTAAGCCAAGCTCTTCTGCTCCCAAGTGCACCCCTGGCACTTCCAGCTTGGCAGAGCTGTGCCTGTGCCACACAAACCTCACCCCCTGAAGCCTCAACTGCTTCAGCCTAACTCTCTCTGCTGTGTTCAATTGGAGCTGCTGGCCAGCTCCTGCCTGCCTGAAGACAAGCAAATGCCCTGACAATCCACCCTGTCACTTTGAGCAGCTTCCCTGTCCTAACTGCTGAAGGAAGTCCTCTGGCCACCCCACCACCACCTTCAAGAAGCAGCCTACCATTCCCTTTGGGAGGGAAGACCTTCAATGGCTGCTGCCTGCTGCGTGTCCCAGATGGAACACATCAGCATATGAACCTCCCAAGGGCCAGGGGAGAACCAGGCTGGTGGGTTCAAGCCTGCAGAACTGACTGCTCAGAGTGCTGGGGGCTGGAGACAGATACAGCAGCTGGGGAAGACTCTCAGGTTCACCTGAGTCCTCCCACCCTTAAGTCCTCCCACCCTTAAAACCTACTAATAAAGAATTCCACCTCACTGCAACAAGCAGAGGAGGGCACGAGGCCATTCTCTCTTCTACACCTCTGGCTCCCACTCTCTCTTTAATCTGAAGTCTCCTCCACATACCAAGACAGCTGAGTAAGCAGAGGGGAGCCTGCTGGTGATTCAGGGTGAAGCCAAGGGCTAAATGAATGCTCCCTGCCTCTCTTTTACCATCCCAACTGGCTCCTGCCATAACCTCTGGGGCTAGTGGGACTCCTCCATATTCCACCAGGAGCAATACATGCAAGGTGAAGTGGTTGAAAACCCCCAGAGGGGGCTGGAGGAAGCTCCACCTCCTGCCCTTGGTTGGATGCTCTGCAGGCTTTAGCCAGGGACTGCTGTCTGCTTTGGCATCTCCTGGCACTGCTTCAGGCTGCGGAGCCACTAATGCCACCCAGCCTCCACCACTTCCCCTCCCACGGCAAGACCAAACACCCAGGGCTTCATCTGCTGGTGGCTGCTCAGGCCAGGATGCCACACAGCAGAGTTTCAGCCAAGCCCCTGCTGTGCTGGAAGGGAATGGAGAGCTGCCCAGAGCCCAGGGCGTTACCCTCAGTTTCCTTTGTGTCATGGCTGTCTCCAGGGCTATCTCCCTCAGTGGGTCCCTGGTGATGTCAAGCACTGAGGACCTCAGGGCATCTCCTGGGTAGTGGTTGGGCCTGGACTGCCGGAGAGCCACTCTGGCCTGCAGCTGCAGCATGTCTTCCTCCTGCCGCTTCAGCATCGCTTCTTGACTCAGCACGCTGCCCTCAAAGGCTGCTTCCTGGGGCCTGCAGGGGACAGAGGGCAGGGAAGCCATGAGTGGCCATGGAAGGCACTGGAGGGCATGGAAAACATTGGGGAGCATGGAAGGCATCAATAGGCATGGAAGGCATTGGAGGGCATGGAAGGCATCAATAGGCATGGAAGGCATTGGAGGGCATGGAAGGCATTGGAGGGCATGGAAAGCATCAATAGGCATGGAAGGCATTGGTGGGCATGGAAGGCATCAATAGGCATGGAAGGAAATGGTGGGCATGGAAGGAAATGGTGGGCATGGAAGGAAATGGTGGGCATGGAAGGAAATGGTGGGCATGGAAGGAAATGGTGGGCATGGAAGGAAATGGTGGGCATGGAAGGAAATGGTGGGCATGGAAGGAAATGGTGGGCATGGAAGGAAATGGTGGGCATGGAAGGAAATGGTGGGCATGGAAGGCATCAATAGGCATGGAAGGAAATGGTGGGCATGGAAGGCATTGGGGAGCATGGAAGGCATCAATAGGCATGGAAGGCATTGGAGGGCATGGAAGGTATCAATAGGCATGGAAGGCATCAATAGGCATCGAAGGCATTGGAGGGCATGGAAAGCATCAATAGGCATGGAAGGCATTGGTGGGCATGGAAGGCATTGGGGAGCATGGCAGGCATCAATAGGCATGGAAGGCATCAACAGGCATGGAAGGCATCAACAGGCATGGAAGGCATCAACAGGCATCAAAGGCATTGGAGGGCATGGAAAGCATCAATAGGCATCAAAGGCATAGGAAGGCATGGAAAGCATCAATAGGCATGGAAGGCATTGGGGAGCATGGAAGGGATTGGGGAGCATGGAAGGCATTGGGGAGCATGGAAGGCATTGGGGAGCATGGAGGGCATTGGGGAGCATGGAGGGCATTGGGGAGCATGGAGGGCATCAACAGGCATGGAAGGCATCAATAGGCATGGAAGGCATTGGAGGGCATGGAAGGCATCAACGGGCATGGAAGGCATCAACGGGCATGGAAGGCATCAATAGGCATGGAAGGCATCAGGGAGCATGGAAGGCATCAGGGAGCATGGAAGGCATCAATAGGCATGGAGGGCACTGGAGGGCATGGAAGGCACCGGTGGGCATGGAAGGCATCAATAGGCATGGAAGGCATTGGAGGGCATGGAAGGTGTCAATAGGCATGGAGGGCACTGGAGGGCATGGAAGGCATCAATAGGCATGGAGGGCACTGGAGGGCATGGAAGGCACCGGTGGGCATGGAAGGCATCAATAGGCATGGAAGGCATTGGAGGGCATGGAAGGCGTCAATAGGCATGGAAGGCATCAATAGGCATGGAAGGCGTCAATAGGCATGGAAGGCATCAATAGGCATGGAAGGCGTCAATAGGCATGGAAGGCATCAATAGGCATGGAAGGCGTCAATAGGCATGGAAGGCATCAATAGGCATGGAAGGCATTGGAGGGCATGGAAGGCGTCAATAGGCATGGAAGGCATTGGAGGGCATGGAAGGCGTCAATAGGCATGGAAGGCATTGGAGGGCATGGAAGGCGTCAATAGGCATGGAAGGCATTGGAGGGCATGGAAGGCGTCAATAGGCATGGAAGGCATTGGAGGGCATGGAAGGCATCAATAGGCATGGAAGGCATTGGAGGGCATGGAAAGCATCAATAGGCATGGAAGGCATTGAAGGGCATGGAAGGCGTCAATAGGCATGGAAGGCATTGGAGGGCATGGAAGGCATCAATAGGCATGGAAGGCGTCAATAGGCATGGAAGGCATTGGAGGGCATGGAAGGCGTCAATAGGCATGGAAGGCATTGGAGGGCATGGAAGGCATCAATAGGCATGGAAGGCATTGGAGGGCATGGAAGGCATCAATAGGCATGGAAGGCATCAACAGGCATGGAAGGCATCAACGGGCATGGAAGACATCAACGGGCATGGAAGGCATCGGAGGGCATGGAAGGCATCGGAGGGCAAGGAAGGCACCGTTGGGCATGGAAGGCACTCTGCTGCCTGTAGGGCATCTGCAGGTGGAAGCCCAGAAGACAGAAGGCAGTTGCCAAGCACTGGATGAGACCCAAGGCAGGTGAGCAGCCAGGAGGTTTGCACTCCGCAGCAAGCCCCCAGGAGCCCAGCTGCAGAGCTGCCCTGAGCCTGCAGCTCCTCTCACTGGGGCTCAGGGACACACAGGCTCAGGGGCACCCCAAAGCACCTCACACCCCAAAGTCCTGCAGGAAGAAATCCATGGATGGATGCCTGGGGAATAGGAGACTCCAAACCCAGGAATCCACCCTGCAGGATGGAAATCCGTGGATGGATGCCTGGGGAATAGGAGACTCCAAACCCAGGAATCCACCCTGCAGGATGGAAATCCATGGATGGATGCCTTGGGAATAGGAGACTCCAAACCCAGGAATCCACCCTGCAGGATGGAAATCCATGGATGGATGCCTTGGGAATAGGAGACTCCAAACCCAGGGAATCCACCCTGCAGGATGGAAATCCATGGATGGATGCCTTGGGAATAGGAGACTCCTAACCCAGGGAATCCACCCTGCAGGATGGAAATCCATGGATGGATGCCTTGGGAATAGGAGACTCCAAACCCAGGGAATCCACCCTGCAGGATGGAAATCCATGGAGGGATGCCTTGGGAATAGGAGACTCCAAACCCAGGGAATCCACCCTGCAGGATGGAAATCCATGGAGGGATGCCTTGGGAATAGGAGACTCCAAACCCAGGGAATCCACCCTGCAGGATGGAAATCCATGGATGGATGCCTTGGGAATAGGAGACTCCAAACCCAGGGAATCCACCCTGCAGGATGGAAATCCATGGATGGATGCCTTGGGAATAGGAGACTCCTAACCCAGGGAATCCACCCTGCAGGATGGAAATCCATGGATGGATGCCTTGGGAATAGGAGACTCCAAACCCAGGGAATCCACCCTGCAGGATGGAAATCCATGGAGGGATGCCTTGGGAATAGGAGACTCCAAACCCAGGGAATCCACCCTGCAGGATGGAAATCCATGGAGGGATGCCTTGGGAATAGGAGACTCCAAACCCAGGGAATCCACCCTGCAGGATGGAAATCCATGGAGGGATGCCTTGGGAATAGGAGACTCCAAACCCAGGGAATCCACCCTGCAGGATGGAAATCCATGGATGGATGCCTTGGGAATAGGAGACTCCAAACCCAGGAATCCACCCTGCAGGATGGAAATCCATGGATGGATGCCTTGGGAATAGGAGACTCCTAACCCAGGGAATCCACCCTGCAGGATGGAAATCCATGGATGGATGCCTTGGGAATAGGAGACTCCAAACCCAGGGAATCCACCCTGCAGGATGGAAATCCATGGAGGGATGCCTTGGGAATAGGAGACTCCAAACCCAGGGAATCCACCCTGCAGGATGGAAATCCATGGAGGGATGCCTTGGGAATAGGAGACTCCAAACCAGGGAATCCACCCTGCAGGATGGAAATCCATGGAGGGATGCCTTGGGAATAGGGAGACTCCAAACCCAGGGAATCCACCCTGCAGGATGGAAATCCATGGAGGGATGCCTTGGGAATAGGAGACTCCAAACCCAGGGAATCCACCCTGCAGGATGGAAATCCATGGAGGGATGCCTTGGGAATAGGAGACTCCAAACCCAGGGAATCAACCCTGCAGGCTTGGGGCTGTGGCTTGGTGGCCATGATGTGGTTGGGTTGAGGGTTGGACTGGGTGATCTTTAAGGCCTCTTCTAACCAAAACAATTCTATGTCTCTGTGATGGACACTTTAGCTTCCATGTTGAGTAGCTGGAAGGTGTCCAGAGAATGGCAACAAAGCTGGGGAGGGGTCTGGGGCACAAGGCTGGGGAGGGGTCTGGGGCACAGCCCTGTGAGGAGAGGCTGAGGGAGCTGGGGTTGCTCAGCCTGGAGAAGAGGAGGCTCAGGGGAGACCTTCTTGCTCTCTACAGAGAGGTGTAGGGAGGTTGTAGCCAGGTGGGGGTTGGTCTCTTCTGCCAGGCCCCCAGCAGCAGAACAAGAGGCCACAGTCTCAAGCTCTGCCAGGGGAGGTTCAGGCTGGAGGGGAGGAAAAGTTCTTCCCAGCCAGAGGAATTGGCCACTGGGATGAGCTGCCCAGGGAGGTGGTGGAGTCCCCATCCCTGGAGGTGTTCACGAGGGGCTTGGATGTGGCACTTGGAGCCATGGGTTAGTTGTCAGGAGGTGTTGGGTGCCAGGTTGGTCTTCATGATCTCTGAGATCTTTTCCAACCTGGTTAATTCTATTCCATTCCATTCCATTCCATTCCATTCCTATTCCATTCCATTCCCATTCCACTCCCATTCCCATTCCCATTCCATTTCCATTCCCATTCCCATTTCATTCTATTTCCATTCCCATTCCATTCATTCCATTCCATTCCATTCCATTCCATTCCATTCCATTTCCATTCCATTTCCATTCCCTTTCCATTCCCATTCGTTTCCCTTTCCATTCCCATTCCCATTCCCATTTCCATTCCCATTCCCTTTCCCTTTCCATTCCCATTCCCATTCTCATTCCCATTCCCATTCCATTTCCATTTCCACTCCATTCCCATTCCATTTCCATTCCATTCCCATTCCATTCCCATTCCAGAGCAGGAATGGATCTCTCATTGTACAGAAGAGGAGATGCTGTTGACAGACACAGGCAGAGCTCTCCCACCAAGCTCAGACTCCACAGCACAACCAACACCAAACCAAAGCCCACCCTAGGGGATAACACCCCAGAAGCATCTTTCCTGTGCTCCCTCCCCAGCCCCTGGCTGCCAGCCTCTCCTGTCATCCCTGTCTGACTGCAAACTAGCCCCTCAGAGCCACTCCTTCACCTGATGGCAGCAGGAGAACCTGGAAGGCTGACTCCTTGATAAAGGGAAGCAAACAAACTCCTCCCCAGTGTACTTACCCAGATGTGAGCAGGCATTGGATCAGAGAAGGAAGGTGGAAGGAGGGAAGCAGGCAGGCACTCTCTAGTGCTTAGTGCAGTGGAAAGCTCAGGAGCAGACTGAGAGTGATGGATTTGGGGCAGGTGGGAAGGGCATGGAAATGAAATCTAGTGGCAAGAAAAGGCAGGAGAAGGGAGAGATCCGAGTCAGCTGCTGCTCCTGGAGAGAGAGAGAGAGGAAGAAGCAGTAAAGGAAGACCAAGAAAACACCACCAGAGGGCAAAAGAGGGAATCCAGGAAGCCAAGAGGAAACACAGGCACCAGCATCCACTGGCAGGAGGGAAGCATGCCGGGAAAGCTTAAAGGACAACAGCAGCCACAGAGCAAGGTGGAGGTTTGAGCACACCCTGTGGGCACCACCTGAGCCTTCTGCTAGCTTAGGAGCAGCCCAGCTCCCCCAGAGCACAGGAGCTGTGCAGGCTGAGGAACCTGAACAGCCTCACTCTTCATTTGAAAGACACACTCCCCCAGGTCCCAGTCCAGTCCCTCTGCCTGATTCACAGCTTGGTTTGGCAAGGACAGGTCTGCAGCTCCTGCCGCAGAGAGAAACTCCTCCAGAGGAGCAAGGGGGTGGACACAGGATACTGTACTTTGTTATTCCATCCCATAATCAGAGAATCACACATTCATAGAATTGGCAGGGGTTGAAAGGGGCCTCAAGGCTCAGCCAGTCCTAACCCCCTGCCATGGGCAGGGACACCTCACACCACAGCAGCTTGCTCACAGCCACATCCAGCCTGGCGCCAGGCTGGAGGTGGCTGTGAGCAAGCTGCTGTGGTGTGAGGTGTCCCTGCCCATGGCAGGGGGTTGGGGCTGGCTGAGCCTTGAGCTCCCTTCCAGCTCTGCCAGATCTGTGAGTCTCTGATCCTAAATAACCACACTACCACTTCCTTCCTGCATTACAAACCACAACTGGATCTCTCTTAATCACTGCCAGAACCTTCTTGCAAAGAAGAGGAATGAAAATCAAACCATTCAGCACTTCCCAGCAGAGCACAGGCCCTGACCTTCTGCCAGCTCCAGCAACTGGACAGAGTACTTCATAGAGTCATAGAATCACACAGCAGTGAGGGTTGGAAGAGACCTCCAGAGTTCATCCAGTCCAACCCCCCTGCCAGAGCAGGGCACCCAGGGCAGGTCCCACAGGAACACATCCGGGGGGGTTGGAAGCTCTCCAGAGCAGGAGACTCCACAACCTCTCTTGCCAGCCTGCCCCAGGCCTCCTGCAGCCTCAGACCAAAGAAGTTTCTCCTCATGTTGAGGAGGAACTTCCTGGCTTCCAGTTTGTGTTCACTGCCCCTTGGCCTGTCCCAGGACACCCCTGCAAAGAGCTTGGGCCCTGCTGCTTGCCCCCCACCCTTCAGATATTCATCAACACTCATCAGACGCCCTCTCAGCCTTCTCCTCTCCAGGCTAAGCAGCCCCAGGGCTCTCAGCACCTGGCAGTGGTGAGTTAATGCTTGGAGCTGATGACCTCAGAGGCCTTTCCCAACCTAACTGAGTCTGTGATTCTGTGAGGTGAGTGTGGACTCCACACTGCAATGCTTCCCCCTGCAGCACTCAGCAGCAGGAGGCCTCTCCTTCGGGCTCCGAGACGCCACTCCCAAGTGCTCTTCGCTTTCCAGGGCAGGAGGCCACGCTTGGAACCTCAGTCAGGAGCTGAGGTGGGAGTGCAAAGACTGAGACCACTTCCCTGGACAAAGAGGAAGGAGGTCAAGGCAGAATGGTTCCCCCAGGGCTTACCTTGCCCGCTGAGAGTGAGCTTGGCTCGCCGTGGAGAGGTCGTCGGTGGCCGGCGCGGCGCCGCTGCCCCCGTCCCTCTTGAAGCCTTCAGTCCTTTTCCCTGCCAAACCCAAACACCAAGATTACTACCTCCTGGGCCACACAGCAGGCAGAGGAAGCCTCTCCACCAGGCAAGGACTGCTGGCTTGGATCAGAAGCAGGGTGGGCAGCAGGGACGGGGAGGTGATCGTTCCCCCGTGCTCAGCACTGGGGAGGCCACAGCTCGAGTGCCGTGCTCAGCTCTGGGCCCCCCACTGCAGGAAGGACATTGAGGGGCTGGAGCCTGAGCAGAGCAGGGCAATGAGGAGGGCCTGGAGCACCTGGGCTGTGAGGAGGGGCTGAGGGAGCTGGGGGTGTTCAGGCTGGAGAAGAGGAGGCTGAGGGGAGAGCTCATTGCTCTCTACAGCTGCCTGAAGGGAGGCTGGGGTGCAGGCAGCGTTGGCCTCCTCTCCCCAGTACCTGATGAGAGAACAGGGGGAAAGGACCTCAAGTTGCCCCAGAGGAGGTTTAGATTGGAGATGAGGAAGAATCTCTTTGCTGCAAGAATGGCCAGGGATTGGCAGAGGCTGCCCAGGGAGGTGGTGGAGGAGTCCCCAGGCCTGGAGGAAGTGTTTGGTCCATGGGTAGAAGGTTGGACTGGATGATCTTGGAGGTCGTTTCCAACCTCAATGCTTCTGAGGTGCAGTGGTTTTGGCTGGCTGTGGGGCTGGTTTTGGTAGGGCCTTGCATGGCTGGTTGGGGTTTGTGTGCTTTGGGGTGGGCTCTTGTTCTTTTCATGGTCTTACCTTGCCTGAAATCTGGTTCTGAAGAAATCACAGAGGGGCTCTCACTGGAAGTGCTGTAGACATCACTGTGGTAGGACTTGTATCTTCTCAGGGGCTCTGCAAGTGTAAATCAGGCAATCAGAGAACCACAGAGCTGGCAGGGCTGGAAGGGAGCTCCAGGCTCAGCCAGCCCCAACCCCCTGCCATGGGCAGGGACACCTCACACCACAGCAGCTTGCTCACAGCCACCTCCAGCCTGGCTGCAAACACCTCCAGCCAGGAGGCTGCCACCACCTCCCTGGGCAGCCTGGGACAGGCTCTCACCACCCTCCTGGCCAACAACTTCTTCCTCACAGCCAAGCTCCAGCTCCCCACTTCTAGCTCTGCTCCAGCCCCCCCACTCCTATCCCTCCCTCACCCCCTCCAAAGTCCCTCCCCAGCTTGCTTGCAGCCCCCTGCAGCTCCTGCAAGGCCACCAGAAGGTCTCCTGGGAGCCTTCTCCTCTGCAGCCTGCACAGCCCCAACTCTCTCAGGCTGTGCTCAGAGCAGAGCAGCTCCAGCCCTCTGCTCCTCCTCCTGGCCCTGCTCTGGACACCTTCCAGCCCCTCCAGAGCCTTCCTGGCACAGAGGCTCCAGAGCTGGCCCCAGAGCTGCAGCTGTGCTCTCAGCAGAGTGGAGCAGAGGGGCAGAATCCCCTCCCTGGCCCTGCTGGCCACACTGCTCTTGCTGCAGCCCAGGCTCTGCTTGGCTCTCTGGGCTGCCAGTGCTCCCTGCTGGCTCCTGTGGAGCTTCTCCTCCCCCAGCACCCCCAAGGCCTTTCCTCCAGGGCTGCTCTCCAGCCAGTCCCTGCCCAGCCTGTGTCAGTGCCTGGGATTGCCCTGCCCCAGCTGCAGGACCTTGCCCTTGGCCTTGTTGAACCTCATGAGGCTGCCTTGGGCCCAGCTCTGCAGCCTGTCCAGGTGCCTCTGGCTGGATCCCTTCCCTCCATCCTGCCTGCTGCACCACACAGCTTGGTGAGGAATCAGGAGAGGAAGAGGGTGAGAGTTCCACTGCAGCAATGCAACACAGATGGACTGAAAGCTTTTCCAAATGTCTTTCAGAGGTCCAGCCCTGGCTCTGGATTCAAAGCCAACACTCTGCTGCTCTGCACCTCCCTTCTGCCCCCGCAGCCTCAGGCTTCTGTGGCCTCCCTGGCCTGCCCAGCAGAGCCTCCTCCCCTGAACTTCTCTCTCATCATCCCTTCCAAGCTTAAAATAACCTTACAGGAAGCCAGCAAAGCCCAAGGCAAAACCCAATCCCTCCTGCAACCACCACTGCTGACAAGGCTGGCAGGGTCCCACTTGTGTGCTCAGAGCAACCAGCAGGAGTCAGGGAAAATCAGAATGCAGAGGTCCATGGAATGGCTTAGGTTGGGTTGCTTAAAGAGCATCCAGCTCCAGCCCCCCTGCCATGGGCATCTCCCACCAGTCCCAGCTTGCTCAGGGCCTCATCCAGCCTGGCCCTCAACACCTGCAGGCAGGAGGCAGCCACAGCCTCCCTGGGCAGCCTGGGCCAGAGTCTCCCCAGCCTCACTGCCAACAGTTTCTTCCTCCTCTCCACTCTCAATCTCTCCTCTCCCAGCTCAAAGTCATTGTTCCCTGTCCACTCCCACTCCCATCCCTTGCCCAGAGTCCCTCCCCAGCTCTCCTGGAGCCCTTTCAGGTACTGGAAGGCTGCTCTGAGGTCTCCCTGGAGCTTTCTCTTCTCCAGGCTGCACAGCCCCAGCTCTCCCAGCCTGGCCCCACAGGGGAGGCTCTGCAGCCTCAGCTCATCTCTGGGGCCTCCTCTGGAGCCTCTCCAGCAGCTCCAGGTCCTCCTTGTGCTGGGGGCCCCAGAGCTGGAGGCAGTGCTGCAGGTGGGGGCTGAGCAGAGCAGAGCAGAGGGGCAGAATCCCCTCCCTGTGCTGCTGCTCTCCCTGCTCTGGCTGCAGCTCAGCACTCAGCTGGCTCTGGGCTGCCAGGGACCACTGCTGGCTCCTGTTGATTACATCTAGGAGGTCACAGTTAGAAGATCCCAACCAAGACTCAGCAAGTGGGGTCTGAGCAGTGCAGAGCAGAGGGGTACAATCCCCTCCCTTGTCCTTTGCTCAGCTCATCTTTGCCACCCCCAGACATGACACAAGCCCCTACAGGGTCTCTGGTTCACCAGAACAGCTAAGTGCAGGTGATGAGTAATCAATAGAGCACCCACAGTGCCTACCTCAGTGGACCCTCTCCATAACCTGCTGGGGCAAAGGCCTCCACAGAAGGGTGATTTAGTGCTTGACACTTGCAGCCCCCTCCCAAACCTCTCCTCAGCACAGGCCAAGGAACACCCACCCAGTGTGCACAAACACCACCCCAAATGCCCCTGCAATGGGCTGGGCTGGAAGGGAGCTCCAAAGCTCATCCAGTCCAAGCCCCCTGCAGCCAGCAGGGACATCCTCCACTGCAGCAGCTTGCTCAGAGCCTTCTCAAGCCTGGCCTTGCAGAGCTCCAGGGATGGGGCACAGCAAACAACAGCAAGATGAAGAGCACTCCCTGTGCAGGGGGTGTGGGAGGTTGCTTCAGTCCTTCCCAAAGGCTGTTTCCAGCCTTCTGGACTTCCCAACACAGAATTCTCCTCCCACCTGGAGCTCTGGGTCCAGCTCTGGAGCTTCTGTGCCAGGAAGGACCTGGAGGGGCTGGAAGGTGTCCAGAGCAGGGCCAGGAGGAGGAGCAGAGGGCTGGAGCTGCTCTGCTCTGAGCACAGCCTGAGAGAGTTGGGGCTGTGCAGGCTGCAGAGGAGAAGGCTCCCAGGAGACCTTCTGGTGGCCTTGCAGGAGCTGCAGGGGGCTGCAAGCAAGCTGGGGAGGGACTTTGGAGGGGGGAGGGAGGGACAGGAGTGGGGGGCTGGAGCAGAGCTAGAAGTGGGGAGCTGGAGCTTGGCTGTGAGGAAGAAGTTGTTGGCCAGGAGGGTGGTGACAGCCTGGCCCAGGCTGCCCAGGGAGGTGGTGGCAGCCTCCTGGCTGGAGGGGTTTGCAGCCAGGCTGGAGGTGGCTGTGAGCAAGCTGCTGTGGTGTGAGGTGTCCCTGCCCAGGGCAGGGGGTTGGGGCTGGCTGAGCCTGGAGCTCCCTTCCAGCCCTGGCAGTTCTATGATCCCTGCTCTGGCACTGGGCTGCCCAACCTGGCCATTAAAGCCCCAGAGGCAGCTGGGGGAGATGTGGGTTTCAAATGCTCCCAAGCCTTGAAGGGAGGCAGGAATCCACACATGACTCTGGGGCTCCTGCACTGAAACATCTCCAAGTGGGAACAGACCTCTTCTTTCCCAGGAGCTTTGGCAGCTGTGGCTGTTTCAAGCCTGCTGACCTGACTTGGAAGCCAAAGGAGGGAAGGGGAACAAAAAGCCAGAAGGGACATTTTAAAGGGCTTTGGGGTTTTTTTTTCCACCTTGTCAGCAGCTTCCTCAGTCACACCAACTGTGTCTCCATCCTGGCTCCTTCCACACATCCAAAGCAGCACTGCCAGCAGAGCCAGAGAGGGGATTCTGCCCCTCTGCTCTGCTCTGCTCAGTCCCCACCTGCAAGCACAGCCTCCAGCTCTGGGGCCCCCAGCACAAGGAGGACCTGGAGCTGGTGGGGAGGGCCCAGAGGAGGTCACAGGCTCTCATGCCCATGTCAGGGGGTTAGAACTGGATGATCTCTAAGGTCCTTTCCAATCCAAACCTTTCTATGACTCTGTGACTCACCCTAAATGACCAAGTTACACCTTCTGGCACATCACAAGTAGGACCTGACTCTGCTCTCAGTTTCCAGCCAACTGTCCCAAATGTCCAAGGCCATCTCCTCCAACCTCCTGCCATGGGCAGGGACACCTCTCAAGGACAACTTCTTCCTCAGCCCCACTCTAACCCTGCTCTGCCTCAGCTCCAAACCCTTCCCACTTGGCCTGGCTCCAGACACCCTCAGGAGCACTTCCTCTGCAGCCTTCCTGCAGGATCCCTTCAGGCCCTGGCAGGCAGCTCTGAGGTCCCTCTGGAGCCTTCTCCTCTCCAGGCTGCACACCCCCAGCTCCCTCAGGCTGTGCTCCCAGCAGAGCTGCTCCAGCCCTTGGAGCATCTTTGTGGCCTCCTCTGGACTCACTGGGGACACCAGAGCTGGAGGCAGGACTGGAATCTGAGCAGAGCAGAGCCCAGGGGCAGGATCCCCTCTCTTGCCCTGCTGCCCAACACTCCTCTGGCTGCAGCCCAGAAAGATGAAGCAGAGCCCTGGAGCATCTTTGTGGCCTCCTCTGGGCTCTCTCCAGCAGCTCTGTGTCCTTCTCCTGCTGGGGACCCCAGAGCTGGAGGCAGGACTGGAGGTGGGATCTGAGCAGAGCAGAGCCCAGGGGCAGGATCCCCTCTCTAGCCCTGCTGCCCAACACTCCTCTGGCTGCAGCCCAGAAAGATGAAGCAGAGCCCTGGAGCATCTTTGTGGCCTCCTCTGGGCTCTCTCCAGCAGCTCTGTGTCCTTCTCCTGCTGGGGACCCCAGAGCTGGAGGCAGGGACTCAGCAGAACAGAGTCAAGGGGCAAAGGCCCAGAAGACTTGAGCTCTGCAACCAGCCCATGGCTGGTGGCTGCAGGAGGCAGAGGGCAGCAAGAAACAGAGGACTGAACCATCTGGGGATTCAGCTGGAAACACCCAAGGTGAAAAACAAGAGAGGGATCAACAGGGGCTGAGGCTGTGCCATCCACATGCTTCCCAACTGCAAAACACACACTTCCCAAAGGCATGAGAATATTCCCAGCTCACCCCCAGCCCCCCAGCCCCAGCCAGCACTCCAGAGCTTCAGGTGGACTCAGGTTTTTGGTATCCTCCCCTCTCTGGTCTCCCTCGGGGCTGTTCAACCACAGCCAGCCACAAAGTCCTCCCCCCTGCCCCTAACTGCTGTTGTGCTCCTGTGTTCCACCAGCACACAGGGCAGCTGCACACCCTGCTCCCCCCACAGCAACCTGAGGTAGGGGGTTGGGCTCTTCTCCTTAGCCTCAGGTGCTAGGAGGAGAGGAAATGGCCTGAAGATGTGCCAGGGGAGGCTTAGGTTGGAGAGGAGGAAGAATTTCTCTGCTGCCAGGGTGGTCAGGGGCTGGCAGAGGCTGCCCAGGGGGTGGTGGAGTCCCCATGGCTGGAGGTGCTGCAGCAAGCTGTGCCCATGGCCCCTGGGGCCAAGGTCTGGTGGCCCTGGTGGGGCTGGGCTGGAGGTTGGAGTTAGTTGATCTTAAAGGGCTTCTCCAACTGAAAGAAATTCCTTCCAAGGCCAGGCTGAGCCTGGAGCTGGGAGCAGAGGAGCCTGAGGGGGAGCTCCTTGCTGGGGATGAAGCTGTGCAGGGCTGGAGCCAGGCTCTGCTCAGGGATGGCCAAGGGCAGCACAAGGGGCACTGGGGGCAAGCTGGAGCAGAGGAGGTGCCAGGGGAACAGGAGGGGAAACTTTGTCCCTGTGAGGCTGCTGGAGCCTGGTGCTGGCTGCCCAGAGAGGTTGTGGAGTCTGCTCTGGAGCCTTTCCAACCCCCCTGGCTGTGTTCTGGGTGCCCTGCCCTGGGTGATGCTGCTCTGGCAGGGGGTTGGGACTGGCTGAGCTCTGGAGGTCCTTTCCAACACCCCTGGCTGTGTTCTGGGTGCCCTGCCCTGGGTGCCCTGCTCTGGCAGGGGGTTGGGACTGGCTGAGCTCTGGAGGTCCTTTCCAACCCCCCTGGCTGTGTTCTGGGTGCCCTGCCCTGGGTGATGCTGCTCTGGCAGGGGGGTTGGACTGGCTGAACTCTCCAGGTGCCTTCCAACCCCTGCCCTTTTGTGACCCTGTGATGATCCCATGCCCCTCACAAGCCAAACTGCATGTCAAGAAGCATTCCCCTGCAACTCCTGCACCACTGAAGCCCATTGCCCTTTGCTTTCTGCACACACTGAAGTTAAGGGAGGGCTGAAGAGCTGCCCAAGAGACCCACAGAAGGCTAGAGGCTGCCAGCCTTGACCTTGGTGCTGTGCCACGTGAAGGTGAGCCTGAGCCAGGAGAAGGGAAGCAGTGTTTACACTTCCTAACGCAGACTGTGACATCCCCTCAGCACCCAGACACCAACCCTTGGTGCCAGGCAACAACTGCAACTGACAGAACAACAACAAACCCAACAGCTGCTCTCCAGGGGCAGGGAAAGTCTTGAGCCTGGCTCCATCCTCCCCACACTGCCCTGCACATCCTCAGCCCCAGCAATGAGGGCAGACCTCAGGCTCCTCTGCTCCCCCAGCTCAAGAGCCCCAGCCTCAGCCAGCCTTCAAGCAAGAGTGGATGGGCTGCAGCCTGGGTTCTGTGGGAGGCTCCATCCCTGCTCTGTCTGTACTTACAGGGCAGAGAGGAGGCTGGGCTGGGCAGCCTGAGCTCCCTGGGAGGCTCCTTGGGAGGCTCCATCCCTGCTCTGTCTGTACTTACAGGGCAGAGAGGATGGGCTGCAGCCTGAGCTCCCTGGGAGGCTCCTTGGGAGGCTCCATCCCTGCTCTGTCTGTACTTACAGGGCAGAGAGGATGGGCTGCAGCCTGAGCTCCTTGGGAGGCTCCTTGGGAGGCTCCATCCCTGCTCTGTCTGTACTTACAGGGCAGAGAGGATGGGCTGCAGCCTGAGCTCCCTGGGAGGCTCCTTGGGAGGCTCCATCCCTGCTCTGTCTGTACTTACAGGGCAGAGAGGATGGGCTGCAGCCTGAGCTCCTTGGGAGGCTCCCTCTGAGATGCTTGGCCTCTATTTACAAGCCAAGCCCTCCAGAGCAGCCCAGCTGTCATTACAGCTCTCTCATTCTTTCCACTATAAACTCCACTCTTCCTCAGTTTCTAATCTGGAAGGTAAACATCTGCTGTGAGGGAAAAGCTTGGCAGGGCTGAGCCTGGCCAGGAGAACCTTCTCCCTTGCCAAGAGAGGCAGCTCCTCAAAGCTCCATGGAGAACAGCAAAGCTGAACCCAAGAGAAGGTAAAGCAGAAGCAGGCCACACGTCCCTTCAATCCCTCTGTGGTTTGGGGAGGAAAGGAGGTTTGCTTCTGGTCAAGTTGAAGCCCCAGAGTCCAAGGTGCCACAATCCCAGGGCTGCCCAGCAGCAGGCAGCTGAGAGCAGAGCTCCCTGCAGGGACTGCTCTGTGCCCTGCACTCCCCACACTGGACATGTTCACAGGCTCACAGCATGGCTTGGCTTGGAAGGGACCCCAAAGCTCTTCCCGTTCCAGCCCCCCTGCCATGGGCAAGGACACCTCCCACCAGCCCCAGCTTGCTCAGGGCCTCATCCAGCCTGGTCTTGAGCACCTCCAGGGAGGGGAAATCCACCCCCCCCCCCCGGCAGCCTGTGCCAGAGTCTCCCCAGCCTCACTCTCAAGGATTTCTTCCTCATCTCCACTCTCAGTCTCCCCTCTCCCAGCTCAAAGCCATCACCCCTTGTCCTGGCACTCCCAGCCCTTTGCCCAGAGTCCCTCCCCAGCTCTCCTGGAGCCCCTTCAGGTCCTGGGAGGCTGCTCTGAGGTTTCCCTGCAGCCTTCTTGACCCCAGGCTGAACAGCCCCAGCTCTCCCAGCCTGGCCCCACAGGGGAGGTTCTGCAGCCCTCCTGAAGCACATCCAGCACCTCCCACCAGCCCTAGCTTGCTCAAGGCCCCATCCAGCCTGGCCTTGAACCCTTCCAGGGAGGGGACAGCCACCACCTCCCTGGGGCAACCTGTTCCAGTGCTTCCCCAGCCTCACTGCCAAGCACTTCTTTCTCACTCTGGCAAGCAGTGAGTGTGGGTTCAGAAGGATGGGCAGTGAGTCATCAGCTCTTGCCTCGGTCCTGCCCACAGAGCTTTGTCACTCAGCTCCTGTGAGTGACTCTCAGGCCCCAGCTGGCTGTTTGCTTCCCTGCCCCCAGCAGTTTCAGCCACCTGAGCTACGTCAGCTGGCAGAGCAGGGGCACCTTGGGCTTTGCTAGGTGGTGCCTCCTGATCTGTTGGAGCGAGAATGATCAACTCTTGCTCACCCATGGGTTTGGCCAAGCTCTTGGGGCTGCTGTTGTGCAACACAAGGCTGCACTCCCCAACAAGAAGGCTGCTGAGCTTGCCCAAGGCAGGGAGTGGCCTCCTCTGAAGCTCTGTCACCTGCCTGTCTCCCAGGATCCCAGCTGACTCACACCTGAGGTGGTCCCCTCCAGCTGCACACTCTTAAAGCAGGCCCAGCTCACCACCCCGAAGCTCACCAGGCACCCCAGTGACCTGCTGCTGAGATCAGCCAAGGGACCTCCACAGCACAGCCTCCACCTCTGAGCCCTCCTTCAGGTGACCATGGAAGAGGCGAATCTGCTTACCACCACCAAGCTCCAGCTGTCTGCTCTCGCCAGCCTGGCCTCTGGAGGCCCTCTGGAGAAGGACATTGCCCTGCAGGGGCAGCACCCTGATGCTTTTAACCTTGCCCTAAAAAATGAGGTACCACAGAAGGGCTCAGGCTGGAAGGGACCTCCCAGGTCATCTCCTCCAACCTCCTGCCATGGGCAGGGACACCTCTCAAGGACAACTTCTTCCTCAGCCCCACTCTAACCCTGCTCTGCCTCAGCTCCAAACCCTTCCCACTTGGCCTGGCTCCAGACACCCTCAGGAGCACTTCCTCTGCAGCCTTCCTGCAGGATCCCTTCAGGCCCTGGCAGGCAGCTCTGAGGTCCCTCTGGAGCCTTCTCCTCTCCAGGCTGCACACCCCCAGCTCCCTCAGGCTGTGCTCCCAGCAGAGCTGCTCCAGCCCTTGGAGCATCTTTGTGGCCTCCTCTGGACTCACTGGGGACACCAGAGCTGGAGGCAGGACTGGAATCTGAGCAGAGCAGAGCCCAGGGGCAGGATCCCTCTCTGCCCTGCTGCCCAACACTCCTCTGGCTGCAGCCCAGAAAGATGAAGCAGAGCCCTGGAGCATCTCTGTGGCCTTCTGTGGACTCACTCTGGTGCTGGGGACACCAGAGCTGGAGGCAGGACTGGAGGTGGGGGCTGAGCAGAGCAGATTCAAGGGGCAGGATCCCCTCTCTTGCCCTGCTGCCCAACACTCCTCTGGCTGCAGCCCAGAAAGATGAAAGATGAAACAGTGCCCTGGATCATCTTTGTGGCCTCCTCTGGGCTCTCTCCAGCAGCTCTGTGTCCTTCTCCTGCTGGGGACCCCAGAGCTGGAGGCAGGACTGGAGGTGGGATCTGAGCAGAGCAGAGCCCAGGGGCAGGATCCCCTCTCTTGCCCTGCTGCCCAACACTCCTCTGGCTGCAGCCCAGAAAGATGAAGCAGAGCCCTGGAGCATCTTTGTGGCCTCCTCTGGGCTCTCTCCAGCAGCTCTGTGTCCTTCTCCTGCTGGGGACCCCAGAGCTGGAGGCAGGACTGGAGGTGGGATCTGAGCAGAGCAGAGCCCAGGGGCAGGATCCCCTCTCTTGCCCTGCTGCCCAACACTCCTCTGGCTGCAGCCCAGAAAGATGAAGCAGAGCCCTGGAGCATCTCTGTGGCCTTCTCTGGACTCACTCTGGTGCTGGGGACTCCAGAGCTGGAGACAGGACTGGAGTCTGAGCAGAGCAGAGCCCAGGGGCAGGATCCCCTCTCTTGCCCTGCTGCCCAACACTCCTCTGGCTGCAGCCCAGAAAGATGAAGCAGAGCCCTGGAGCATCTCTGTGGCCTTCTCTGGACTCACTCTGGTGCTGGGGACTCCAGAGCTGGAGACAGGACTGGAGTCTGAGCAGAGCAGAGCCCAGGGGCAGGATCCCCTCTCTTGCCCTGCTGCCCAACACTCCTCTGGCTGCAGCCCAGAAAGATGAAGCAGAGCCCTGGAGCATCTCTGTGGCCTTCTGTGGACTCACTCTGGTGCTGGGGACACCAGAGCTGGAGGCAGGACTGGAGGTGGGGGCTGAGCAGAGCAGATTCAAGGGGCAGGATCCCCTCTCTTGCCCTGCTGCCCAACACTCCTCTGGCTGCAGCCCAGAAAGATGAAAGATGAAACAGTGCCCTGGATCATCTTTGTGGCCTCCTCTGGGCTCTCTCCAGCAGCTCTGTGTCCTTCTCCTGCTGGGGACCCCAGAGCTGGAGGCAGGACTGGAGGTGGGATCTGAGCAGAGCAGAGCCCAGGGCAGGATCCCCTCTCTAGCCCTGCTGCCCAACACTCCTCTGGCTGCAGCCCAGAAAGATGAAGCAGAGCCCTGGAGCATCTTTGTGGCCTCCTCTGGGCTCTCTCCAGCAGCTCTGTGTCCTTCTCCTGCTGGGGACCCCAGAGCTGGAGGCAGGACTGGAGGTGGGATCTGAGCAGAGCAGAGCCCAGGGGCAGGATCCCCTCTCTTGCCCTGCTGCCCAACACTCCTCTGGCTGCAGCCCAGAAAGATGAAGCAGAGCCCTGGAGCATCTCTGTGGCCTTCTGTGGACTCACTCTGGTGCTGGGGACACCAGAGCTGGAGGCAGGACTGGAATCTGAGCAGAGCAGAGCAGAGCCCAGGGGCAGGATCCCCTCTCTTGCCCCGCGCTGCCCAACGCTCCGGAACTGGAGGCAGGGACTCAGGAGAAGAGAGCCAAGAGACACAGGCCCAGAAGACTTGAGCTCTGCAAGCAGCCCATGGCTGCCCCTTCCTGCTGGCTGCAGGAGGCAGAGGGCAGCAAGTGGAGGGGAGCAAGAACGAGAGGGTTGAACGCGGGCCCCCGGCCGGAGCCGCTGCGGGAGAGCTCCGGGCCAAGGACGGAGCTGTGCCTGCCCACTGCAGTACCCAGCACGCCACCGAGCTTCACTGACCTTCCACGCTCATAGCTTCCCTCAGAAGCTGCAGCTTCTTCTGTCTCTCCCTGATCCTCTCAAAGGCACTGGAGATGGCAGCAGAGGTGGAGGTCTCGGGGCGCCCGGCTCGGGCGGGCCGAAGGCGTCGAGCGCGCCGCTGCCGTCCGAGTCCCGGGTCTCCCTGCTCCTGGCACAGGCCCGTGCTGGGGGCGCCTCACACCGCCGGCAGCCCCCCGGCAGCCCCCCCGCGGGCTCCCTCCCGGCCGCCTGCTCGCCGGAGCACAGCAGGTCGGTGGAGGAAGCCCACACTTTGCGCCCGGGGGCGGCGGCGGCGCCCTGCGGGGACCTCTGCGTCCCGGCTCGCCGCCTCGGCACCTGCAGAACACATCCTCCTGCCCCGAGCTGGAGGCGGCAGACAGGCCCCGCGAGAAGAACTCCTCCTCCTCCTCCTCCTCCTCCTCCTCCCCTCGCGTCCCTCTGATGGAGAGAAAGCCCAGGGACTTGCTGAGTCCTTTGCGGAGCGTGGGCCGCTGGCCGAAGGCGGCTCCGTGCCCGGCGGCCGCCGAGGCTTGCCCTGCAAGGAGAGGGCGGCGGATGGGACCGGCCCCACGCGGGGCTGAGCGCACGGCTCCCCCAGCCGCAGCACCTCTGCGGGGAGAGGGAGGGCCGGGCCGCTCTGCCGGCCGGATGGGGAGGCTGGGGGAGATGTTATGTGAGCCTCCTCCGCAGTCATTTCCGCCCCGGCAGGGCTGCTCTGGGCTGTCGCACAGGGTCTGCCTCTCCCTCCAGCCCCTGGCTGCTGCTCCCCCCCCCACACCCCCTCCAGGGGTCTCTGTCACACAATCAGAATGGGAGGGAAGGTTTGGGAAGGGAAGGTTTGGGAGGGGAGGGAAGGTTTGGGAAGGGAAGGTTGGGGAAGGGAAGGTTGGGGAAGGGAAGGTTGGGGAAGGGAAGGTTGGGGAAGGGAAGGTTGGGGAAGGGAAGGTTGGGGAAGGGAAGGTTGGGGGAAGGGAAGGTTGGGGAAGGGAAGGTTGGGGAAGGGAAGGTTGGGGAAGGGGAAGGGGAAGGGGGAGGGGGAAGGGGGAAGGGGGAAGGGGGAAGGGGAAGGGGAAGGGGAAAGGGGAAGGGGAAGGGGGAAGGGGGAAGGGGAAGGGGAAGGGGGAAGGGGAAGGGGAAGGGGAGGGGGAAGGGGGAAGGGGAAGGGGGAGGGGGAGGGGGAGGGGGAGGGGGAGGGGGAGGGGGGAGGGGGAGGGAGGGGGGAGGGGGAGGGGGAAGGGGGAAGGGGGAAGGGGGAGGGGGGGGAAGGGGGAGGGGGAGGGGGAAGGGGGGAGGGGGGGGAGGGGAGGGGGGAAGGGGGAGGGGAAGGGGGAAGGGGAGGGGGAGGGGAGGGGAGGGGAGGGGAAGGGGAAGGGGAAGGGGAAGGGGGAAGGGGGAAGGGGAAGGGGAGGGGAAGGGGAGGGGAAGGGGGAAGGGGGGGGGAAGGGAGGGGGAGGGGGAGGGGAAGGGGGGAAGGGGAGGGGGAAGGGGGGGGGAAGGGGAGGGGGAGGGGAGGGGAAGGGGGAGGGGGAAGGGGGGGGAGGGGGAGGGGAGGGGAGGGGGGGGAGGGGGAGGGGGGGGGGAGGGGAGGAGGGGAGGGGGAGGGGAGGGGGAGGGGGAGGGGGAGGGGAGGGGGGGAAGGGGGGGGAGGGGGAGGGGAGGGGAGGGGGGAAGGGGAAGGGGAAGGGGAAGGGGGAAGGGGGAGGGGAAGGGAAGGGGAAGGGGAAGGGGAAGGGGAGGGGAAGGGGAGGGGGAGGGGGAGGGGAGGGGAAGGGGAGGGGAGGGGGGAGGGGAAGGGGAAGGGGAGGGGAAGGGGAGGGGAGGGGAAGGGGAAGGGAAGGGAAGGGGAAAGGGGAAGGGGAAAGGGGAAGGGGAAAGAAGGGGAAGGGAAGGGAAGGGAAGGGAAGGGAAAGGGAAAGGGAAGGGGAAGGGAATTAACCAGGTTGGAAAAGACCTCAGAGCTCATCAAGTCCAACCTCTCCCCCAGCACCATCTGATCAACTCAACCATGGCACCAAGGGCCTCATCCAGGCTCTTCCTAAACACCAACAGGGCTGGGGACTCCACCACCTCCCTGGGCAGCACATCCCAGTGGCCAATTCCTCTGGCTGGGAAGAACTTTCTCCTCACCTCCAGCTTGAACCTCCTCTGGCACAGCTTGAGACTGTGTCCTCTACCAGCAGAGCACTGGTTCAAAGGTGTCCTGTCCCCCTTCCCCAGCCACTGCTCTGCTGAACTGAACTGCTCTCCCTGCTCAGCTGAGCAGCACCTGACTGCCTGAGCTCCCATCCTGCCCCTGGGTGTTTATCCTCTCCTTCAAGTGCAATTATTCCTAATTACTGTGAAGCATCCAACTGCAATTAGGGGTAATTGCCTGACTCCCAAGTCTCACACACTGTGAGGGAACAGAGACAACAAACACAACAATTACAGCACCAGGAGCTCACAACACAATTCCCTTGTGGGGCCAACAGGAAAATCCAATCTTCCAAACACCTTTCACCAGCAGATCTACAGGGCAGGGATTGTGCCCCTTGAGCCTGGGCTGGAGCAGCAGTGGGGTGGGCAGCAGGAGCAGGGCAGGGATGGTGCCCCTGGGCTCAGCACTGGGCAGGCCACAGCTTGAGGGCTGGGCTCAGCTTTGGGCTCCTGGCTGCAAGAAGCACCTTGAGGAGCTGGAGCAGGGCCAGGGAAGGGCAAGCAAGGTGGGGAAGGGTCTGGAGAAGAGGGCTGGGGAGGAGCAGCTGAGGGAGCTGGGGGTGCTGAGTGTGGAGCAGAGGAGGCTGAGGGAGACCTCCTTGCTCTCTGCAGCTCCCTGAGAGGAGGCTGCAGCCAGGGGGGTTGGGCTCTGCTCCCCAGGACCAAGGGCCAGGAGGAGAGGCAATGGCCTCAGGCTGCCCCAGGGGAGGCTCAGCTTGGAGAGGAGGAAGAATTTCTTTGCTGCCAGAGGGGTCAGGGGCTGGCAGAGGCTGCCCAGGGAGGTGGAGGAGTGCCCGTGGCTGGAGGTGCTGCAGCAAGCTGTGCCCATGGTGGCTTGGGTTGAAGGTTGGACTGGATGATCTTGGAGGCCTTCTCCAGCCACCACAGTTCTATGATTCTATGGAACATTTGATAGCATAGCACAGCACAGCACAGCACAGCACAGCACAGCACAGCATAGCGTAGAATCAACCAGGTTGGCAAAGACCTTTGAGATCATCAAGTCCAACCTCTCCCCCAGCACCATCTGAGCAACTCAACCATGGCACCAAGGGCCTCAGCCAGGCTCTTCCTAAACACCTCCAGGGATGGGGACTCCACCACCCCCCTGGGCAGCTCATCCCAGTGGCCAAGTCCTCTGGCTGGGAAGAACTTTCTCCTCCCCTCCAGCCTCAACCTCCCCTGTCACAGCTTGAGACTGTGTCCTCTTGTTCTGCTGCTGGGGGCCTGGCAGAAGAGGCCAACCCCCACCTGGCTACAACCTCCCTGCAGGGAGTTGGAGAGAGTAATGAGGTCTCCCCTGAGCCTCCTCTGCTCCAGGCTGAGCAACCCCAGCTCCCTCAGCCTCTCCTCACAGGGCTGTGCCCCAGACCCCTCCCCAGCCTTGTGCCCCAGACCCCTCCCCAGCTTTGTTGCCCTTCTCTGGACACCTTCCAGCCTCTCAACCTCTCTCCTACCATGAGGGCCCCAGAACTGGACACAGGACTCACCATGGAGCTGCTTTCTTCTTCCTTTTAGAGGCTTCAGCCGTGAATGCAACCCCATCCCCTGACAGCAGTGTCAGCCACAAACCACCTTTCACTCCCAGTGACAGCAGTTTGGTTGCTCCCATGTCCTCTAAGCATGGCAGTTGCTACCTGGTCCTCTCTCAGTTCAGCCTCTGCAATTAGCTGTGCAGCAGTTGGGTGATGCAGGTAATGGATCAGCCACTGGCTAAGTGCAGAACTGGTCAGGACCACCACAGGCAGCCCCTGCTGAGGGCTTTCTGGTTGCCTCCTCTGTCTTGCACAGCACACAGAACCTGCTCCTGCTCCATTGCAGCACAGCTGAGGGCTAGAGAAGTCCAGAGGCATTCAGCAGGGGGAAGGGGAGAGTCCTGCAGCTGGGAAAGAGCAACCCCAGGGAGCAGCCCAGGCTGGGGCTGAGCTGCTGCAGAGCAGCTCTGGGCAAAGGGAGCTGGGAGTGCTGGGGGCCAGCAGGGTGACCCTGAGCCAGCCATGTGCCCTGGTGGCCAAGAAGGCCAAGGGACTGCTGGGCTGCAGCCAGCAGAGTGGTGGCCAGCAGGTGAGAGAGGTTCTCCTGCCCCTCTGCTCTGCCCTGCTGAGCCCACAGCTGCAGCACTGGCTCCAGCTCTGGGCTGCACAGCTCAAGGGCAGGGAACTGCTGAAGAGGGCCCAGCAAAGGGCTCCAAAGCTGCTGAGGGCACTGCAACAGCTGTGGGGAGGAGAGGCTGAGAGCCCTGGGGCTGCTTAGCCTGCAGCAGAGCAGCCTGAGGGGCACCTGAGCAGTGCTGATCAATACTTCAAGGGGGGGGGTCAGGGGGATGGGGCCAGGCTCTGCTCAGTGGTGCCCAGGGACAGCACAAGGGGGAAGGGCACAAAGTGGAAGATCAGAAGCTGATCTGAATCTGAGGAGGAACTTGTGTGCTGTAAGGGTGAGGGAGGCCTGGGGCAGCTGCCCAGAGGGGTGGTGGAGTCTCCATCTCTGGGGACATTCAGAACCCTCCTGGATGTGCTCCTGGGTGACCTTCTAGGTGATGCTGCTTGGCAAGGGGCCTGGACTGGATGATCTCCAGAGGTCCCTTCCAACCCCTCCTACTGTGTGACAGAGAGCCCTGGGGGGTGTGGGGAGGGGGGAGCAACAGCCAGGGGCTGGAGGGGACAGGCAGACCCTGTGTGACAGCCCAGAGCAGCCCTGCCAGAGAGGAAATGACTGCAGAGGAGGTTCACAAACATCTCCCACACCCTCCCCATCCAGCCAGCAGAACAACACAGCTCTCTTTATCCCAAGCCAGTGTGGTTAGCCCCTTGAACATGAGTGGGCAGCTGCTGGAGGAGTTGGCTTTGCAATCCCTTTGGGGCAGGCTAAGAGCCAAGCAGAAGGCAACAGAGCCAGATGTGGCCTGTGGGCTGAAGGCTTGGCATGGCCTCCCCTGCTCGCTGCTCCTTGGGCTGGCTGCAGACTGAAGTGCTCCCTGCTGCGGGAAGGGAGGAGTGAGCTGGGCTCAGGGGCTGCTGCAAGCTCTGGGAGGAGCAGCTGAGCTCTAAGCCCAGCAGAAGGCTTTGCAGGCAGCTGGGGACTGCAATGGCTCCTCCAGCAAACCAGCCCAGAGCACCAGAAACCAAAGCCTCACCCAGCCTCCAGGGAAGGGGCAGCCACAGCTCTGTGCCAGGGTCTCCCCAGCCTCACTGCCAACAATCTCTTCCTCCTCTCCACTCTCAGTCTCTCCTCTCCCAGCTCAAAGCCATTGTTCCTCAGCCTGGCACTCCCAGCCCTTGGCCAGAGTCCCTCCCCAGCTCTCCTGGAGCCCCTTCAGGGACTGGCAGGCTGCTCTGGGGTCTCCCTGCAGCCTTCTCTCCTCCAGGCTGAACAGCCCCAGGGAAGGTTCTGCAGCCTCTGATCATCCTCATGGCTTCCTCTGGAGCCTCTCCAGCAGCTCCAGGTCCTTCCTGTGCTGGGGGCCCCAGAGCTGGAGGCAGTGCTGCCAGGTGGGGGCTGAGCAGAGCAGAGCAGAGGGGCAGAGTCCCTGGAACCCAGGAGGTTCCACCTCCACAGGAGGAGAAACTTCTTTGATGTGAGGGTGACAGAGCCCTGGAGCAGGCTGCAGAATCCCCTCCCTGTGCTGCTGCTCTGGCTGCAGCTCAGCACTCAGCTGCCAGGGACCAGTGCTGGCTGCTGTTGCTTCCATCTCAAAGGTCCCATGGAGAAGATCCCAACCAACACTCAGCCCCAGCACTGCCAGATGCAAGCACAAGCACACCCTGGAAGCAGGCAGCCTTGGCTTCTGGAGCAGGAGAGGACTAAGTTCATTTAAGACCAGCCCAGGAAACCTTCATCTGGCTTCCACTGCAGCTTCCCTGAGCTCTGGAAGCTGTTCTCCACCTCCTCAGCTGCTTTTGTTTGGCAGCACTGAGGAGCCAGTGGGAAGCCAGAATCCCAGCCCTGTGCTGCCAGAGGGAGCTTTTCCCACTCAAGGGAATTAAGCCTGGGGGTTTCTTTCTTTGAGAGGTCCCAGCTGGGTGCTTGCAGCCATGAGCAGGCTGAGGGAGCTCACACCTGCAGCTTGGCCCCAGGAATCACTTGGTTTTCACAGAGTCAGAACAGAAAGCAGGAGAAAATGTACTGAGCAGGAGCAGAAGGGCCCAGGCTGGGTGGCTGGAGGGTAGCAACAAGCTCTTGACTATGAGGGTGCTGGGGAGGGGGAGAAGCTGGCCAGGAGGCAGCACTGGGCACTGGCAGCACAGGAGGCCAAGGGCAGCCTGGCCTGCACCCAAAGCAGGGTGGCCAGAGCTGGAGAGAGGGATCCTGCCCCTCTGCTCTGCTCTGGGGAGACCTCCCCTGCAGGGCTGGGGCCAGAGCTGGGGCACTCAACACAAGAAGGACATGAACCTGCTGGAGAGGGTCCAGAGGAGGCCACCAAGATGCTCAGGGGGCTGCAGAACCTCTGCCATGGGGTCAGGCTGAGGGAGCTGGGGGTGTTCAGCCTGGAGAGGAGAAGGCTGCAGGCAGAGCTCAGAGCTGCAGCTCAGTGTCTGCAGGGCAGCTGCAGGCAGGCTGGGCAGGGGCTGCTCAGAAGGGGCTGTGGGGACAGGAGCAGCAGCAAGGGTCTGGAGCTGGAGCAGGGCAGAGCTAGGTTGGGGCTCAGGAGGAAGCTCTGCACAGGGAGGCTGGGGAGGCTCTGGCACAGGCTGCCCAGGGAGGGGGTGGAGGCTCCATCCCTGCAGCCACTCAAGCTCAGGGGCTGTGTCTCTGGGCAGCCTGCTCTGGCTGGAGCTGTCCCTGCTGCCTGCAGGGGGCTGCCCTTGGAGGCTGCCCTCCAGCCCAGTGCAATCTGTGACTGAAAGTTGTTTGCTCCTTAGCTGCAGTGCTGGGGCCAGAGCTGGGGCACTCAACACAAGAAGGACATGAACCTGCTAGAGAGGGTCCAGAGGAGGCCACCAAGATGCTCAGGGGCTGCAGAACCTCTGCCATGGGGCCAGGCTGGGAGAGTTGGGGCTGTTCAGCCTGGAGAGGAGAAGGCTGCAGGCAGAGCTCAGAGCAGCTCCCAGTCCCTGCAGGGGCTGCAAGCAGGCTGCAGAGGGACTGCTGCCAAAGGGCTGCAGGGAAAGTTCTTCACTGAGAGAGTTGTTAGCCATTGGAATGAGCTGCCCAGGGAGGTGGTGGAGTCACCATCACTGGAGGTGTTCAAGAGGGGATTGGATGTGGCACTTGGTGCCATGGTTTAGTCCTGAGGTCTGTGGTGACAGCTTGGACTTGATGAGCTTTGAGGTCTCTTCCAACCTTGGTGATTCTGTGACAGCCCCAGGGGCAATGGTTGGAGCTGAGAGCAGAGCAGATGGAGATTGGAGGTGAGGCAGAAGTTGTGCCCCAGGAGGCTGCTGGAAGCCTGCAAGAGGTTGCCCAGGGAGGTGGCTGTGGCCCCATGGCTGGAGCTCTGGCAGGGGAGGCTGGAGAGGGCTGTGGGCAAGCTGCTGCAGGGGGAGGATGTCCCTGCTGAGGGCAGGGGGCTGGGCTGGAGGAGCTCTGGAGCTGCCTTCCAGCCCAGAGCACTCTGTGATGATTTCAGTCCCACTTGGCAGGCCTGGGGAGGTCTGTGCTTGAGTCAGTGAGCAGGCAGGGTGATGGGTGCCCTGTGTGACTCAGGCAGCTCCCATCTGCTTCAGGGCCTTTCAATGCCTGCTGATGACTTTCCCTGTCCTGGGCTGGTGATTTGCTGGTGCAAAGCCTGTCAATAGCAGCACAGAGCAGCTGCCCTGGGGCATGGCTGTTAGAGGTCTGGAAAAGGGAGCACTAATTATAGTCAGGATGAGCTCAGAGACTGAGCAGCCACAAGGAGAGGGCCAGATGACAGTTCAGAGTATGAAACTCAGCTGAGCAGGCAATGGTCACTGGCAGCCCGGAAACCAAACCTCTTCTGGGCTGCAGCCCTGCAGCAGAGGAGAGCAGCAGCACAGGGAGGGGATTCTGCCCCTCTGCTCTGCTCTGCTCAGCCCCCACCTGCAGCACTGTCTCCAGCTCTGGGGCCCCCAGCACAAGGAGGACCTGGAGCTGCTGGAGAGGGGCCAGAGGAGGCCACAGAGATGAGCTGAGGCTGCAGAACCTCCCCTGTGGGGCCAGGCTGGGAGAGCTGGGGCTGTGCAGCCTGGAGAGGAGAAGGCTGCAGGGAGACCTTAGAGCAGCCTCCCAGTCCCTGAAGGGATCCTGCAGGAAGGCTGCAGAGGGACTTTTCCTGAGGGTGTCTGGAGACAGGACAAGGGGGAATGGTTTGAAGCTGAGGCAGAGCAGGGTCAGACTGGAGCTGAGGAAGAAGTTCTTCAGCTGGAGGGTGGTGAGACTTTGGCACAGAAGTCTCAGGCTGGTGACTCAGGGTTCTTCAGTCTGGAGAAGAGAAGGCTGCAGGGAGACCTCAGAGCAGCCTTCCAGTACCTGAAGGGCTCCAGGAGAGCTGGGGAGGGCCTCTGGGCAAGGGCTGGGAGTGCCAGGCTGAGGAACAATGGCTTTGAGCTGGGAGAGGAGAGACTGAGAGTGGAGAGGAGGAAGAGATTGTTGGCAGTGAGGCTGGGGAGACTCTGGCCCAGGCTGCCCAGGGAGGCTGTGGCTGCACTGTCAAGGTTGGATCAGGAGCCTTCAGCCACAGGTGCCAGTGCCAGCCCCCTGCCAGAGCAGCACCACAGAATCCAGCCCAGGGCACACAGGAGCACATCCAGACAGGGCTGCAAAGGCTCCACACAAGGAGGCTCCACAAGCTCTCTGGGCAGCCTGCTCCAGGCCTCTGACAGCCTCCCTGGCAAGAAGTTCCTCCTCATGGTGATGTCCCTAATGCACAGCACAGAGGATCAGAGGGCTGCAGAACCTCCCCTGTGGGGCCAGGCTGGGAGAGTTGGGGCTGTTCAGCCTGGAGAGGAGAAGGCTCCAACACAAGGAGGACATGGAAGTGTTGGAGCAGGTCCAGAGGAGGCCCTGAAGGTGATCAGAGGGCTGCAGAACCTCCCCTGTGGGAGAGCTGGGGCTGTTCAGCCTGGAGAAGGCTCCAGGGAGACCTCAGAGCAGCCTCCCAGTACCTGAAGGGCTCCAGGAGAGCTGGGGAGGGACTTGGGACAAGGGCTGGGAGTGCCAGGCTGAGGAACAACGGCTTTGAGCTGGGAGAGGAGAGACTGAGAGTGGAGAGGAGGAAGAAATTGTTGAGAGCGAGGCTGGGGAGACTCTGGCACAGGCTGCCCAGGGAGGCTGTGGCTGCCTCCTGCCTGGGGTTGTTCAAGGCCAGGCTGGATGAGGCTCTGAGCAGCCAAGTCCTCTGCCCCCAAAGCCCTCATCCCCTGCCCCCTGCTCCTCTGCCCTGGATTGGAAGTGCCCACGTTGGCAGAGAGCCACCACTACCGTGAGGCAGCCCAGGCAGTGGATGCTGGTGCAGCCCTGGGCCGGTGCAGGCAGGAGTTTGCCTGCATCACTCCCAGCCTGGATCTAGAGGCTACAAAGTACTAAAAAGATGCTCTTCAGCACTTCACTCTTCTTATTTTGGTCAAGAATCCCAGAATGGTTAGGAGAAGACCCTGAAGATCAGCCAGTTCCAACCCCCCACCATGGGCAGGGACACCTCCCACCAGCCCCCAGCTTGCTCAGGGCCTCATCCAGCCTGGTCTTGAGCACCTCCAGGCAGGAGGCAGCCACAGCCCCCCTGGGCAGCCTGGGCCAGAGTCTCCCCAGCCTCACTCTCAACAGTTTCTTCCTCATTTCTCCTCTCAAAACCTGGAAGTTTTGAAGGCCAGGCTGGAGGTGGCTGTGAGCAACCTGCTGTGGTGTGAGGTGTCCCTCCCCATGGCAGGGGGGTTGGGGCTGGCTGAGCCTTGAGCTCCCTTCCACCCTGCCAGCTCTGTGACTCTCTGATTCTTTGAAAGAGGCTGTGTGCAAGCAGAGCTCTGCAGAGCAAGCAGAACCTAGAGGAAGGTAGGATGCTGCTTCCTTTTCCTTGAGCTTTCTCTTTCCCCATTCTCCTTCTCCAGAAAGAAAGGCTCTGGCTGAGACCCTTTCAGACCTCTCCCTACCATCAGGACTGAACTGGAAACAGACACTGAATTTGGAACTGGAATGGGCTGCCCAGGGAGGTGGTGGAGCCACCATCACTGGAAGTGTTTAAAGCAAGGCTGGATGCCATGGTTTAGTGGATTAGAAGGTGTTGGGTGACAGCTTGGACTTGATGATCTCAAAGGTTCTTTTCCAACCTGCTTAATTCTGTGTTCTTTAACTCCTTGACACAATCCTCCCCCTGTCACCAGCACAAACACTGAGCTACACAATGCACCACCAGGGCTCTCTGAGTGCCACCAAGTCCAAGGGCAACGAGGCTGGGGAGAGGACTCAAGCACAAGCCCTGTGAGGAGGGAGCTGGGGTTGCTCAGCCTGCAGAAGAGGAGGCTCAGGGGAGACCTCATTGCTCTCTACAGCTCCCTGCAGGGAGGTTGTAGCCAGGTGGGGGTTGGCCTCTTCTCCCAGGCCCCCAGCAGCAGAACAAGAGGACACAGTCTCAAGATGTGCCAGGGGAGGTTGAGGCTGGAGGAGAGGAGAAAGTTCTTCCCAGCAAGAGGAATTGGCCACTGGGATGAGCTGCCCAGGGGGTGGTGGAGTCCCCATCCCTGGAGGTGTTCGAGAGGGGGATTGGATGTGGCACTTGGTGCCACGGTCTAGTAGTCATGAGGTCTGTGGTGACAGCTTGGACTTGATGACCTTTGAGGTCTTTTATAACCTTATTGATTCTATTCTAATTTCTATTCCATTCCATTCTACTCTATGCCATTCCATTCCATTCCATTCCATTCCATTCCATTCCATTCCATTCCATTCCATTCCACTCTATTGCATTCCATTCTACTCTATTCTATTCTATTCCATTCTATTCTACGCTATCCTATTCTATTCCATTCTATTTTATTCTACTCTATTCCATTCCATTCTATTCTATCTCTATTCCATTCTATTCTACTCTATCCTATTCTATTCCATTCTATTCTATTCCATTCTATTCCACTCTATTCTACTCTATTCCATTCCATTCTATTCTATTCTACTCTATTCCATTCCATTCTATTCTATCTCTATTCCATTCTATTCTACTCTATCCTATTCTATTCCATTCTATTCTATTCCATTCTATTCCACTCTATTCTACTCTATTCCATTCCATTCTATTCTATTCTACTCTATTCCATTCCATTCTATTCTATCTCTATTCCATTCTATTCTACTCTATCCTATTCCATTCCATTCTATTTTACTCCATTCCATTCCATTCCATTCCATTCCATTCCATTCCATTCCATTCCATTCTTCCATTCCATTCCATTCCATTCCATTCCATTCCATTCCATTCCATTCCATTCCATTCTACTCTATCCATTCCATTCCATTCTATTTCATTCTACTCTATTCCATTCCATCCCATTCCATTCCATTCCATTCTATTCTATTCTAGTCTATGCCATTCCATTCCATTCTATTCTATTTCATTCTACTCTATTCCATTCCATTCCATTCTATTCCATTCTACTCTATTCCATTTCATTCTATTCTATTCTATTCTATTCTATTCTATTCTATTCTATTCCATTCTATTCTACTCTATTCCATTCCATTCTATTCCATTCTACTCCATTCCATTCCATTCCATTCCATTCCATTCCATTCTATTCTATTCCATTCCATTCCATCCCATCTCATTCTATTCTATTCTATTCTATTCTATTCTATTCTATTCTATTCTATTCTATTCTATTCTATTCTATTCATTCTTCCATTCTACTCTATTCCATTCTATTCTATTCTACTCTATTCCATTCTATTCTACTCTATCCTATTCTATTCCATTCTATTGTACTCTATGCCATTCCATTCTACTCTATTCCATTCCATTCCATTCTATTCTATTCTACTCCATTCCATTCCACTCCATTCCATTCTATTCCATTCTACTCTATTCCATTCCATTCCATTCCATTCCATTCCATTCCATTCTATTCTATTCTATTCTTCCATTCCATTCCATTCCATCCCATTCTATTCTATTCTATTCTATTCTATTCTATTCTATTCCATTCCATTCTATTCCATTCTACTCTATTCCATTCTATTCTATTCTACTCTATTCCATTCCATTCTATTCTATTCCATTCTACTCTATTCTATCTCTATTCCATTCTATTCTACTCTATTCCATTCTATTCTATTCTATTCTACTCTATTCCATTCTATTCTACTCTATCCTATTCTATTCCATTCTATTCTACTCTATGCCATTCCATTCTACTCTATTCCATTCCATTCCATTCCATTCTACTCTATTCCATTCCATTCTATTCTATTCCACTCCATTCCATTCTATTCTACTCTATGCCATTCCATTCCATTCCATTCTACTCTATTCCATTCCATTCTATTCTATTCCACTCCATTCCATTCTATTCTACTCTATGCCATTCCATTCCATTCTACTCTATGCCATTCCATTCTACTCTATTCCATTCCATTCTATTCCATTCCATTCCATTCCATTCCATTCCATTCCATTCCATTCCATTCCATTCCATTCCATTCCATCCCATTCCATTCCATTCCATTCCATCCCATCCCATTCCATTCCATCCCATTCCATCCCATTCCATTCCATCCCATTCCCCACTAGCCAGCACCTACCCAGACTTGGTGCTGCCACAGGCCTTACAGCAAGGAAGCACTCACCTGTGGGAAGTCCTTTCCCCCTCAGCCTCTCCCGGATCGCCTGGCTCCTGTCAGGCTGCAGCCTTCTGTCTCCGTTGCAGGAGAGCTGATCCACCTGCAGGAGGGGCAGGAACACCGAGTCAGGCACTGGGAGAGCTCCCATCACCGTGAAGCAGCTGTCCTTTAGCTAAGTGGCCATCAGTCAGGGCCAAAGAGTTAAGATGAAGTTCACAGAGTCCAAGATTGGGTGAGGTTGGAAAGGAGATTCTCCAGTTGCAACCCACACACACTGCAGCTCCAACCCACAGCCACTGTTCTGCCTGCCTCCAGCATGGCCACAGCAGAGAAATCATACAAAGCATGGCTTGGGTTGGAAGAGACCTTCAAGATCATTCACTTCTGACCACCCTGCCACGGGCAGGGACACCTCCCACCAGCCCCAGCTTGCTCAGGGCCTCATCCAGCCTGGCCCTCAACACCTCCAGGGAGGAGGCAGCCACAGCCTCCCTGGGCAACCTGTGCCAGTCTCCCTGGGGTGGGTTGAAGATTCCCCCCAGACATTAACTTCTCAGCCAGACTAACTCAGTTAAATCTGAGGCTAAATTTTAAAGGCATAGCCTAAAACTACCACACTCCCCAGCCTCACTCCCGACAGTCTCTTCCTCCTCTCCACTCTCAGTCTCCCCTCTCCCAGCTCAAAGCCATTGTTCCTCAGCCTGGCACTCCCAGCCCTTGGCCAAAGTCCCTCCCCAGCTCTTCTGGAGCCCCTTCAGGTACTGGGAGGCTGCTCTGAGGTCTGCCTGGGCCTTCTTTTCTCCTGGCTGAACAGCCCCAACTCTCCCAGCCTCTCCCACAGGGGAGGTTCTGCAGCCTCTGATCACCTTTGTGGCCTCCTCTGGGCCCTCCCCACCAGCAGCTCCAGGTCCTTCTTGTGCTGGGGGCCCCAGAGCTGGAGGCAGTGCTGCAGGTGGGGGCTGAGCAGAGCAGAGCAGAGGGGCAGAATCCCCTCCCTGTGCTGCTGCTCTCCCTGCTCTGGCTGCAGCTCAGCACTCAGCTGCTCCAGCCACGACAGGACGAAACCGTGACGATGCCAGGAGGAAGGCCAGGGTGACAGAGCGAAGCTAACAATTCACCAGGCAGAACTGCAAGGCTCTGGTAGAGCCTTTTCTGGCAGAGACTCACCCCAGACAGGCTCCCCAGAACCAGCCTGACCAAGTGCTTCACATAGGAGAAGGAAGGAGCACAGTTGCTGTTCCTTATGTGGGCACTGCAGGCGTCCAGGACCGTCCGCACGGACACCCGGGCGTAGAGGACATCTTCACACATCCCCAGCAGGATGCTGTTGAGATGGTCTCCAAGCTTGATGGGCTAGAGGCAAACAAGGAGAGGAGGAACAGGAGGATCAGTGTTCATGGTGACCTGGGGTCTGCCCAGAACCAGAAGACAGGTTTCTGCTCCGAGGAAAAGGAGCTGGGAGAGCTGGGGGCCAGCGGGGCGACGCTGAGCCAGCAATGTGCCCTTCTCCAGGCTGAACAGCCCCAAATCCCCCAGCCTGGCCCCCAGCAGAGGTTCTGCAGCCCCCTGAGCATCTTGGTGGCCTCCTCTGGACCCTCTCCAGCAGGTTCATGTTCTTCTTGGGTTGAGTGCCCCAGCTCTGGCCCCAGGCCTGCAGGGGAGGTCTCCCCAGAGCAGAGCAGAGGGGCAGGATCCCTCTCTCCAGGTCTGGCCTCACTGCTTTGGGTGCAGGCCAGGCTGCCCTTGGCCTCCTGTGCTGCCAGTGCCCAGTGCTGCCTCCTGGCCAGCTTCTCCCCTCCCCAGCTCCCCCAAGGCCTTCTCTGCAGGGCTGCTCTCACTCTCATCACCCCCAGCCTGGACTGATCTCTGGCACTGCCCCGACCCAGGAGCAGAACCTTGCCCTGGGCCTCGTTGAAGCTCAGGAGGTTCTCCTCTGCAGCCTGCCCAGCCCCCTCTGCCTGGCTCCCATCCCCTCCCTCAGGCTCCTCAGCAGCACCACTCAGCTGGGTGCCACCTGCAAACACCCTCAGTGCTTTAGCACAGGACACAAGGCACTGCCTGCATCCTTCCAGCTTCTCTGGGACTGTGCCCTGGCTTTTGCAGCTGCTGAGGTTTGGGTGCAGTGTTGTCCCAAGTCTGGGTTCTCAACCTGGTGTGGAGTTGCCACCAGCACCCCCTCAGAGCCTTTCCTGCACAGAACAAACATCTTGACCCTGGGTCTGGAGTGGTTTCTGCACACCAGGTTAAAACTGCAGCTTTGGGACACCTTTGGATCATGGCTTTTCCCTTGAGCACTCAAGAAATAAGATGCCTGTTGGGTAGGAGGAGGTTGGAGTCCTGTCTTTGGCTGAGGAAGCCTTTAACTGGGGCTCTCCATGACAAGGCAGGGAGCAGACAAATGCTCTTGACTGAGGGTGAGGGTAAGCACAGCTGAGGGCTAGAGAAGTCCAGAGGCATTCAGCAGGGGGAAGGGGAGAGTCCTGCAGCTGGGAAAGAGCAACCCCAGGGAGCAGCCCAGGCTGGGGCTGAGCTGCTGCAGAGCAGCTCTGGGCCAAGGGAGCTGGGAGTGCTGGGTGCCAGCAGGGTGACCCTGAGCCAGCCATGTGCCCTGGTGGCCAAGAAGGCCAAGGGACTGCTGGGCTGCAGCCAGCAGAGTGGTGGCCAGCAGGTGAGAGAGGTTCTCCTGCCCCTCTGCTCTGCCCTGCTGAGCCCACAGCTGCAGCACTGGCTCCAGCTCTGGGCTGCACAGCTCAAGGGCAGGGAACTGCTGAAGAGGGCCCAGCAAAGGGCTCCAAAGCTGCTGAGGGCACTGGAACAGTTCTGGGGAGGAGAGGCTGAGAGCCCTGGGGCTGCTTAGCCTGCAGCAGAGCAGCCTGAGGGGCACCTGAGCAGTGCTGATCAATACTTCAAGGGGGGGGGTCAGGGGGATGGGGCCAGGCTCTGCTCAGTGGTGCCCAGGGGCAGCACAAGGGGGAAGGGCACAAAGTGGAAGATCAGAAGCTGATCTGAACAGGAGGAGGAACTTGTGTGCTGTAAGGGTGAGGGAGGCCTGGGGCAGCTGCCCAGAGGGGTGGTGGAGTCTCCATCTCTGGGGACATTCAGACCCTCCTGGATGTGCTCCTGGGTGACCTTCTAGGTGATGCTGCTTGGCAAGGGGCCTGGACTGGATGATCTCCAGAGGTGCAGAGAAGGGCAACAAAGCTGGGGAGGGGTTTGAACACAAACCCTATGAGGAGAGGCTGAGGGAGCTGGGGTTGCTCAGCCTGGAGCAGAGGAGGCTCAGGGGAGACCTTCTTGCTCTCTCCAGCTCCCTGCAGGGAGGTTGTAGCCAGGGGGGTTGGTCTCTTCTGCCAGGCCCCCAGCAGCAGAACAAGAGGACACAGTCTCAAGCTGTGCCAGGGGAGGTTCAGGCTGGAGGGGAGGAGAAAGTTCTTCCCAGCAAGAGGAATTTGCCACTGGGATGAGCTGCCCAGGGAGGTGGTGGAGTCCCTAAAACTGCCACAATAGGAAAGGCTGAGAGCCCTGGGGCTGGTCAGGCTGGACCAGAGCAGCCTCAGGGGGACCTGATCAATGCTGATCAATATTTCAAGGCCAAGGGACTCCTGGGGTGCATCAAGAAGAGTGTGGCAAGTGAGAAAGGTTCTCCTCCTCCTCCTCTGCTCTGCCCTGGTGAGGCCACAGCTGGAATATTGTATCCAGCTCTGGGTTCCTCAAAAGGGACAGAGAGCTGCTGGAGAGAGTCCAGCACAGGGCCAGTGAGGTGCTGAGGGGCCTGGAGCATCTCTCCTGTGAGGAGAGGCTGAGAGCCCTGGGGCTGGTCAGGCTGGAGGAGAGGAGCCTGAGGGGCAGCTGATCAGTGCTTACAAATCTCTCAGGGTGGGTGTCAGGAGGATGGGGCCAGACTCTTCTCAGTGCCCCCAGAGACAGGACAAGGGGCAGTGGGCACAAACTTGACCACAGGAAGCTCCATCTAAGCATGAGGAGGAACTTCTTTACTGTGAGGGTGGCAGAGCCCTGGGGCAGGCTGCCCAGGGAGGTGCTGGAGTCTGCTCTGGAGCCTTTCCAGCCCCACCTGGATGTGTTCCTGTGTGACCTGCCCTGGCTGACCCTGCTCTGGCAGGGGGAGTTGGACTCAGTACTCAGATGTAAAACCTCCAAGCAGAGGAAGGAACTCTTACTCCTCAGTGCCTCCTGATGCCAGCCTGCCAGCTGAGCCCCAGTGCAGATAAGCAGTCAAACTGGCAAGACTGAACCTGCAACATGAAGTAAAACCCAAGCTACACTCACCTGGCTTTGAGGAACCTCATAGTCAGCTCCCCAGAGAAGAGTGCCATACCCAGAGAATAAATATGGACCTGGCAGGAGACACAAAGGCAACTGTCAGCTCCTGGAATGGGAAAGCAGAGCAGAGCTGTGCAGTGCAGCAGCTAAGCCAGCACTGCTTTGCCCAGGTCCCTGCCTGCTGTTCAAGCTCTGGTGTCTTCCAGACTGCTCTGCTTTGCCAGCAGGGGCAGAGGATTGAGCCCTGCAGCCAACCAGGGGGTGGGTAAGGGAAGCAGCAGGGGAGGAAGGGCAGGCAGGAGCCAGAACCAGCCCTGCTGACTACAGCTAACAAAGGCCCAGCAGGAGAGAAGCTTCTGCACAGTGGTGTGTCAGGGAGCTTCCTCCTTCCAGAGACAATCACAGAATGCTGGAAGGCACCTCAGAGATCATCTGCTCCAACCTCCCTGCCATGGGCAGGGACCCTAATGGCAGCTCCAACCCTCTGCCATGGGCAGGGACCCTAATGGCAGCTCCAACCCTCTGCCATGGGCAGGGACCCTAATGGCAGCTCCAACCTCCCTGCCCACCCTAATGGCGGCTCTAACCCTCTGCCATGGGCAGGGACCCTAATGGCAGCTCCAACCCCCTGCCATGGGCAGGGACCCTAAGGGCAGCTCCAACCTCCCTGCCATGGGCAGGGACCCTAATGGCAGCTCCAACCCCCTGCCCACCCTAATGGCGGCTCTAACCCTCTGCCATGGGCAGGGACCCTAATGGCAGCTCCAACCCCCTGCCATGGGCAGGGACCCTAAGGGCAGCTCCAACCTCCCTGCCATGGGCAGGGACCCTAAGGGCAGCTCCAACCCCCTGCCATGGGCAGGGACCCTAAGGGCAGCTCCAACCCTCTGCCATGGGCAGGGACCCTAAGGGCAGCTCCAACCCTCTGCCATGGGCAGGGACCCTAAGGGCAGCTCCAACCCTCTGCCATGGGCAGGGACCCTAAGGGCAGCTCCAACCCCCCTGCCATGGGCAGGGACCCTAATGGCAGCTCCAACCCTCTGCCATGGGCAGGGACCCTAATGGCAGCTCCAACCTCCCTGCCCACCCTAATGGCAGCTCCAACCCCCTGCCATGGGCAGGGACCCTAAGGACAGCTCCAACCTCCCTGCCATGGGCAGGGACCCTAAGGACAGCTCCAACCCCCTGCCATGGGCAGGGACCCTAATGGCAGCTCCAACCCTCTGCCATGGGCAGGGACCCTAATGGCAGCTCCAACCCTCTGCCATGGGCAGGGACCCTAATGGCAGCTCCAACCCCCTGCCATGGGCAGGGACCCTAAGGGCAGCTCCAACCTCCCTGCCATGGGCAGGGACCCTAAGGGCAGCTCCAACCTCCCTGCCCACCCTAATGGCAGCTCCAACCTCCCTGCCATGGGCAGGGACCCTAATGGCAGCTCCAACCCCCTGCCATGGGCAGGGACACCTCTCAACTGGACTTGGTTGCTCAAGGCTTCATCCAACCTAGGCCTTCAACACCTCCAGGCAGGAGGCAGTCACAGCCTCCTTGGGCAGCCTGTGCCAGAGTCTCCCCACCCTCCTACTGAAGAACTTCTTCCTCAGCTCCAGTCTGACCCTGCTCTCCCTCAGCTTCAAACCATTTCCCCTTGTCCTGGCTCTAGACACCCCCAGGAGAAGTCCCTCTGCAGCTTTCTTGTAGCCTCCCATAAGGTACTGGAAGGCAGCTCTAAGATCCCCCTGGAGTCTTCTCTTCTCCAAGGCTGCAAGCCTGGAAGGTTGTAAGCCAGGCTGGATGGAGCCTTGACCACACTGCTCTAGTGGGAGGTGTCCCTGCCCAAGGCAGGGGGTTGGAACTGAAGGAGCACAGCCTGAGAGAGTTGGGGCTGTGCAGGCTGCAGAGGAGAAGGCTCCCAGGAGACCTTCTGGTGGCCTTGCAGGAGCTGCAGGGGGCTGCAAGCAAGCTGGGGAGGGACTTTGGAGGGGGTGAGGGAGGGATAGGAGTGGGGGGGCTGGAGCAGAAGTAGAAGTGGGGAGCTGGAGCTTGGCTGTGAGGAAGAAGTTGTTGCCCAGGAGGGTGGTGAGAGCCTGTCCCAGGCTGCCCAGGGAGGTGGTGGCAGCCTCCTGGCTGGAGGTGTTTGCAGCCAGGCTGGAGGTGGCTGTGAGCAAGCTGCTGTGGTGGGAGGTGTCCCTGCCCAGGGCAGGGGGGTTGGGGCTGGCTGAGCCTTGAGCTCCCTTCCAGCCCTGCCAGTTCTATGATCTTTCAGGTGCCTTCCAACCCAACCCCTTGCAGCTCTCTCCATCACTCACAGAGCAGACCCAGCAGTGCTGCACAGTGCCAGCATTTGGCTCCTCACTGCTGAGATGCTCCTGCTGGAGCTTACAGGCCACAGAGGTCCCCCTGACAAATCTCCTGAAGAGTGCCCAGGGGAGGGGAGGGGATGGAATGGCAGCAGCTGGGACAGAGGGCACAGAGGTGTCAGCTCCCAGCAGCTCCCTGGCACTCTGCAAAGCCTGCTTGGAGCATGAAGGCAGAGCTGGCCCCAGGGGCAGGGCTCCTGCCTGCAGCAGCGCTGTCCCTCTTGCAAGGAGACCAGCAGTCCCAAGGGGAGGAGTGCAGAGCTGGGCAGCTGCAGCCCACACAGCTCAGCCCAGGCCTGCACTGAGCTCAGGCCTTGACTTCTCCCCCTTGAAACCTTCCAGCCTCAGCTGCTAGCTGCTAGCAGCTTTGTGACAGCTGCGCTGGGGCTCCCCCGTTTGCTCACCCCCCTCCATGCTGAGCGGGCCTGCGGGGCGACAAGGGGGTCCTGAAGGGCTTGTGAGGGCCTGAGGAAGGCCCAGAGGGCAGAGCCCAGCCCAGCTGTACCTTCTCAACGTCGGAGAGGGAGGAGAGGGAATGGTTCTGCAGCACCTCGGGGGCGGTGAAGGCTCGCAGGTCTTGCTGGCAGACATCCTCATCGGTGAAGGAGACACTGCCAGAGGGCAGCAGCAGCAGGGACCACGGAGAAATGATGAAGCCCAGAGTGCTGGGGTCAGCTGGAAGGGAAAGGAGAAAGCTCAGGGGGAAGGTGAAGCAGCCCTGCTTGCTGCTGCTTGCCCACGGACCCAGAACCAGGAGGAGACACAGGGCAGACAGATGCAAGAGGGTTAAACCCTCACATCTGCCCCTGGCTGGGGCAGCAGCACTCTGAGCTGGGTCAGGAACTGGCTGCAGGCTGAGCCCAGAGAGTGGTGAGGAATGGTGCCACAGCCAGCTGGCAGCCAGGCACCAGTGGTGTGCCCCAGGGATCAGGGCTGGGCCCCAGCCTGATCAATATCTTCATTGAGGATCTGGAGGAGGGGATGGAGTCCATCAGCAGTGAATGTGCAGCTGACAGCAAGCTGGGGGCAGGAGTTGAGCTGGGAGAGGGTAGGAGAGCTCTGCAGAGGGACCTTGCCAGGCTGGGCAGATGGGCAGAGGCCAAGGGCAGGAGATTGAAGACATCCAAGTGCCAGGTGCTGCACATTGGCCACAGCAACCCCAGGCAGTGCCACAGGCTGGGGGCAGAGGGGCTGAGAGCAGCCAGGCAGAGAGGGAGCTGGGGGTGCTGGGGGAGAGCAGCTGAAGAGGAGGCAGCAGTGTGCCCAGGGGGCCAAGAAGGCCAAGGGCAGCCTGGCCTGGGTCAGGCAGAGTGTGGCCAGCAGGAGCAGGGAAGTCCTTGTGCCCTGTGCTCAGCACTGCTGAGGCCACCCCTTGAGTCCTGTGTCCAGCTCTGGGCTGCTGAGGTTAGGCAAGAGGTTGAGCTGCTGGAAGGTGTCCAGAGAAGGGCAACAGAGCTGGGGAGGGGTCTGGGGCACAGCCCTGTGAGGAGAGGCTGAGGCAGCTGGGGTTGCTCAGCCTGGAGCAGAGGAGGCTCAGGGGAGACCTTCTTGCTCTCTCCAACTCCCTGCAGGGAAGTTGTAGCCAGGTTGGTTTCTTCTCCCAGGTACCCATCACCAGAACAAGAGGACACAGTCTCAAGCTGTGCCAGGGGAGGTTTAGGCTGAAGGGGAGGAGAAAGTTCTTCCCAGAGAGAGAAATTGGCCATTGGAATGTGCTGCCCAGGGAGGTGGTGGAGTCCCCATCCCTGGGGGTGTTCCAGAGGGGCTTGGCTGTGGCACTTGGAGCCATGGGTTAGCTGTCAGGAGGGGTTGGCTGACAGGTTGGACTTGCTGAGCTCTGAGGTCTTTTCCACCCAGGATAATTCTGCACTATACCATTCTGTTCTATTCTATTCCAAAGCAGAAGGGCTCTCAGGCAAGGAGAGGGGAGCTCACTTCCCTGTGTCACAATGCTGCTGTGTCCAGCAGTGGATCAGCTCAGCCTCACTGCAGCAGCTTCAGCTCAGGTGAGAATTAGAGCTTCCTGCTCTTGCTCCATGGGCTGGTGCCTGCTGTGGGTGCTGCTGCAGGATGTATCAGAGAGCTGAGCAGAGCCACCTGAAGGAGAAGCCTTCCCCCTCCACACAGGAAGCAAGAGGAGCAGAATCATACTTCCCTCCTTCAGTTCCACCACCACCACCATTTTCCACTCTCTCCTCAGCCTGGGCTGCTCCTCCTGTGCTGGATCCTACCCTGGGCACTTATCTTGTAATCTAGAGTGTTTCTCAGCTCCTGGCAAGGGGATTCAGTTACTGCTTGCAGGGCTCAGGTGTAAAAGGATCTCCCAAGGAAGCCCTACCTTTTCTTCCACCTCCTCCTACACCAAAAAGGAGCTAAGAAACTGCTCTGAGGCTTTCTGCACTCTGTCCTTGGCAGGACAGCTACCCAGACATGGAGCCAGCTGCCAGATCCACACAGCCACAGAAGGGGTTGGGCTGGAAGGGTCCTCAAAGCTCATCCAGCTCCAACACCTCCCACCAGCCCCAGCTTGCTCAGGGCCTCACCCAGCCTGGCCTTCAACACCTCCAGGCAGGGGACAGCCACAGCCTCCCTGGGTAGCCTGGGCCAGAGTCTCCCCAGCCTCACTGCCAACAATCTCTTCCTCCTCTCCACTCTCAGTCTCTCCTCTCCCAGCTCAAAGCCATTGTCCCTCATCCTGGCACTCCCAGCCCTTGCCCAGAGTCCCTCCCCAGCTCTCCTGGAGCCCCTTCAGGGACTGGGAGGCTGCTCTGAGGTCTCCCTGCAGCCTTCTCTTCTCCAGGCTGAACAGCCCCAGCTCTCCCAGCCTGGCCCCACAGGTGAGGCTCTGCAGCCTCTGAGCATCTTGGTGGCCTCCTGTGCTCCAGCATCAGCTACCCAGGGGGTCTGCCCCTCACACTTTTTGATTTCTCTCTGCACTCAGGAGCCAAGGAACAGCTGCTCCAGGCACACACTGCAGGGCTCAGTGGGATGGGGGAGAAGCACTCAAAGAACATCCAGAATGCAGAAACAACAGAGAAATACTCTGGGGCCTGTTGGCATCCTCTGGCAAAGCCTGAAGCAGAAAAGAGAGGCAGCAAGAATGGTCTGGATGCACCCAGAATATCTCCTGAGGGGGCTCCAGGAGAGCTGGGCAGGGACTTTGGAGAAGGCCCAGAGGAGGATGAGCACAGGGCTGGAGCTGCTCTGCTCTGAGGACAAACAGGGAGTTGGGGTTGTGCAGGCTGGAGAGGAGAAGGCTGCAGGGAGACCTCAGAGCAGCCTTTCAGTAGCTGAAGGGAGCCTAAAAGAAAGCTGGGAAGGCACTTTGGACAAGGGCTGGGAGTGCCAGGATGAGGAACAATGGCTGTGAGCTGGGAGAGGAGAGATTGAGAGAGGAGAGGAGGAAGGAATTGTTAAGAGTGAGGCTGGGGAGACTCTGGCCCAGGCTGCCCAGGGAAGCTGTGGCAGCCTCCTGCCTGGAGGTGTTGAAGGCCAGACTGGATGAGGCCCTGAGCAAGCTGGGGCAGGTTGGAGGTGTCCCTGCCCATGGCAGGGGGTTGGAAGTAGGTGATCTTGAAGGTCCCTTAGAACTGAAGCCATTCTTTGTATGACTTCTCTGCTCTGGCCAGGCTGGAGGCAGGCAGAGCTGGGCTGTGTCCCTGGGCAGAGCTGGGCTGTGTCCCTGGGCAGGGCTGGGCTGTGTCCCTGGGCGGGCAGGGCTGGGCTGTGTCCCTGGGCAGGCAGAGCTGGGCTGTGTCCCTGGGCAGGCAGAGCTGGGCTGTGTCCCTGGGCAGGGCTGGGCTGTGTCCCTGGGCAGGGCTGGGCTGTGTCCCTGGGCAGGGCTGGGCTGTGTCCCTGGGCAGGCAGAGCTGGGCTGTGTCCCTGGGCAGGACTGGGCTGTGTCCCTGGGCAGGGCTGGGCTGTGTCCCTGGGCAGGGCTGGGCTGTGTCCCTGGGCAGGCAGAGCTGGGCTGTGTCCCTGGGCAGGCAGAGCTGGGCTGTGTCCCTGGGCAGAGCTGGGCTGTGTCCCTGGGCAGGGCTGGGCTGTGTCCCTGGGCAGGCAGAGCTGGGCTGTGTCCCTGGGCAGAGCTGGGCTGTGTCCCTGGGCAGGCAGAGCTGGGCTGTGTCCCTGGGCAGGGCTGGGCTGTGTCCCTGGGCAGGGCTGGGCTGTGTCCCTGGGCAGGCAGAGCTGGGCTGTGTCCCTGGGCAGGCAGGGCTGTGTCCCTGGGCAGAGCTGGGCTGTGTCCCTGGGCAGGCAGAGCTGGGCTGTGTCCCTGGGCAGAGCTGGGCTGTGTCCCTGGGCAGGCAGAGCTGGGCTGTGTCCCTGGGCAGGGCTGGGCTGTGTCCCTGGGCAGGGCTGGGCTGTGTCCCTGGGCAGGCAGAGCTGGGCTGTGTCCCTGGGCAGAGCTGGGCTGTGTCCCTGGGCAGGCAGAGCTGGGCTGTGTCCCTGGGCAGGGCTGGGCTGTGTCCCTGGGCAGGGCTGGGCTGTGTCCCTGGGCAGGGCTGGGCTGTGTCCCTGAGGCAGGCAGAGCTGGGCTGTGTCCCTGGGCAGGGCTGGGCTGTGTCCCTGGGCAGGCAGAGCTGGGCTGTGTCCCTGGGCAGGGCTGGGCTGTGTCCCTGGGCAGGGCTGGGCTGTGTCCCTGGGCAGGCAGGGCTGGGCTGTGTCACTGGGCAGGGCTGGGCTGTGTCCCTGGGCAGGCAGAGCTGGGCTGTGTCCCTGGGCAGGGCTGGGCTGTGTCCCTGGGCGGGCAGGGCTGGGCTGTGTCCCTGGGCAGGGCTGGGCTGTGTCCCTGGGCAGGGCTGGGCTGTGTCCCTGGGCAGGGCTGGGCTGTGTCCCTGGGCAGGCAGAGCTGGGCTGTGTCCCTGGGCAGGGCTGGGCTGTGTCCCTGGGCAGAGCTGGGCTGTGTCCCTGGGCGGGCAGCGCTGGGCTGTGTCCCTGGGCAGGGCTGGGCTGTGTCCCTGGGCAGGGCTGGGCTGTGTCCCTGGGCAGGCAGGGCTGGGCTGTGTCACTGGGCAGGGCTGGGCTGTGTCCCTGGGCAGAGCTGGGCTGTGTCCCTGGGCAGGGCTGGGCTGTGTCCCTGGGCGGGCAGAGCTGGGCTGTGTCCCTGGGCAGGCAGAGCTGGGCTGTGTCCCTGGGCAGGGCTGGGCTGTGTCCCTGGGCAGGCAGAGCTGGGCTGTGTCCCTGGGCAGGCAGAGCTGGGCTGTGTCCCTGGGCAGGCAGAGCTGGGCTGTGTCCCTGGGCAGGGCTGGGCTGTGTCCCTGGGCAGGCAGAGCTGGGCTGTGTCCCTGGGCAGGCAGGGCTGGGCTGTGTCCCTGGGCAGGCAGAGCTGGGCTGTGTCCCTGGGCAGGCAGAGCTGGGCTGTGTCCCTGGGCAGGCAGGGCTGGGCTGTGTCCCTGGGCAGGCAGGGCTGGGCTGTGTCCCTGGGCAGGCAGGGCTGGGCTGTGTCCCTGGGCAGGCAGGGCTGGGCTGTGTCCCTGGGCGGGCAGAGCTGGGCTGTGTCCCTGGGCAGGGCTGGGCTGTGTCCCTGGGCAGGGCTGGGCTGTGTCCCTGGGCAGGCAGAGCTGGGCTGTGTCCCTGGGCAGAGCTGGGCTGTGTCCCTGGGCAGGCAGAGCTGGGCTGTGTCCCTGGGCAGGCAGAGCTGGGCTGTGTCCCTGGGCAGGGCTGGGCTGTGTCCCTGGGCAGGCAGAGCTGGGCTGTGTCCCTGGGCAGGCAGAGCTGGGCTGTGTCCCTGGGCAGGGCTGGGCTGTGTCCCTGGGCAGAGCTGGGCTGTGTCCCTGGGCAGAGCTGGGCTGTGTCCCTGGGCGGGCAGCGCTGGGCTGTGTCCCTGGGCAGGGCTGGGCTGTGTCCCTGGGCAGGGCTGGGCTGTGTCCCTGGGCAGGCAGGGCTGGGCTGTGTCACTGGGCAGGGCTGGGCTGTGTCCCTGGGCAGAGCTGGGCTGTGTCCCTGGGCAGGGCTGGGCTGTGTCCCTGGGCGGGCAGAGCTGGGCTGTGTCCCTGGGCAGGCAGAGCTGGGCTGTGTCCCTGGGCAGGGCTGGGCTGTGTCCCTGGGCAGGCAGAGCTGGGCTGTGTCCCTGGGCAGGCAGAGCTGGGCTGTGTCCCTGGGCAGGCAGAGCTGGGCTGTGTCCCTGGGCAGGGCTGGGCTGTGTCCCTGGGCAGGCAGAGCTGGGCTGTGTCCCTGGGCAGGCAGGGCTGGGCTGTGTCCCTGGGCAGAGCTGGGCTGTGTCCCTGGGCAGGCAGAGCTGGGCTGTGTCCCTGGGCAGGCAGGGCTGGGCTGTGTCCCTGGGCAGGCAGGGCTGGGCTGTGTCCCTGGGCAGGCAGGGCTGGGCTGTGTCCCTGGGCGGGCAGAGCTGGGCTGTGTCCCTGGGCAGGGCTGGGCTGTGTCCCTGGGCAGGGCTGGGCTGTGTCCCTGGGCAGGGCTGGGCTGTGTCCCTGGGCAGGCAGAGCTGGGCTGTGTCCCTGGGCAGAGCTGGGCTGTGTCCCTGGGCAGGCAGAGCTGGGCTGTGTCCCTGGGCAGGCAGAGCTGGGCTGTGTCCCTGGGCAGGGCTGGGCTGTGTCCCTGGGCAGGCAGAGCTGGGCTGTGTCCCTGGGCAGAGCTGGGCTGTGTCCCTGGGCAGGCAGAGCTGGGCTGTGTCCCTGGGCAGAGCTGGGCTGTGACCCTGGGCAGGGCTGGGCTGTGTCCCTGGGCAGGGCTGGGCTGTGTCCCTGGGCAGGGCTGGGCTGTGTCCCTGGGCAGGCAGAGCTGGGCTGTGTCCCTGGGCAGGGCTGGGCTGTGTCCCTGGGCAGGGCTGGGCTGTGTCCCTGGGCAGGCAGGGCTGGGCTGTGTCCCTGGGCAGGCAGGGCTGGGCTGTGTCCCTGGGCAGGCAGAGCTGGGCTGTGTCCCTGGGCAGGGCTGGGCTGTGTCCCTGGGCGGGCAGGGCTGGGCTGTGTCCCTGGGCGGGCAGAGCTGGGCTGTGTCCCTGGGCAGGCAGAGCTGGGCTGTGTCCCTGGGCAGAGCTGGGCTGTGTCCCTGGGCAGGGCTGGGCTGTGTCCCTGGGCAGGCAGAGCTGGGCTGTGTCCCTGGGCAGGCAGAGCTGGGCTGTGTCCCTGGGCAGGCAGAGCTGGGCTGTGTCCCTGGGCAGGCAGAGCTGGGCTGTGTCCCTGGGCGGGCAGAGCTGGGCTGTGTCCCTGGGCGGGCAGAGCTGGGCTGTGTCCCTGGGCGGGCAGGGCTGGGCTGTGTCCCTGGGCAGGCAGAGCTGGGCTGTGTCCCTGGGCAGGGCTGGGCTGTGTCCCTGGGCAGGGCTGGGCTGTGTCCCTGGGCAGGGCTGGGCTGTGTCCCTGGGCAGGCAGAGCTGGGCTGTGTCCCTGGGCGGGCAGAGCTGGGCTGTGTCCCTGGGCGGGCAGCGCTGGGCTGTGTCCCTGGGCAGGGCTGGGCTGTGTCCCTGGGCAGGGCTGGGCTGTGTCCCTGGGCAGGGCTGGGCTGTGTCCCTGGGCGGGCAGGGCTGGGCTGTGTCCCTGGGCGGGCAGGGCTGGGCTGTGTCCCTGGGCAGGCAGAGCTGGGCTGTGTCCCTGGGCAGAGCTGGGCTGTGTCCCTGGGCAGGCAGAGCTGGGCTGTGTCCCTGGGCAGGCAGAGCTGGGCTGTGTCCCTGGGCAGGCAGAGCTGGGCTGTGTCCCTGGGCAGGCAGAGCTGGGCTGTGTCCCTGGGCAGGCAGAGCTGGGCTGTGTCCCTGGGCAGGCAGAGCTGGGCTGTGTCCCTGGGCGGGCAGAGCTGGGCTGTGTCCCTGGGCGGGCAGAGCTGGGCTGTGTCCCTGGGCGGGCAGGGCTGGGCTGTGTCCCTGGGCAGGCAGAGCTGGGCTGTGTCCCTGGGCAGGGCTGGGCTGTGTCCCTGGGCAGGGCTGGGCTGTGTCCCTGGGCAGGGCTGGGCTGTGTCCCTGGGCAGGCAGAGCTGGGCTGTGTCCCTGGGCGGGCAGAGCTGGGCTGTGTCCCTGGGCGGGCAGGGCTGGGCTGTGTCCCTGGGCAGGGCTGGGCTGTGTCCCTGGGCAGGGCTGGGCTGTGTCCCTGGGCGGGCAGGGCTGGGCTGTGTCCCTGGGCGGGCAGGGATGGGCTGTGTCCCTGGGCGGGCAGGGATGGGCTGTGTCCCTGGGCAGGCCAGGGCCGTGCCAGGGGCCTGCTTACACTGCCAGCCCTGCGCTCCTCAGAGCTCCTGCAGCAAGTCCCTGCTCGCCTGCTCTGCAGGGCAGGCAGCTTGGCAGCACTTGGGCACAGAGGAATGGGACTCGGCAGAGAGCTCAGGGCTGGTAGGGAGCCACTTCCAGCCCAGCAGCACAAGGGGAAACACTGAAAGGGGAAGTCAGATTTACTCTTCCCTCCCTATAATGGTGCAAGGGCTGAGCAGCAGGTTTCTGAGCTCAGCCCTGGGGATCCTGCAGTAGCTCCACGCTTCACCTTGGCACAGGAACCAGCAGGGAGTGAGGGGGAAGAGCACAAGCAGGAAGCAAGCCTCAGAGGGTGGGGTTAAAAAAGCCCCAGAAACAACATAAAGTAAAAGAAACATGAGAAAAAATCTGAAAATAAAAGATATTAAAATAAAATATATAAAAATAAAATCAAAATAAAAGATAAAAGTTAAATTTAAAACTAAAAATGAAAAGTTAAATGAGAAAATTAAAAGAAAATTAGAAAAAGAAAATAAAAGATGACAGAAAATTAAATTTAGAACAAAAAATGAAAAGTTAAATGAACAATAAAAATAAAATAAAAAAAATAAAATAAAATAAAATTAAATTAAAACTGAAAATGAAAAGTTAAATTAAAAATAAAAATAGAAAACATAAAATAGATGAAATGAAAATTAAATTTAATACTGAAAATGAAAATTTAAATTAAAAATAAAAACAGAATAAAAATATAAAATAGATGAAATGAAAATTAAATTTAAAACTGAAAATGAAAAGTTAAATTAAAAATAAAAATAGAATAAAAACATAAAATAGAAGATGAAATGAAAATTAAATTTAAAACTGAAAATGAAAAGTTAAATTAAAAATAAAAATAGAATAAAAACATAAAATAGAAGATGAAATGAAAATTAAATTTAAAACTGAAAATGAAAAGTTAAATTAAAAATAAAAATAGAATAAAAACATAAAATAAAAATTAAATTTAAAACTGAAAATGAAAAGTTAAATTAAAAATAAAAATAGAATAAAAACATAAAATAAAAATTAAATTTAAAACTGAAAATGAAAAGTTAAATTAAAAATAAAAATAGACTAAAAACATAAAATAGAAGATGAAATGAAAATTAAATTTAAAACTGAAAATGAAAAGTTAAATTAAAAATAAAAATAGAATAAAAACATAAAATAGAAGATGAAATAAAAATTAAATTTAAAACTGAAAATGAAAAGTTAAATTAAAAATAAAAAATAGAATAAAAACATAAAATAAAAATTAAATTTAAAACTGAAAATGAAAAGTTAAATTAAAAATAAAAATAAAAGCATAAAATAAATGATAAAATAAAAATTAAATTTAAAACAAAAAAAATTTAAATTAAAAAGTAAAAAAATAAATTTAAAAAAAAGAAAATAAATCATAAACTAAAAATTAAATTTAAAACTAAAAATAAAAAAATTAAAAAGTGAAAATAAAAACAAAATAAAATAAAAATTAAATAAAAAATTGAATAAAAAATAAAAGATAAACTAAAAATTTAAATTTAAAACTAAAAATAAAACATAAATTAAAAAGTAAAAATTAAATAAAAAATAAAAATGAAATTAAAAATAAAAGATAAACTAAAAATTAAATTTAAAACTAAAAATAAAACATAAATTAAAATTGAAAATAAAAAAATTAAATTTAAAATAAAAGATAAACTAAAAATTAAATTTAAAACTAAAAATAAAACATAAATTAAAATTGAAAATAAAAAATGAAATTAAAAATAAAAGATAAACTAAAAATTAAATTTAAAAGTAGAAATAAAACATAAATTAAAATTGAAAATAAAAAAATTAAATTAAAAATAAAAGATAAACTAAAAATTAAATTTAAAAGTAGAAATAAAACATAAATTAAAAAGTAAAAATAAAAATAAAAAATTTAAATAAAAATTAAATAAAAGATAAAAGATAAAATAAAAATTACATAAAAGCTAAAAGTAAAATTAAAAATAAAATAAAAATGAAACTAAAATAAAAGTAGCATAAAAATAAAATAAATAATAAATTTAAAGAAAAAGAATTGTAGCTAAAAAATAAATTAACAAATAAAAATAAAATAAAACCAAAAAATAAAGTGAAGCCACAAATAAAATTATCATAAAATGAAATATAAATTAAATTTAAAATAAAATAGATTAAAAACGAAATTAAACTGAAAAGAAATAAATTTTTTTCAAAATATAAAATAAAATTAAACATAAACCAAAAGAAATGAAAATAACATTAAATAAAACAAAAATGAGAGAAAGCAACGAAAAAGAGAATAAAACAAAAATAAAGATAAGAAAGAAAATTCAGGGACAGTAAAAATAGGACAAAGCAAAAGAAAAGAAACTCAAAAGGAAATCAAAAAGGACAATTAAAAGCAAATGACAAAACGGAACAAAAATGAATAAAAATTAAAATAACATAAAATGAAAAGAAAATGACCAATAACATTCAAGAATAAAATAAGTAAAGCAAAAATGAAATGAAAAGTAAAATAAAACGACCACCCCAACACCCACAAGTCTGAGCTGTTCCCTCCTAAGCCACCCAAAAGCTCAATGGTTACCAGAAGGTGATTAAAAAGCTTCTCAGCAGCTCCTGCTAAAGGCAGCCCCCACTCATTTAACACCTGCCAGCAAAGGGGGGTGGGGGTGGGGGTGTTTGGGGGTGGAAAATGAGGCTTTGGAATCATTTTCCCTCTTGTCAACCAAAATTAGCCCTGGAAACATCAAATCACTTCAGCTGGCAAAGCTCTCGAAGCTCACCCAGCCCAACCCTTCTCTGCCTCTGCCTGCCCAGGCTGGGGCTCAGCACTCAGCACCGCAGCTCTGCCTCCCTGAAACACCTCCAGGGATGGGCATCCACCCGCCTCCCTGGGCAGCCTGGGCCAGGCTGGCAGAGCCCTTGCAGGGAAGGAGTTTATTCTAATGCCCAACCTAACCCTCCCCTGGGGCAGCCTGAGGCCATTGCCTCTCCTCCTGGCCCTTGGTCCTGGGGAGCAGAGCCCAACCCCCCTGGCTGCAGCCTCCTCTCAGGGAGCTGCAGAGAGCAAGGAGGTCTCCCTCAGCCTCCTCTGCTCCACACTCAGCACCCCCAGCTCCCTCAGCCGCACCTGAAGAAACAACTTCTCCATTCTCCCCTTCACCCCAAGTAGGTCTAGGACTACTCAGGGCCCACCACTACTTCCATCACCACGTTCCACACTTCACCATCCTCCTCTTCACTGTACTTACTCAAGCCATGCAAATCCAACAGTCTGACTGTTGCCAGGGTTTTCAGCTCCCTAGGACCCCAAGTGCCTTCCTCCACACCCACTTTCAGGTGGGGTCACTTCTCTTTACTCCAAAATCTTCCCATGTGCAGCTCTGCCAGGCAGAGGGCCTGAAGGAAAGGCCTTGGGGGTGCTGGGGGAGGAGAAGCTCCCCAGGAGCCAGCAGGGAGCACTGGCAGCCCAGAGAGCCAAGCAGAGCCTGGGCTGCAGCCAGAGCAGTGTGGCCAGCAGGGCCAGGGAGGGGATTCTGCCCCTCTGCTCCACTCTGCTGAGAGCACAGCTGCAGCTCTGGGGCCAGCTCTGGAGCCTCTGTGCCAGGAAGGCTCTGGAGGGGCTGGAAGGGGTCCAGAGCAGGGCCAGGAGGAGGAGCAGAGGGCTGGAGCTGCTCTGAGCACAGCCTGAGAGAGTTGGGGCTGTGCAGGCTGCAGAGGAGAAGGCTCCCAGGAGACCTTCTGGTGGCCTTGCAGGAGCTGCAGGGGGCTGCAAGCAAGCTGGGGAGGGACTTTGGAGGGGGTGAGGGAGGGACAGCAGTGGGGGGGCTGGAGCAGAACCAGAAGTGGGGAGCTGGAGCTTGGCTGTGAGGAAGAAGTTGTTGGCCAGGAGGGTGGTGAGAGCCTGGCCCAGGCTGCCCAGGGAGGTGGTGGCAGCCTCCTGGCTGGAGGGGTTTGCAGCCAGGCTGGAGGTGGCTGTGAGCAAGCTGCTGTGGTGGGAGGTGTCCCTGCCCGTGGCAGGGGGTTTGGGCTGGCTGATGTTTGAAGTCCCTTCCAGCCCTGACAGGATTCTGTGATTCTGTCTGCTTTTCTGAGACTTGCTTTTTTTCCCCCACTTCTCTGGTGCCTCCAGGAGCTCTGAGCAGGTCTGGAAGGCTAAGGTGCCATTATTTTCCCAAGCCCAGAGGAGAGGCTTAGCAGAGGAGCGGCTCTAAGTGCCAGGTGAAGCCTTTCCCCACTTTCAAGCTGTGCTCCAGCAGCTGAGGCTGAGCAGGACGCCTGCTAACCGCCCCGCAGCACTGAGCGGGGATGCTCCCACCCGAGATCCCTCTCGCTTCAAAGGGCTGCTCCCCGGGGCCTGCTGCAGCAGGGAGGACAAGCTGCAGCAGGCCTGCCCCAGCTGATACACCCTCTGCACAACAAAACAGTTGCTGCAGACAATTAGGGAGATGCAAGAGCAGGGCAGGTCTGGTATCGGCCTCCTCAAATCTCCGGCTTCATCTCCCCGTCACGGCCCAGCCGAGGGCAGAGCTGCAGCCCCAGGCCTGCAGCCGTCCTTCTCCTCAGCTGAGCGGCTCGGAACATGCTGACAGGACGGCTGCAGGAGCTCACCTCCTCCTGGGGCCCTTCAGCCTGAGCCTCCCAGTGCTCAGAATCGCAGCACGCCAGGGGCTGGAAGGGACCTCGGAAGATTCAGAGGTTCACAGCACGGGGTTGGGCTGGAAGGGACCTTCGGGGTCCCCTTGGAACTGGAGGAGCTTGGAGGTCCCTTGCAACCCCACCCATGCTGTGAATCTATGAATCTTCTGAGGTCCACGGGCAGGGACTCCTCCCACCAGCCCCAGCTTGCTCAGGGCCTCATCCAGCCTGGCCCTCAACACCTCCAGGCAGGGGGCAGCCACAGCCTCCCTGGGCAGCCTGGGCCAGAGTCTCCCTGGGGTGGGTTGAAGATTCCCCCCAACATTAACTTCTCAGCCAGACTAACTCTGAGGCTAAATTTTAAAGGCATAGCCTGAAACTACCACACTCCCCAGCCTCACTCTCAACAGTCTCTTCCTCCTCTCCACTCTCAGTCTCCCCTCTCCCAGCTCAAAGCCATTGTTCCTCAGCCTGGCACTCCCAGCCCTTGCCCAAACTCCCTCCCCAGCTCTTCTGGGCAGCCTGTGCCAGAGTCTCTCCACCCTCACTCTCAACAGTTTCTTCCTAATCTCCAGTCTCAGTCTCCCAGGGCAGGTCACACAGGAACACATCCAGGTGGGTCTTGAAAGTCTCCAGAGAAGGAAACCCCAACAACCTCCCTGGGCAGCCTGTGCCAGAGTCTCCCCAGCCTCACTCTCAACAATCTCTTCCTCCTCTCCACTCTCAGTCTCCCCTCTCCCAGCTCAAAGCCACTGTCCCTCAGCCTGGCACTCCCAGCCCTTGTCCAAAGTCCCTCCCCAGCTCTCCTGGAGCAACCAGTTCCAGGTTATATAACAGAATCATAGAATCATAGAATCGTAGAATCAGTCAGGGTTGGAAGGGACCACAAGGATCATCCAGTTCCAACCCCCCTGCCATGGGCAGGGACACCCCACTAGATCAGGCTGCCAGAGCCTCATCCAGCCTGGGCTTAAACACCTCCAGGGACGGGGCCTCAACCACCTCCCTGCACAACCCATTCCAGGGCTTCACCACTCTCATGGGGAAGAACTTCCTCCTCCCCTCCAGCCTGAATCTCCCTATTTCCAGCTTCATTCCATTCCCCCTAGTCCCATCACTCCCTGAGAGCCTGAGCAGTCCCTCCCCAGCCTTCCTGTAGCCCCCTGCAGATCCTGGAAGGCCACAATGAGGTCACCTGGGAGCCTTCTCTTCTCCAGCCTGAACAGCCCCAACGCCTTCAGTCTGTCCTCACAGGAGAGCTGCTCCAGCCCTCTGCTCCTCCTCCTGGCCCTTCCCTGGACACCTTCCAGCCCCTCCAGATCCCTCCTGTAATAGGGGCTCCAGAACTGGAGGCAGTACTCCAGGTGGGGTCTCACCAGGGCTGAGCAGAGGGGCAGAATCCCCTCCCTTGCCCTGCTGGCCACACTTCTCCTGCTGCAGCCCAGGCTCTGATTGGCTTTCCGGGCTGCAAGTGCACCCTGAGAGCTCCTGTTGAGCTTCTCCTCCCCCAGCACCCCCAAGTCTCTCTCCTCAGGGCTGCTCTCCAGCCAGTCCCTGCCCAGCCTGGATTTGTGCCTGGGGTTGCCTCCACCCAGCTGCAGGACCCTGCCCTTGGTCTTGTTGAAGCTCCTGAGGTTGGCTTGTGCCCACCTCTCCAGCCTGCCCAGGTCCCTCTGGCTGGATCCCTTCCCTCCAGCTGTCTGCTGCACCACACAGCTTGGTGTCATCAGCAAACTTGCTGAGGCTGCACTCGATGCCACTGTCCATGGCACCCACAGAGATGTTGAACAAGCCTGGTCCCAGGACTGATCCCTGAGGGACAATGACAGACTTGGAAGGGACCTCCAGAGACCATGGAGTCCAAGCCCCGGCCAGAGCAGAGTGAGTGCAATCCATGTGTAAGGCACTGTGAAGGAGTTGGAACTGGAACTGGGACTAAACCCAGTGCTGTGGCAGTGGCTGAAGGAGATGTGCTAAGGTGGGTGAGCAAGCATGGATGGTCAGTCTGTGCTTCTTCCAGGCAGAGCTGTGAGGGGCGGGAAGGCAGACTGCCTGAAAGACAGGCAGGGGCTGTACAAACCAAGAAGTCACCAAATCTGCAGCAGGAGGGTGTTTGAGGTATTGGTCTAGTGCCTGGAGGAGGCCACACCAAGAGCAGTCTGGAGGAGGACTTGGGAGTGTCGGGTGATGGGAAATTCCACAGGAGCTGGGCTGCATCCACAGCACAGGGAGGGGATTCTGCCCCTCTGCTCTGCTCTGCTCCGCCCCCACCTGCAGCACTGCCTCCAGCTCTGCACAAGAAGGACCTGGAGCTGCTGGAGAGGCTCCAGAGCAGGCCATGCAGATGCTCAGAGGCTGCAGAACCTCCCCCGTGGGGCCAGGCTGGGAGAGTTGGGGCTGTGCAGCCTGGGGAAGAGAAGGCTCTAGGGAGACCTGAGCAGCCTTCCACTACCTGAAGGGCTCCAGGAGAGCTGGGGAGAGACTGCCTGTCTCCACAGGGGAGGTTCTGCAGCCTCTGATCACCTTTGTGGCCTCCTCTGGAGCCTCTCCAGCAGCTCCAGGTCCTCCTTGTGCTGGGGGCCCCAGAGCTGGAGGCAGTGCTGCAGGTGGGGGCTGAGCAGAGCAGAGCAGAGGGGCAGAATCCCCTCCCTGTGCTGCTGCTCTCCCTGCTCTGGCTGCAGCTCAGCACTCAGCTGCCTCTGGGCTGCCAGGGACCACTGCTGGCTCCTGGGGACTTTGTCACCACCTGACACCCCCCCCTAAGGCCTTCTCCTCCAGGCTGCCCTGGAGCAGCTCCTGGCCCAGCCTGGGGATTGCCCAGCTTGGGATTGCCCTGACCAGACCTTGCACTTGGCCTTGTCGACCTCCATGAGGCTGCCTTGGGCTCCCCTCTGCAGCCTGTCCAAGCCTCCCTGTGTCAATCACACCACCCAGCCTGGTGTCACCTGCAAGCCTGCTGAGGCCAACAGGAACCATCTGGTTGCCCTCCTCATCTTGCTGTGACTTGCCAGCCATAGCTCCACAGTCAAGCTCTTTCATTTGGGTGTCCTTGAAGTGCAGTTTACCACAGGGCTAGATCCCAGCTTAATTAGCAGCATGCAACTGAAAGCAGTTTGCTGAGCAGGCAGAGAAACAACTCAATAAAACAGCTTCCCCTCCACAAGGGCCTGGCACCAAGTTCATAGAATCACAAATGGCCTGGGCTGGAAGGGACCTCCAAAGCTCCTCCACTCCAACCCCTGCACTCAGCAGGGACATCCTCCACTGGAGCAGGTTGCTCAGAGCCCTCTCCAGCCTCCCCTGCAAGAGCTCCAGGCATGGGGCCACAACCACCTCCCTGGGCAACCTCTTGCAGCCTTCCAGCAGCCTCCTGGGGCACAACTTCTTCCTCACAACCAATCTCCACTTCCTCTGCTCTAGTTTGAAGCCATTGCCCCTGCTGGCCTTTGGCAGAAGTCCCTCTGCAGCCTGCTTGCAGCCCCTGCAGGGCCTGGAAGCTGCTCTGAGCTCTGCCTGCAGCCTTCTCTTCTGCAGGCTCAACACCCCCAGCTCCCTCAGCCTGTTCCCACAGCAGAGATTTTCCAGCCCCCTGACCATCTTTATGGCCTCTTCTGGACCCTCTCCATCAGGTCCAGGTCCTTCCTGTGCTGAGGGCTCCAGAGCTGGATGCAGCACTTTGTGTCCTGGTCTTCAGTGACTGGAAGTACATCCAGAAGCTTCTGCAACCCCAGCCAGTCTTGGCTGGCAAATGCTCCCCTGCCTTCAAAGTGCACTCCAGAAGTCCTGGGGCAGATTTCCATCTCATGCTCTCCTCTTCCAGCCCTGGTCCCTCCACAAAGCAGCTGTGTCCACACTCTCAGAGCTTCCATGCAGCCTTCACAGCTGTGGTGGTAACCCAGCCCTCAGTACAAGAAGGACGGGGATCTGCTGGAGAGTGTCCATGGGAGGACTGCCAGGCTGCTGAAGGGACTGCAGCACTGCCTGGGGAGGAGAGGCTGAGAGCCCTGGGGGTGGTTACTCTGGAGAGGAGAAGGCTGAGCAGCCCTAACTCTCTCAGCCTGTCCCCACAGGGGGGTTCTGCAGCCCTCTGATCATCTTTGTGACCTCCTCTGAGCCCTCTCCAGCAGCTCCAGGTCCTTCTTGTGCTGGGGGCCCCAGAGCTGGAGGCAGTGCTGCAGGTGGGGGCTGAGCAGAGCAGAGCAGAGGGGCAGAATCCCCTCCCTGCCCCTGCTGCCCGCACTGCTGGGGCTCAGCCCAGCACAGGCTTGCTTTCTGGGCTGCCAGCTGCCCTTGCTGCCTCCTGGGGAGCTGCTCCTCCCCCAGCACCCCCAGGGCCTTCTCCTCAGCACTGCAGCAGCACTTGAGCTGCAGCTCTTTGCTCAGCTCCCTGCAAGGACACCCAAGTGTGGTCAGGCACTGGCACAGGCTGCCCAGGGAGGCAGTGCAGCCCCCAGCCCTGGAGGTCTTTCAAGGAGGAAGAGCTGTGGTGCTGGGGGCCATGCTCTGGTGGGCACAGCGGTGCTGGCTGGCTGGGAGGTTGGCACTGATGAACTCTGAGGCCATTTCCAGGCCCAGGGGCTCTGTGAAGGCCTCAGCAAGATGTTCCCAGCTGTGTCTGCAGCAGCCTTGAACCCCTTACCTTTTCTGAAGAGTTCCTGCAGGCTCTCTGCACTCTGGTTCAAAATTGCCCAGATCTCCTCTTCCTGCAGTGGTCCCCCCTGACCTCCAGAGCCTCTGCCAGTGACACATGCATGTTACCTGGGCAAGGACACAGAGACAGTGAAGAGCAGGGGTTATCTTCTCCATGGATGCAGCACTCCAGGAGCACCAACCCCAGCTCAACCCTCAGCCACAAAACTCCACCCACATTACCAGAACCATTACATCCCAGAGAATCACAGAGGGCTCTGGGCTGGAAGGCAGCTCCAGAGCTCCTCCAGCCCAACCCCCTGCACTCAGCAGGGACATCCTCCCCTGCAGCAGCTTGCCCACAGCCCTCTCCAGCCTCCCCTGCCAGAGCTCCAGGCATGGAGCCACAACCACCTCCCTGGGCAACCTCTTGTAGGCTTCCAGCAGCCTCCTGGGGCACAACTTCTTCCTCACATCCAATCTCAATCTGCTCTGTTCTAGTTTGAAGCCATTGCCCCTGCTGGCCTTTGGGAACAGTCCCTCTGCAGCCTTCTTGCAGCCCCTGCAGGGACTGGGAGCTGCTCTGAGCTCTGCCTGCAGCCTTCTCTTCTGCAGGCTCAGCACCCCCAGCTCCCTCAGCCTGGCCCCATAGGGGAGGTTCTCCAGCCCCCTGATCACCAACTCCCTGTCTGTCATCATGTAAGAGGCGCTCCAGGCCTTGGATCATCTCTGTGGACTCTCCTCTGGATCCTCTCTTGGATCCAGAGAAGGGCAACAAAGCTGGGGAGGGGTCTGGGGCACAAGGCTGGGGAGGGGTCTGGAGCACAGCCCTGTGAGGAGAGGCTGAGGGAGCTGGGGTTGCTCAGCCTGGAGCAGAGGAGGCTCAGGGGAGACCTGCTTGCTCTCTCCAGCTCCCTGCAGGGAGGTTGGAGCCAGGTGGGGGTTGGTCTCTTCTGCCAGGCAACCAGCCCCATAACAAGAGGACACAGTCTCAAGCTGTGCCAGGGGAGGTTGAGGCTGGAGGGGAGGAGAAAGTTCTTCCCAGCCAGAGGAATTGGCCACTGGGATGAGCTACCCAGGGAGGTGGTGGAGTCCCTATCCCTGGAGGTGTTCAGGAGGAGACTTGATGGGGTGCTTGGTGCCATGGTTTAGTTGATCAGATGGTATTGGGTGAGAGGTTGGACTTGATGATCTCAAAGGTCTTTTCCAACCTGGTCAATTCAACTCAATTCAATTCAATTCAACTCAATTCAATTCAACTCCAATTCAATTCAACTCAATTCAATTCAATTCAACTCAATTCAATTCAATTCAACTCAACTCAATTCAATTCAATTCAATTCAACAACTCAATTCAATTCAACTCCAATTCAACTCAATTCAATTCAACTCAACTCAATTCCATTCAACTCAATTCAACTCAACTCAATTCAATTCAACTCAACTCAATTCAATTCAATTCAACTCAATTCAATTCAGCTCAATTCAATTCAACTCCAATTCAATTCAGTTCAACTCAACTCAGTTCAATTCAATTCAATTCAATTCAATTCAATTCAATTCAATTCAACTCAATTCAATTCAACTCAATTCAACTCAACTCAATTCAATTCAACTCAACTCAATTCAATTCAACTCAATTCAATTCAATTCAACTCAATTCAATTCAACTCCAATTCAATTCAATTCAATTCAATTCAACTCAACTCAGTTCAATTCAATTCAATTCAATTCAATTCAATTCAATTCAACTCAACTCAATTCAATTCAACTCAATTCAACTCAATTCAATTCAATTCAATTCAATTCAATTAAACTCAATTCAATTCAACTCAATTCAACTCAATTCAATTCAATTCAACTCAACTCAATTCAATTTAACTCAATTCAACTCAACTCAACTCAACTCAATTCAACTGAATTCAATTCAATTCAACTCAATTCAACTCAATTCAACTCAATTCAACTCAACTCAATTCAATTCAACTCAATTCAACTCAACTCAATTCAATTCAATTCAACTCAACTCAATTCAATTTAACTCAATTCAACTCAACTCAACTCAATTCAACTGAATTCAATTCAATTCAACTCAATTCAACTCAATTCAACTCAACTCAATTCAACTCAATTCAACTCAACTCAATTCAACTCAACTCAATTCAACTCCAATTCAATTCAACTCAGTTCAATTCAATTCAACTCAATTCAACTCAACTCAACTCAATTCAATTCAACTCAACTCAATTCAATTCAATTCAACTCAATTCAATTCAGCTCAATTCAATTCAACTCCAATTCAATTCAACTCAACTCAGTTCAATTCAATTCAATTCAATTCAATTCAATTCAATTCAACTCAACTCAATTCAATTCAACTCAATTCAACTCAACTCAATTCAATTCAACTCAATTCAATTCAATTCAACTCAATTCAATTCAACTCCAATTCAATTCAATTCAATTCAACTCAACTCAGTTCAATTCAATTCAATTCAATTCAACTCAACTCAACTCAATTCAATTCAACTCAATTCAACTCAATTCAATTCAATTCAATTCAATTCAATTCAACTCAATTCAACTCAATTCAACTCAATTCAACTCAACTCAATTCAACTGAATTCAATTCAATTCAACTCAATTCAACTCAATTCAACTCAATTCAACTCAACTCAATTCAACTCAATTCAATTCAACTCAATTCAACTCAATTCAATTCAACTCAACTCAACTCAAGTCAACTCAACTCAATTCAACTCAATTCAACTCAACTCAATTCAATTCAATTCAATTCAACTCAACTCAATTCAACTCAATTCAATTCAACTCAATTCAACTCAACTCAATTCAACTCAACTCAATTCAACTCAACTCAATTCAACTCAATTCAATTCAACTCAACTCAATTCAATTCAATTCAATTCAACTCAACTCAATTCAACTCAATTCAATTCAACTCAACTCAACTCAATTCAGCTCAACTCAACTCAACTCAATTCAACTCAACTCAACTCAATTCAACTCAATTCAATTCAACTCAATTCAATTCAACTCAATTCAATTCAATTCAATTCAATTCTATCCTATCCATCCCATCCTATCCTATCCCATCCCATTCTATCCTAACCCATCCCATCCTATCCTATTGTTGAGAGCCAGGTTGGAAGGGACCTGGAGCAACCCTGAGGTTGTGGCTGCCTCTCCTTGGAGGTGTTCAAGGCCAGGTTGGATGGGACCTGGAGCACCCTTGAGGTTGGAGGTGTTCAAGGCCAGGTTGGATGGGACCTGGAGCACCCTTGAGGTTGGAGGTGTTCAAGGCCAGGTTGGATGGGAGCTGGAGCAACCTTGAGGTTGGAGGTGTTCAAGGCCAAGTTGGGAGGGACCTGGAGCAACCCTGAGGTTGTGGCTGCCTCCCCTTGGAGGTGTTCAAGGCCAGGTTGGATGGGACCTGGAGCACCCTTGAGGTTGGAGGTGTCCAAGGCCAGGTTGGATGGGACCTGGAGCACCCTTGAGGCTGGAGGTGTTCAAGGCCAGGTTGGAAGGGACCTGGAGCGCCCTTGAGGTTGTGGCTGCCTCTCCTTGGAGGTGTTCTAGGCCAGGCTGGATGGGACCTGGAGCACCCTTGAGGTTGGAGGTGTTCAAGGCCAGGTTGGATGGGACCTGGAGCACCCTTGAGGTTGGAGGTGTTCAAGGCCAGGTTGGAAGGGACCTGGAGCAACCCTGAGGTTGTGGCTGCCTCTCCTTGGAGGTGTTCAAGGCCAGGTTGGATGGGACCTGGAGCACCCTTGAGGTTGGAGGTGTTCAAGGCCAGGTTGGATGGGACCTGGAGCACCCTTGAGGTTGGAGGTGTTCAAGGCCAGGTTGGATGGGAGCTGGAGCAACCTTGAGGTTGGAGGTGTTCAAGGCCAAGTTGGGAGGGACCTGGAGCAACCCTGAGGTTGTGGCTGCCTCCCCTTGGAGGTGTTCAAGGCCAGGTTGGATGGGACCTGGAGCACCCTTGAGGTTGGAGGTGTCCAAGGCCAGGTTGGATGGGACCTGGAGCACCCTTGAGGCTGGAGGTGTTCAAGGCCAGGTTGGAAGGGACCTGGAGCGCCCTTGAGGTTGTGGCTGCCTCTCCTTGGAGGTGTTCTAGGCCAGGCTGGATGGGACCTGGAGCGCCCTTGAGGTTGGAGGTGTTCAAGGCCAGGTTGGATGGGACCTGGAGCACCCTTGAGGTTGGAGGTGTTCAAGGCCAGGTTGGATGGGAGCTGGAGCACCCTTGAGGTTGGAGGTGTTCAAGGCCAGGTTGGAAGGGACCTGGAGCAACCCTGAGGTTGTGGCTGCCTCCCCTTGGAGGTGTTCAAGGCCAGGTTGGATGGGACCTGGAGCACCCTTGAGGTTGGAGGTGTTCAAGGCCAGGTTGGATGGGACCTGGAGCAACCCTGAGGTTGTGGCTGCCTCTCCTTGGAGGTGTCCAAGGCCAGGTTGGATGGGACCTGGAGCAGCCTGGGCTGGTGGGAGGTGTCCCTGCCCATGGCAGGGGGCTGGAACTGGATGGCCCCTTCCAACCCAACCCATTCCAGGATCTGATGGCTTCAACAAGCTCAGAGGCAATCAAGTCCCTGTCTGCTTCCTGACTTCAGCTCCCTGTGGGCACTACCCAGTCTCCAGCTGAGCACTCACATCACCTCCTGCTTGGGACGGGGATGCCGCTGCAGTCACTGCTCCCTTGGGTCACAGCCCCCCCAGGAATGCTCCAGGCTTGGGGCAGGGGGGCTGCAAACCGCCTGCTGGCAAAGGACCTGGCTGGGCTGCTTGACCTTGAAAGGTGCCTTCCAAGCCATCCCCTTCTGTGCTGAGCCACAGCTTAATGCCCACCTCAGAAAGTCCTCCCACAGCCCCCCCAGAGCTCCTGCACAGGGCTGCAGCAGGGCTGCTGGGGCTGCCTGCCTGCACACCTCGGCCTCTGCCTGCAGCTGTGCCTCTCCAGTGTCCCTCTGGCAGTGAAAATCAACCCCCATTCAACCTGGGGGTGGCAACAGCTCTGGCTAAGGCCTCTGAGGCAGGAAGCTGGGTGACAGCAACAGAGGACAGTTGGGGCTGTTCAGGCTGGAGAAGAGAAGGCTCCCAGGTGACCTCATTGTGGCCTTCCAGGATCTGCAGGGGGCTACAGGAAGGCTGGGGAGGGACTGCTCAGGCTCTCAGGGAGTGACAGGACTAGGGGGAATGGAATGAAGCTGGAAATAGGGAGATTCAGGCTGGAGGGGGAGGAGGAAGTTCTTCCCCATGAGAGTGGTGAAGCCCTGGAATGGGTTGTGCAGGGAGGTGGTTGAGGCCCCGTCCCTGGAGGTGTTTAAGCCCAGGCTGGATGAGGCTCTGGGCAGCCTGATCTAGTGTGGGGTGTCCCTGCCCATGGCAGGGGGTTGGAACTGGATGATCCTTGTGGTCCCTTCCAACCCTGACTGATCCTATGATTCTATGATTCTAAGACAACAGGGGAAGAGCAGCACCCCCTGAAATGCAGGCAGCAGAGAAGTCAGGAGGTGTGGGGGCACAGGTTGCACTTGATGACCTCTGAGGTCTTTTCCAACCTTACTGATTCTATGATTCATGGAATCACAGAGCTGCCAGGGCTGGAAGGGAGCTCAAGGCTCAGCCAGCCCCAACCCCCTGCCATGGGCAGGGACCCCTCACACCACAGCAGCTTGCTCACAGCCTCCTCCAGCCTGGCTGCAAACACCTCCAGCCAGGAGGCTGCCACCACCTCCCTGGGCAGCCTGGGCCAGGCTCTCACCACCCTCCTGGCCAACAACTTCTTCCTCACAGACAAGCTCCAGCTCCCCACTTCTAGCTCTGCTCCAGCCCCCCACTCCTATCCCTCCCTCACCCCCTCCAAAGTCCCTCCTCTAATATCACCCAGTCCAACCCTCAACCCAACACCACCACAGCCATCCAACCATGTGCCCAGGTGCCAGGGCCACACATTTCTGGAACATCTCCAGGGATGAGGATTCCACCACCTCCCTGGGCTGATTGTCTGAAGAAAGCAGGAGACAGAGGAGCAGACAGAGAGAAGATGAGTTACCTCCATCATGGGTAACCTTTGAGCTGACTTTTGGAGGAGCAAAGAGAGGAGGAGAAATGAAAAGCCTAAAGCAGCCTAGAATAGAATAGAATAGAATAGAATAGAATAGAATAGAATAGAATAGAATAGAATAGAATAGAATAGAATTAACCAGGTTGGAAAAGACCTTTGAGATCATCCAGTCCAACCTCTCCCCCAGCACCATCTGATCAACTCAACCATGGCACCAAGTGCCTCATCCAGGCTCTTCCTAAACACCTCCAGGGATGGGGACTCCACCACCTCCCTGGGCAGCTCATCCCAGTGGCCAATTTCTCTTGCTGGGAAGAATTTCTTCCTCCCCTCCAGCCTAAACCTCCCCTGGCACAGCTTGAGACTGTGTCCTCTTGTTCTGGGGCTGGGGGCCTGGCAGAAGAGACCAACCCCCACCTGGCTACAACCTCCCTGCAGGGAGCTGGAGAGCAAGAAGGTCTCCCCTGAGCCTCCTCTGCTCCAGGCTGAGCAACCCCAGCTCCCTCAGCCTCTCCTCACAGGGCTGTGCCCCAGACCCCTCCCCAGCCTTGTGCCCCAGGCCCCTCCCCAGCTCTGTTGCCCTTCTCTGGACACCTTCCAGCAGCTCAACCTCTTGCCTAACCTCAGCAGCCCAGAGCTGGACACAGGACTCAAGGGGTGGCCTCAGCAGTGCTGAGCACAGGGCACAAGGACTTCCCTGCTCCTGCTGGCCACACTCTGCCTGACCCAGGCTAAAGCAGGGGATGCAAAGCCAGAAGGGAGAGCAAGACTCTTCCCTCTTGCTAGCGGTGCAAACAAGCCTGCTGCCAGCTTCCAGAGGTGCTCTTGCCAGTCCCTTGGGGTCTGGGCTATCAGGTTGAGTGGCACAGAGATGCAGATGCACTGGCAGAGTTCTCAGTGAGCTCTTGGTTAGGTTCCTATCAGGACACCTTGGTGCAGGGAGGCCTCTCTGCTGCCTCCTCATTCAAGGTAAGTGTGTGTCACCTGCTCTGCCCTCTTAGAATCACAGAATCAACAAGGTTGGAAAAGACCCCAAGGGCCATCAAGTCCAACCTGTCACCCCACCCCTCCTGATCAACTCAACCATGGCTCCAAGTGCCACATCCAAGCCCCTCTTCAACACCTCCAGGGATGGGGACTCCACCACCTCCCTGGGCAGCTCATCCCAGGGGCCAATTCCTCTTGCTGGGAAGAACTTTCTCCTCACCTCCTGCCTAAACCTCTCCTGGCACAGCTTGAGACTGTGGCCTCTTGTTCTGGTGCTGGGGGCCTGGCAGAAGAGACCAACCCCCACCTGGCTACAACCTCCTGCAGGGAGTTGCAGAGAGCAAGAAGGTCTCCCCTGAGCCTCCTCTGCTCCAGGCTGAGCAACCCCAGCTCCCTCAGCCTCTCCTCACAGGGCTGTGCCCCAGACCCCTCCCCAGCTCTGTTGCCCTTCTCTGGACACCTTCCAGCAGCTCAACCTCTTTCCTAACCTCAGGAGCCCAGAACTGGGGCTGGAGCCCAGCACTGAGCTGGAGCCAGGGCTGTGAGGCTTAGCAAGCACCTTGCTAGACAAGGGGAGGAGTCCTGCTGCAGTCCTCATCAGCAGGCACAGAGTGTCCTGAGCTGGAAGGGAGCTCCAAAGCTCCCCCAGTCCAGCCCCCTGCACTCAGCAGGGACATTGGGGCTGTCCAGGCTGGAGAAGAGAAGGCTCCCAGGTGACCTCATTGTGGCCTTCCAGGATCTGAAGGGGGCCTACAGGAAGGCTGGGGAGGGACTGCTCAGGATCTCAGGCAGTGATAGGACCAGGGGGAATGGAATGAAGCTGGAAATAGGGAGATTCAGGCTGGAGGGGAGGAGGAAGTTCTTCCCCATGAGAGTGGTGAAGCCCTGGAATGGGTTGTGCAGGGAGGTGGTTGAGGCCCCGTCCCTGGAGGTGTTTAAGCCCAGGCTGGATGAGGCTCTGGGCAGCCTGCTCTAGTGTGGGGTGTCCCTGCCCATGGCAGGGGGTTGGAACTGGATGATCCTTGTGGTCCCTTCCAACCCTGGCTGATCCTATGATGACACTATGATCCTCCACTGGATCAGGCTGCCCACAGCCCTCTCCAGCCTCCCTGGAAGCTCTCCAGGCATGGGGCCACAACCACCTCCCTGGGCAACCTCTTGCAGGCTTCCAGCAGCCCCCTGGGGCACAACTTCTTCCTCACCTCCAATCTCCATCTGCTCTGCTCTGCTTTGGAGCATGTCAAAGGGTTAGGCAGGATGAACTCAGGATGCACTGGGGGGAGGGGTGGATTCCCCAGAAACCAAACCCCCACACATGCACCCAGCCACAGAACAGCCCCAAATGCCTCTGTCAGCAGAGGAGAGTGGCCCAAAGCAGAGAGAGCACCAGAGCAGCACAGCCACAAACACTGCCCTGGGGCTGCCTGCTCCTGAGGCAGAACTGGCTCCCAGAGCACACAGCAGAAGAGCCAACAGAGGAAAGGAGCTGCACCCTGTGGAGACAGGACAAGAGAGGACACTCAGGGGTAAGTCAGTGGTATCAGCAAGCCCTGGGTACAGCTCCTCACCTTCCACACCATCCAGCCCCAAGCCAGGGAGGCAGCAGGGCTCCAAGGAAGCCTGGAAGCTGCTGCAGCCCAGGGTCTCTCCCCCAGCTCAAACACTTCCTTCAGAAAGCCTCTTTGCCTCCTGAGGACCAGCTGCCAGCTCCTCCCTTCCCAAGCAGGCAGCTCAGCACCCCCTGGGGAGTGGGATGAGTACTTCTGTCTCTTCCCTGTAAAGCCAGCTCAGGACCCTCCTCTCCCAGACACCCTACGGTCTCTGCAACCCCAGCTGAGAGCACAGCAGCCACGGGACACATCCAGGCAGAGCCAACACAGCACAGAGAGCCCCAGAAGGGGTGGGCTGGAAGGGACCTTCAGGCTCAGCCAGCCCCAACCCCCTGCCATGGGCAGGGACACCTCACACCACAGCAGCTTGCTCACAGCCACCTCCAGCCTGGCCTTCAGCACCTCCAGGGATGAGGCTTCCACCACCTCCCTGGGCAACCTGTGCCAGGCTCTCACCACCCTCATGGGGAAGAAGAGTAGGAGTTGGAGTAGGAGCAGGACCAGGAGCACCAGAGCAGCTTGCTCACAGCCACCTCCAGCCTGGCCTTCAGCACCTCCAGCCAGGAGGCTTCCACCACCTCCCTGGGCAGCCTGTGCCAGGCTCTCACCACCCTCATGGGGAAGAAGAGTAGGAGCAGGAGCAGCAGCAGGAGCAGGAATAGGAGCAGGAGCAGCAGATCAGGTTGCTCCCCTCCAGCCAGGAGGCTGCCACCACCTCCCTGGGCAGCCTGGGCCAGGCTCTCACCACCCTCCTGGCCAACAACTTCTTCCTCACAGCCAAGCTCCAGCTCCCCACTTCTACTTCTGCTCCAGCCCCCCAGTCCCATCCCTCCCTCCCCCTCCAAAGTCCCTCCCCAGCTTGCTTGCAGCCCCCCTGCAGCTCCTGCAAGGCCACCAGAAGGTCTCCTGGGAGCCTTCTCCTCTGCAGCCTGCACAGCCCCAACCCTCTCAGGCTGTCTCCACTTCTGTGGTGCTCTTGCTGATGATATCAGCTTGAGACAAGCACTGCTCCCTCCTCCCTTTTGCAGAGGGCAGTAGAGATCATTGGTACCACCCAAGAGCTTCCTCTGGACAAGATGAGCTTCACCACTCACATTTTTATCTTCCATGTGCTCCTCTTTCCCTCTCCTGCAGGATGAAAGGCCAGAAAACAGAGCCAGGGGCCTAAGCCCAGCCTCAAACTGCAGCCAGGAAATGGCTTTAAAGCTGCATCTCCTCTTCAGACTGAGTGCTGCTAGCAGCTCAAACCCCCAGGAAAAGGAGCAGAAACCAGCCCAAATCTGTGCTAGGGCACAAAGAAAAGACCAAGAGGACCCTGGCAGGACCACAGGGCACTGGGGACATTGATGTTACTCTGAGGAGCAAAGGCTGAGAGCCCTGGGGCTGAGCGCCTGGAGCAGAGCAGCCCCAGAGGGGAGCTGAGCAGTGCTCAGCAAGAGCTAAGGGGTGAGGGGCAAGAGGCTGGGGCCAGGCTCTGCTCAGTGGTGCCCAAAGTGGGCAGTGGGCACAAAGTGGAACCCAGGAGGCTCCACCTGAACAGGAGGAGAAAGTTGTGTGGTGTGAGGGTGCTGGAGGCCTGGAGCAGGCTGCCCAGAGGGGTTGTGGAATCTCCTCTGGAGAGCTTCCAGCCCCCCCTGGACAGTGTGATCTGAGCAACCTTCTCTGGGTGCCCCTGCTTCAGCCAGGGGGGAAGACTGGGGGATCCCCAGAGGTCCTTCCCAGGCCCTGCTGTGGTGAGATGGAGAAGAGGAGGCTCAGGGGAGACCTCATTGCTCTCTCCAACTCCCTGCAGGGAGGTTGTAGCCAGGTGGGGGTTGGGCTCTTCTGCCACACCTTGAGCCCTGTGTCCAGTTCTGGGCTCCTCAGGTTAGGAAAGAGGTTGAGCTGCTGGAAGGTGTCCAGAGAAGGGCAATAAAGCTGGGGAGGGGTCTGGGACACAAGGCTGGGGAGGAGTCTGGGGGCACAGCCCTGTGAGGAGAGGCTGAGGGAGCTGGGGTTGCTCAGCCTGGAGCAGAGGAGGCTCAGGGGAGACCTTCTTGCTCTCTCCAGCTCCCTGCAGGGAGGTTGGAGCCGGGGGGGGTTGGTCTCTTCTGCCAGGCTCCCAGCCCCAGAACAAGAGGACACAGTCTCAAGCTGTGCCAGGGAGGTTGAGGCTGGAGAGGAGGAGAAAGTTCTTCCCAGCCAGAGGAATTGGCCACTGGGATGAGCTGCCCAGGGAGGTGGTGGAGTCCCCATCCCTGGAGGTGTTCCAGAGGGGCTTGGCTGTGGCACCTGGAGCCATGGGTGAGCTGTCAGGAGGAGTTGGGTGCCAGGTTGGACTTGATGAGCTCTGAGGTCTTTTCCAACCTTATTGATTCTGAGATCTGTGAGCCCCCCTGAGGCTCTCTGAGGCGAGATGCCAACCTCCCAGAGCCTTCCAGCAGCCCTCTGTTCCCACCTCTGGCAGGCTGTGCTGAACTAAGAGCCCTGGCCCAGGCCTCCAGGGCAAGCAGTGGTGCTCTGGCTCCAGAAGTGCTTCCTTTCTCTCCTGGAAGGTGGAAAGAAATCCTCTTTTGGCCCTGGCCTGAGCAGGAAGGGTGATTGCTGCCTGCTCCCCTGGCCTCTCCATCAGCAGAACCTGATCAGCTCGTTCCCCTGAGGCTGCTGCAAGGCAAACCTGCCAGCCCAGCTCCCCAGAGCCCTGCCAGGATCATCCCAGGCAGGGTTTCCAGGCAACTGCAGAAGCTTCCTGAAGGCCAGGAGGGGAGCTGATGTTTCCCATCTGATCCTCAACTGGTGCTCGGGAGAGTCTGTAATTATCACTACAAAGGAAGAGGCAGCCACACAAATCAGGGCACGGCTCTTGCAGCTCCCTCCTCCAGCTGCTGAGGGGCTGCACCTCGGGGAGGGAAGGCTCCAGAGGCTGGCAGCTCCCGCTGGAATTGCTAAGCAGCAGCAGAGGGCCCCTGACTAAGCCCAGCTTAGGAATGAGAGGGCAGAGAAGGCAGGAGAGCAGGGCAAGAGCAACCCTCTGCCCACAGCAGGCTGACAAGAGCCTGGCAGGAGCAACCCTCTGCCCACAGCAGGCTGAGGAGAGCCTGGCAAGAGCAACCCTCTGCCCACAGCAGGCTGACAAGAGCCTGGCAGGAGCAACCCTGTGCCCACAGCAGGCTGAGGAGAGAGCCTGGCAGGAGCAACCCTCTGCCCACAGCAGGCTGAGGAGAGCCTGGCAGGAGCAACCCTCTGCCCACAGCAGGCTGAGGAGAGCCTGGCAGGAGCAACCCTCTGCCCACAGCAGGCTGAGGGGAACCTGGCAGGAGCAACCCTCTGCCCCCAGCAGGCTGACAAGAGCCTGGCAGGAGCAACCCTCTGCCCACAGCAGGCTGACGAGAGCCTGGCAAGAGCAACCCTCTGCCCACAGCAGGCTGACAAGAGCCTGGCAGGAGCAACCCTGTGCCCACAGCAGGCTGACAAGAGCCTGGCAGGAGCAACCCTCTGCCCACAGCAGGCTGACAAGAGCCTGGCAGGAGCAACCCTGTGCCCACAGCAGGCTGACAAGAGCCTGGCAGGAGCAACCCTCTGCCCACAGCAGGCTGAGGAGAGCCTGGCAGGAGCAACCCTCTGCCCACAGCAGGCTGAGGAGAGCCTGGCAGGAGCAACCCTGTGCCCACAGCAGGCTGAGGGGAACCTGGCAGGAGCAACCCTCTGCCCACAGCAGGCTGAGGAGAGCCTGGCAGGAGCAACCCTCTGCCCACAGCAGGCTGAGGGGAACCTGGCAGGAGCAACCCTCTGCCCCCAGCAGGCTGACAAGAGCCTGGCAGGAGCAACCCTCTGCCCACAGCAGGCTGACGAGAGCCTGGCAAGAGCAACCCTCTGCCCACAGCAGGCTGACAAGAGCCTGGCAGGAGCAACCCTGTGCCCACAGCAGGCTGACAAGAGCCTGGCAGGAGCAACCCTCTGCCCACAGCAGGCTGAGGAGAGCCTGGCAGGAGCAACCCTCTGCCCACAGCAGGCTGAGGAGAGCCTGGCAGGAGCAACCCTGTGCCCACAGCAGGCTGAGGGGAACCTGGCAGGAGCAACCCTCTGCCCACAGCAGGCTGAGGAGAGCCTGGCAGGAGCAACCCTCTGCCCACAGCAGGCTGAGGGGAACCTGGCAGGAGCAACCCTCTGCCCCCAGCAGGCTGACAAGAGCCTGGCAGGAGCAACCCTCTGCCCACAGCAGGCTGAGGGGAGCCTGGCAGGAGCAACCCTGTGCCCACAGCAGGCTGACAAGAGCCTGGCAGGAGCAACCCTCTGCCCACAGCAGGCTGACGAGAGCCTGGCAGGAGCAACCCTCTGCCCACAGCAGGCTGACAGGAGCCTGGCAGGAGCAACCCTGTGCCCACAGCAGGCTGAGGAGAGCCTGGCAGGAGCAACCCTCTGCCCACAGCAGGCTGAGGAGAGCCTGGCAGGAGCAACCCTCTGCCCACAGCAGGCTGAGGAGAGCCTGGCAGGAGCAACCCTCTGCCCACAGCAGGCTGAGGAGAGCCTGGCAGGAGCAACCCTCTGCCCACAGCAGGCTGAGGAGAGCCTGGCAGGAGCAACCCTCTGCCCACAGCAGGCTGACGAGAGCCTGGCAGGAGCAACCCTCTGCCCACAGCAGGCTGAGGGGAGCCTGGCAGGAGCAACCCTCTGCCCACAGCAGGCTGAGGAGAGCCTGGCAGGAGCAACCCTCTGCCCACAGCAGGCTGAGGAGAGCCTGGCAGGAGCAACCCTCTGCCCACAGCAGGCTGACAGGAGCCTGGCAGGAGCAACCCTCTGCCCACAGCAGGCTGAGGAGAGCCTGGCAGGAGCAACCCTCTGCCCACAGCAGGCTGAGGAGAGCCTGGCAAGAGCAACCTTCTGCCCACAGCAGGCTGACAGGAGCCTGGCAGGAGCAACCCTCTGCCCACAGCAGGCTGAGGAGAGCCTGGCAGGAGCAACCCTCTGCCCACAGCAGGCTGAGGAGAGCCTGGCAGGAGCAACCCTCTGCCCACAGCAGGCTGACAAGAGCCTGGCAGGAGCAACCCTCTGCCCACAGCAGGCTGAGGAGAGCCTGGCAGGAGCAACCCTCTGCCCACAGCAGGCTTGAGGGGAGCCTGGCAGGAGCAACCCTCTGCCCACAGCAGGCTGAGGAGAGCCTGGCAGGAGCAACCCTCTGCCCACAGCACGCTGACAAGAGCCTGGCAGGAGCAACCCTCTGCCCACAGCAGGCTGAGGGGAGCCTGGCAGGAGCAACCCTCTGCCCACAGCAGGCTGACAAGAGCCTGGCAGGAGCAACCCTCTGCCCACAGCAGGCTGACAAGAGCCTGGCAGGAGCAACCCTCTGCCCACAGCAGGCTGAGGAGAGCCTGGCAGGAGCAACCCTCTGCCCACAGCACGCTGACAAGAGCCTGGCAGGAGCAACCCTGTGCCCACAGCAGGCTGAGGAGAGCCTGGCAAGAGCAACCCTCTGCCCACAGCAGGCTGACAGGAGCCTGGCAGGAGCAACCCTCTGCCCACAGCAGGCTGAGGAGAGCCTGGCAGGAGCAACCCTCTGCCCACAGCAGGCTGACAAGAGCCTGGCAGGAGCAACCCTCTGCCCACAGCAGGCTGACGAGAGCCTGGCAGGAGCAACCCTCTGCCCACAGCAGGCTGAGGAGAGCCTGGCAGGAGCAACCTTCTGCCCACAGCAGGCTGACAGGAGCCTGGCAGGAGCAACCCTCTGCCCACAGCAGGCTGACAAGAGCCTGGCAGGAGCAACCCTCTGCCCACAGCAGGCTGAGGAGAGCCTGGCAGGAGCAACCCTCTGCCCACAGCAGGCTTACAAGAGCCTGGCAGGAGCAACCCTCTGCCCACAGCAGGCTGAGGAGAGCCTGGCAGGAGCAACCCTCTGCCCACAGCAGGCTGAGGAGAGCCTGGCAGGAGCAACCCTCTGCCCACAGCAGGCTGACGAGAGCCTGGCAGGAGCAACCCTCTGCCCACAGCAGGCTGAGGAGAGCCTGGCAGGAGCAACCCTCTGCCCACAGCAGGCTGAGGAGAGCCTGGCAAGAGCAACCCTCTGCCCACAGCAGGCTGAGGGGAGCCTGGCAAGAGCAACCCTGTGCCCACAGCAGGCTGAGGAGAGCCTGGCAGGAGCAACCCTGTGCCCACAGCAGGCTGACGAGAGCCTGGCAGGAGCAACCCTCTGCCCACAGCAGGCTGACAGGAGCCTGGCAGGAGCAACCCTCTGCCCACAGCAGGCTGAGGAGAGCCTGGCAGGAGCAACCCTCTGCCCACAGCAGGCTGAGGAGAGCCTGGCAGGAGCAACCCTGTGCCCACAGCAGGCTGAGGGGAACCTGGCAGGAGCAACCCTCTGCCCACAGCAGGCTGAGGAGAGCCTGGCAGGAGCAACCCTCTGCCCACAGCAGGCTGAGGAGAGCCTGGCAGGAGCAACCCTCTGCCCACAGCAGGCTGACAAGAGCCTGGCAGGAGCAACCCTCTGCCCACAGCAGGCTGAGGGGAACCTGGCAGGAGCAACCCTCTGCCCACAGCAGGCTGACAAGAGCCTGGCAGGAGCAACCCTCTGCCCACAGCAGGCTGAGGGGAGCCTGGCAGGAGCAACCCTCTGCCCACAGCAGGCTGACAAGAGCCTGGCAAGAGCAACCCTCTGCCCACAGCAGGCTGAGGGGAGCCTGGCAGGAGCAACCCTGTGCCCACAGCAGGCTGAGGAGAGCCTGGCAGGAGCAACCCTGTGCCCACAGCAGGCTGAGGAGAGCCTGGCAGGAGCAACCCTCTGCCCACAGCAGGCTGAGGAGAGCCTGGCAGGAGCAACCCTCTGCCCACAGCAGGCTGAGGAGAGCCTGGCAGGAGCAACCCTCTGCCCACAGCAGGCTGAGGAGAGCCTGGCAGGAGCAACCCTCTGCCCACAGCAGGCTGAGGAGAGCCTGGCAGGAGCAACCCTCTGCCCACAGCAGGCTGAGGAGAGCCTGGCAGGAGCAACCCTCTGCCCACAGCAGGCTGACAAGAGCCTGGCAGGAGCAACCCTCTGCCCACAGCAGGCTGAGGAGAGCCTGGCAGGAGCAACCCTCTGCCCACAGCACGCTGACAAGAGCCTGGCAGGAGCAACCCTGTGCCCACAGCAGGCTGAGGAGAGCCTGGCAAGAGCAACCCTCTGCCCACAGCAGGCTGACAGGAGCCTGGCAGGAGCAACCCTCTGCCCACAGCAGGCTGACGAGAGCCTGGCAGGAGCAACCCTCTGCCCACAGCAGGCTGACGAGAGCCTGGCAGGAGCAACCCTCTGCCCACAGCAGGCTGAGGAGAGCCTGGCAGGAGCAACCCTGTGCCCACAGCAGGCTGAGGGGAGCCTGGCAGGAGCAACCCTCTGCCCACAGCAGGCTGACGAGAGCCTGGCAGGAGCAACCCTCTGCCCACAGCAGGCTGACGAGAGCCTGGCAGGAGCAACCCTCTGCCCACAGCAGGCTGAGGAGAGCCTGGCAGGAGCAACCCTCTGCCCACAGCAGGCTGACAAGAGCCTGGCAGGAGCAACCCTCTGCCCACAGCAGGCTGAGGAGAGCCTGGCAGGAGCAACCCTCTGCCCACAGCAGGCTGAGGAGAGCCTGGCAGGAGCAACCCTCTGCCCACAGCAGGCTGAGGAGAGCCTGGCAGGAGCAACCCTCTGCCCACAGCAGGCTGAGGAGAGCCTGGCAGGAGCAACCCTCTGCCCACAGCAGGCTGAGGGGAGCCTGGCAAGAGCAACCCTCTGCCCACAGCAGGCTGAGGAGAGCCTGGCAGGAGCAACCCTGTGCCCACAGCAGGCTGACGAGAGCCTGGCAGGAGCAACCCTCTGCCCACAGCAGGCTGAGGAGAGCCTGGCAGGAGCAACCCTCTGCCCACAGCAGGCTGAGGGGAACCTGCCAGGAGCAACCCTCTGCCCACAGCAGGCTGACAAGAGCCTGGCAGGAGCAACCCTCTGCCCACAGCAGGCTGAGGAGAGCCTGGCAGGAGCAACCCTCTGCCCACAGCAGGCTGACAAGAGCCTGGCAGGAGCAACCCTCTGCCCACAGCAGGCTGAGGGGAACCTGCCAGGAGCAACCCTCTGCCCACAGCAGGCTGACAAGAGCCTGGCAGGAGCAACCCTCTGCCCACAGCAGGCTGAGGAGAGCCTGGCAGGAGCAACCCTCTGCCCACAGCAGGCTGACAGGAGCCTGGCAGGAGCAACCCTCTGCCCACAGCAGGCTGAGGAGAGCCTGGCAGGAGCAACCCTCTGCCCACAGCAGGCTGAGGAGAGCCTGGCAGGAGCAACCCTCTGCCCACAGCAGGCTGACAAGAGCCTGGCAGGAGCAACCCTCTGCCCACAGCAGGCTTGAGGGGAGCCTGGCAGGAGCAACCCTCTGCCCACAGCAGGCTGAGGTGAGCCTGGCAGGAGCAACCCTCTGCCCACAGCAGGCTGAGGAGAGCCTGGCAGGAGCAACCCTCTGCCCACAGCAGGCTGACAGGAGCCTGGCAGGAGCAACCCTCTGCCCACAGCAGGCTGACAAGAGCCTGGCAGGAGCAACCCTCTGCCCACAGCAGGCTGAGGAGAGCCTGGCAGGAGCAACCCTCTGCCCACAGCAGGCTTGAGGGGAGCCTGGCAGGAGCAACCCTGTGCCCACAGCAGGCTGAGGAGAGCCTGGCAAGAGCAACCCTCTGCCCACAGCAGGCTGAGGGGAGCCTGGCAAGAGCAACCCTCTGCCCACAGCAGGCTGAGGAGAGCCTGGCAGGAGCAACCCTGTGCCCACAGCAGGCTGACAGGAGCCTGGCAGGAGCAACCCTCTGCCCACAGCAGGCTGACGAGAGCCTGGCAGGAGCAACCCTCTGCCCACAGCAGGCTGAGGAGAGCCTGGCAGGAGCAACCCTCTGCCCACAGCAGGCTGACAAGAGCCTGGCAGGAGCAACCCTCTGCCCACAGCAGGCTGAGGGGAGCCTGGCAAGAGCAACCCTCTGCCCACAGCAGGCTGAGGAGAGCCTGGCAGGAGCAACCCTCTGCCCACAGCAGGCTGAGGGGAGCCTGGCAAGAGCAACCCTCTGCCCACAGCAGGCTGAGGAGAGCCTGGCAGGAGCAACCCTCTGCCCACAGCAGGCTGACAAGAGCCTGGCAAGAGCAACCCTCTGCCCACAGCAGGCTGAGGAGAGCCTGGCAGGAGCAACCCTCTGCCCACAGCAGGCTGACAAGAGCCTGGCAGGAGCAACCCTCTGCCCACAGCAGGCTGAGGAGAGCCTGGCAGGAGCAACCCTCTGCCCACAGCAGGCTGACAGGAGCCTGGCAGGAGCAACCCTCTGCCCACAGCAGGCTGAGGAGAGCCTGGCAGGAGCAACCCTCTGCCCACAGCAGGCTGACAAGAGCCTGGCAGGAGCAACCCTCTGCCCACAGCAGGCTGAGGAGAGCCTGGCAGGAGCAACCCTCTGCCCACAGCAGGCTTGAGGGGAGCCTGGCAGGAGCAACCCTCTGCCCACAGCAGGCTGAGGAGAGCCTGGCAGGAGCAACCCTCTGCCCACAGCAGGCTTGAGGGGAGCCTGGCAGGAGCAACCCTCTGCCCACAGCAGGCTGACAAGAGCCTGGCAGGAGCAACCCTCTGCCCACAGCAGGCTGACAAGAGCCTGGCAGGAGCAACCCTCTGCCCACAGCAGGCTGACAAGAGCCTGGCAGGAGCAACCCTCTGCCCACAGCAGGCTGAGGAGAGCCTGGCAGGAGCAACCCTCTGCCCACAGCAGGCTGACAAGAGCCTGGCAGGAGCAACCCTGTGCCCACAGCAGGCTGACAAGAGCCTGGCAGGAGCAACCCTGTGCCCACAGCAGGCTGACAAGAGCCTGGCAGGAGCAACCCTCTGCCCACAGCAGGCTGAGGAGAGCCTGGCAGGAGCAACCCTCTGCCCACAGCAGGCTGAAGAGAGCCTGGCAGGAGCAACCCTCTGCCCACAACAGGCTGACAAGAGCCTGGCAGGAGCAACCCTCTGCCCACAGCAGGCTGAGGAGAGCCTGGCAGGAGCAACCCTCTGCCCACAGCAGGCTGAGGAGAGCCTGGCAGGAGCAACCCTCTGCCCACAGCAGGCTGAGGAGAGCCTGGCAGGAGCAACCTCTGCCCACAGCAGGCTGAGGAGAGCCTGGCAAGAGCAACCCTCTGCCCACAGCAGGCTGAGGGGAGCCTGGCAAGAGCAACCCTCTGCCCACAGCAGGCTGAGGAGAGCCTGGCAGGAGCAACCCTGTGCCCACAGCAGGCTGACGAGAGCCTGGCAGGAGCAACCCTCTGCCCACAGCAGGCTGACAGGAGCCTGGCAGGAGCAACCCTCTGCCCACAGCAGGCTGAGGAGAGCCTGGCAGGAGCAACCCTCTGCCCACAGCAGGCTGAGGGGAACCTGCCAGGAGCAACCCTCTGCCCACAGCAGGCTGACAAGAGCCTGGCAGGAGCAACCCTCTGCCCACAGCAGGCTGAGGGGAACCTGCCAGGAGCAACCCTCTGCCCACAGCAGGCTGACAAGAGCCTGGCAGGAGCAACCCTCTGCCCACAGCAGGCTGAGGAGAGCCTGGCAGGAGCAACCCTCTGCCCACAGCAGGCTGACAGGAGCCTGGCAGGAGCAACCCTCTGCCCACAGCAGGCTGACGAGAGCCTGGCAGGAGCAACCCTCTGCCCACAGCAGGCTGAGAGGAGCCTGGCAGGAGCAACCCTCTGCCCACAGCAGGCTGAGGAGAGCCTGGCAGGAGCAACCCTCTGCCCACAGCAGGCTGAGGAGAGCCTGGCAGGAGCAACCCTCTGCCCACAGCAGGCTGACAAGAGCCTGGCAGGAGCAACCCTCTGCCCACAGCAGGCTGAGGAGAGCCTGGCAGGAGCAACCCTCTGCCCACAGCAGGCTTGAGGGGAGCCTGGCAGGAGCAACCCTCTGCCCACAGCAGGCTGAGGAGAGCCTGGCAGGAGCAACCCTCTGCCCACAGCAGGCTGAGGAGAGCCTGGCAGGAGCAACCCTCTGCCCACAGCAGGCTGACAGGAGCCTGGCAGGAGCAACCCTCTGCCCACAGCAGGCTGACAAGAGCCTGGCAGGAGCAACCCTCTGCCCACAGCAGGCTGAGGAGAGCCTGGCAGGAGCAACCCTCTGCCCACAGCAGGCTTGAGGGGAGCCTGGCAGGAGCAACCCTGTGCCCACAGCAGGCTGAGGAGAGCCTGGCAAGAGCAACCCTCTGCCCACAGCAGGCTGAGGGAGCCTGGCAAGAGCAACCCTCTGCCCACAGCAGGCTGAGGAGAGCCTGGCAGGAGCAACCCTGTGCCCACAGCAGGCTGACAGAGCCTGGCAGGAGCAACCCTCTGCCCACAGCAGGCTGAGGAGAGCCTGGCAGGAGCAACCCTCTCTGCCCACAGCAGGCTGACAAGAGCCTGGCAGGAGCAACCCTCTGCCCACAGCAGGCTGAGGGGAGCCTGGCAAGAGCAACCCTCTGCCCACAGCAGGCTGAGAGAGCCTGGCAGGAGCAACCCTCTGCCCACAACAGGCTGACAAGAGCCTGGCAGGAGCAACCCTGTGCCCACAGCAGGCTGACAAGAGCCTGGCAGGAGCAACCTTCTGCCCACAGCAGGCTGAGGAGAGCCTGGCAGGAGCAACTGAGCAGTCACAGCCTTATCAACATGGAACAGATGAACCTCTCCTGATGCCATGAAACCATCCCAAGCAGAGCACATCCTGACCACAGAGCTTCAGGTCCTGCCTGGCACACAGCTTCAACTCCCATGGACACCTCCAAGGGGCTGGTTTGGAAGGGAGCTCCAATTTGCAACCCCCCTGCCCTCAGCAGGGACATCCTCCCCTGCAGCAGCTTGCCCACAGCCCTCTCCAGCCTCCCCTGCCAGAGCTCCAGCCATGGGGCCACAGACACCTCCCTGGGCCACCTCTTGCAGCCTTCCAGCAGCCTCCTGGGGCACAACTTGTTCCTCACATCCAATCTTCATCTGCTCTGCTCTTAGCTCAAACCATTGCCCCTGGGGCTGTCCCTGATGGTCTTTGGCAGCAGTTCCTCTGCAGCCTTCTTGGAGTCCTTTCTGGTACTGGCAGCTGCTCTGAGCTCTGCCTGCAGCCTTCTCCTCTCCAGGCTGCACACCCCCAGCTCCCTCAGCCTGGCCCCACAGCAGAGGTTCTCCAGCCCTCTGAGCACCTTGGTGGCCTCCTTTGGATCTGCTCCATCAGCTCCAGGTGTCTCTTTTGTTGGTGGCTCCAGCTCTGGCCCCAGCCCTGCAGGGGAGGTCTCCCCAGAGCAGAGCAGAGGGGCAGGATTCCTCTCTCCAGCTCTGGCCTCACTGCTTTGGGTGCAGCCCAGGCTGCCCTTGGCCTCCTGTGCTGCCAGTGCCCAGTGCTGCCTCCTGTTCAGCTTCTCCCCCTCCCCAGCCCCCCCAAGGCCTTCTCCTCAGGGCTGCTCTCACTCTCCTCACCCCCAGCTTGGACTGATATTGGGGGTTGGCCTGACCCAGGTGCAAGACAACTGAATTCCAGGCTGTGCAGCAGCCTGCATGAAGAATCCTTCCTTAGTATCCTTCCCTGCTGCTTGGCTGTCAGTGGCCAGTGACAGCAGTGCTCCCCCTGACACACACAACTGCCAGGTCTGTGTGAGTGCCAGGAACTGTCTCAGCATGCCACAGAGTTGTTAGGGTTGGAAAGGACCTCTCAGATCACCCAGTCCAACCTCCAACCCAGCCCCACCATGGCCACCAAACCCTGGCCCCAGGTGCCATGGGCACAGCTTGCTGCAGCACCTCCAGCCATGGGGACTGCACCACCTGCCTGGGCAGCCTCTGCCAGTCCCTGACCACTCTGGCAGCAAAGACATTTTAACTCATCTCCAACCTAAGCCTCCCCTGGCACATGGCTCCATGTCCCAGGGAGGCCAGTGACAAGCAGAGTCCCTCAGGGATCAGTCCTGGGACCTGTCTTGTTCAACATCTCTGTGGGGGCCATGGACAGTGGCATCGAGTGCAGCCTCAGCAAGGTTGCTGATGACACCAAGCTGTGTGGTGCAGCAGACAGCTGGAGGGAAGGGACCCATCCAGAGGGACCTGGGCAGGCTGGAGAGGTGGGCACAAGCCAACCTCAGGAGCTTCAACAAGACCAAGGGCAGGGTCCTGCAGCTGGGTGGAGGCAACCCCAGGCACAAATCCAGGCTGGGCAGGGACTGGCTGGAGAGCAGCCCTGAGGAGAGAGACTTGGGGGTGCTGGGGAGGAGAAGCTCAACAGGAGCTCTCAGGGTGCACTTGCAGCCCGGAAAGCCAATCAGAGCCTGGGCTGCAGCAGGAGCAGTGTGGCCAGCAGGGCAAGGGAGGGGATTCTGCCCCTCTGCTCAGCCCTGCTGAGACCCCACCTGGAGTACTGCCTCCAGTTCTGGAGCCCCTATGACAAGAGGGATCTGGAGGGGCTGGAAGGTGTCCAGAGCAGGGCCAGGAGGAGGAGCAGAGGGCTGGAGCACCTCTCCTGTGAGGACAGACTGAAGGAGTTGGGGCTGTTCAGGCTGGAGAAGAGAAGGCTCCCAGGTGACCTCATTGTGGCCTTCCAGGATCTGCAGGGGGCTACAGGAAGGCTGGGGAGGGACTGCTCAGGATCTCAGGGAGTGATAGGACTAGGGGGAATGGAATGAAGCTGGAGGTGGGGAGATTCAGGCTGGAGGTGAGGAGGAAGTTCTTCCCCATGAGAGTGGTGAAGCCCTGGGATGGGTTGTGCAGGGAGGTGGTTGAGGCCCCGTCCCTGGAGGTGTTTAAGCCCAGGCTGGATGAGGCTCTGGGCAGCCTGATCTAGTGTGGGGTGTCCCTGCCCATGGCAGGGGGGTTGGAACTGGATGATCCTCGTGGTCCCTTCCAACCCTGACTGACACTATGATACTATACTATGATACAAGTTCAGGCCATTGCCTCTGCTCCTATCCCCTGAGACTAGAGAGGAAAGCCCCAACCCCCCTCACTGCAGCCTCCTCTCAGGCATTCACCACAGCAAGGACAAAACCACAGTGAGAGGCACTGAGTGGCACCTGCAGCTTTAGCCCAGGGGGTCCCCACTGCTGCCTGCCAGAGCTGCACATTCCTCACATACTCTGGAAAGGTCATGCTGGAGCCTGTCACTCACTGGCAGCTTCCATGCCAGCTGAGGAGGGAATGGAAGTTACAGCCAGAGGAGCAGAAAGAGCAGCCCAGACATCCTCTGAACCTCCTGGAGCCCCCAGGAAGCATTATTCTCTCACTGAGAACCACTTAGAGAGCCACAGAATCATTTTGGTTGGAAAAGAGCTTTAAGCTCACCCAGCCCAACCCTTCTCTGCCTCTGCCCAGGCTGGGGCTGAGCCATGGCCCTCAGCACCACAGCTCAGGAAACCCCTCCAGGGATGGGCATCCAACCCCCTCCCTGGGCAGCCTGGGCCAGGCTGGCAGAGCCCTTGCAGGGAAGGAGTTTATTCTAATGCTCAACCTAACCCTCCCCTGGGGCAGCCTGAGGCCATTGCCTCTGCTCCTGGCCCTTGGTCCTGGGGAGCAGAGCCCAACCCCCCTGGCTGCAGCCTCCTCTCAGGGAGCTGCAGAGAGCAAGGAGGTCTCCCTCAGCCTCCTCTGCTCCACACTCAGCACCCCCAGCTCCCTCAGCTGCTCCTCCCCAGCCCTCTTCTCCACACCCTTCCCCACCTTGCTTGCCCTTCCCTGGCCCTGCTCCAGCTCCTCAAGGTGCTTCTTGCAGCCAGGAGCCCAAAGCTGAGCCCAGCCCTCAAGCTGTGGCCTGCCCAGTGCTGAGCCCAGGGGCACCATCCCTGCCCTGCTCCTGCTGCCCACCCCACTGCTGCTCCAGCCCAGGCTGCTGCTGCCCTTGCCCCCTGCCCACCCCCTGCCTCCTCTCCAGCTGCTGCCCCCAGCACCCCCAGGGCTTTCTCTGCTGCCCACTTTCCAGCCCCTCTGCCCCCAGCCTGCAGCCTTCCTGGGGCTGCTGTGCCCCAAGTGCAGGACCCAGCCCTTGGCCTTGTTGAGCCTCCTGCAGCTGAGCTCAGCCTGCCCAGGTGCCTCTGCAGAGCCTTCCTGCCCTCCAGCAGACCAACACTGCCTCCCACCTTAGTGTCCTCTGCAAACTCACTGAGGGCACCTTGATCCCTTCCTGGGGTTGTTGTGCCACAAGTGCCAGCCCTTGGCCTTGTTGAGCCTCCTGCAGCTGAGCTCAGCCCTGGAAAGCTCCTTCTTAGAGCTTTCCTCCCCTCCAGCAGAACACTCAAAGGTAGGAAGAGCACTTCCCCTCTCACCTGTGGTCTGGATTTTACTACAGTAGAGAAACTGAAGGGCTCAGAGTCTGTTTGTAGTCTGCCTGGACTTCAGCAAGGCCTTTGCCACCATCCCCCCAGCAAACCCCTGGCCAAGCTGTCAGCCCCTGGCTGGGGCAGCAGCACTCTGAGCTGGGTCAGGAACTGGCTGCAGGCTGAGCCCAGAGAGTGGTGGTGAATGGTGCCACAGCCAGCTGGCAGCCAGGCACCAGTGGTGTGCCCCAGGGATCAGTGCTGGGCCCCAGCCTGATCAATATCTTCATTGAGGATCTGGAGGAGGGGATGGAGTCCATCAGCAGTGAATGTGCAGCTGACAGCAAGCTGGGGGCAGGAGCTGAGCTGTGAGAGGGCAGGAGAGCTCTGCAGAGGGACCTTGCCAGGCTGGGCAGATGGGCAGAGGCCAAGGGCAGGAGATTGAAGACATCCCAGTGCCAGGGGCTGCACATTGGCCACAGCAACCCCAGGCAGTGCCACAGGCTGGGGGCAGAGGGGCTGAGAGCAGGCAGGCAGAGAGGGAGCTGGGGGTGCTGGTGGGGAGCAGCTGAAGAGGAGGCAGCAGTGTGCCCAGGGGGCCAAGAAGGCCAAGGGCAGCCTGGCCTGGGTCAGGCAGAGTGTGGCCAGCAGGAGCAGGGAAGTCCTTGTGCCCTGTGCTCAGCACTGCTGAGGCCTCCCTTGAGTCCTGGGTCCAGCTCTGGGCTGCTGAGGTTAGGCAAGAGGTTGAGCTGCTGGAAGGTGTCCAGAGAAGGGCAACAGAGCTGGGGAGGGGTCTGGGGCACAAGGCTGGGGAGGGGTCTGGGGCACAGCCCTGTGAGGAGAGGCTGAGGGAGCTGGGGTTGCTCAGCCTGGAGCAGAGGAGGCTCAGGGGAGACCTTCTTGCTCTCTCCAGCTCCCTGCAGGGAGGTTGTAGCCAGGGGAGGGTTGGTCTCTTCTCCCAGGCCCCCAGCAGCAGAACAAGAGGACACAGTCTCAAGCTGTGCCAGGAGAGGTTGAGGCCGGAAGGGAGGAGAAAGTTCTTCCCAGCAAGAGAGATTGGCCACTGGAATGAGCTGCCCAGGGAGGTGGTGGAGTCCCCATCCCTGGAGGTGTTCAGGAGGGGACTGGATGTGGCACTTGGAGCCATGGGTGAGCTGTCAGGAGGGGTTGTGTGACAGCTTGGACTGGATGAGCTCTGAGGTCTTTTCCAACCTTACTGATTCTGTGACTCCTGCTGGAGATGGAACAGACAACACCACTGGCCTCAGGGTGAGTGTCAAGAAGCAGGGCCCAGGCTGTTTGCAGTGATGCTCAGTGACAGGACAAGGGGCAATGGTTCCCAACTGGAAGCCAGGAGGCTCCACCTCAAGAGGAGGAGAAACTTCTTTGGTGTGAGGCTGCAGGAGGCCTGGGGCAGGCTGCCCAGGGAGGTTGTGGAGTCTCCTGCTCTGGAGCCTTTCCAGCCCCACCTGGATGTGTTCTGTGTGAGCTGGCCTGGGGGATCCTGCTCGGGCAGGGGGCTTCAACTTGATCTGCAGAGGTCCCTTCCAAGCCCTCCCATTCTGTGACTCTGATCTCTGCAGCCAGCCCCTGAAGGATGTGCTCTGTGCAGAGCACACCCCCAGTGTGTCCCCACACACAGCTCCCTACAGGCATCATGCACTCTGGTACTGCAAAGCTGCTCTGAGCTCTGCCTGCAGCCTTCTCTTCTCCAGGCTGCACACCCCCAGCTCCCTCAGCCTGGCCCCACGGCAGAGGTTCTCCTGCCCTCTGAGCACCTTGGTGGCCTCCTTTGGATCTGCTCCCTCAGCTCCAGCTCCCTCCTGTGTTGAGTGCCCCAGCTCTGGCCCCAGCCCTGCAGGGGAGGTCTCCCCAGAGCAGAGCAGAGGGGCAGGATCCCTCTCTCCAGCTCTGGCCTCACTGCTTTGGGTGCAGCCCAGGCTGCCCTTGGCCTCCTGTGCTGCCAGTGCCCAGTGCTGCCTCCTGGCCAGATTCTCCCCCCCCCCCCCAGCACCCCCAGCCCTTCTCTCTACAGAGTGTCCCTCTGCACACACCTCATGGACACCAAACTACTCTTTTCTGGGTTAGGTTTCTGCTCTGGGACAGGAGAAAACCCTGCAGGCCAGGTGGGGTGCTATAGGGGCACAAAAGCTGATCTGTGTGAAGGGGTCAAAATCAGGCACCTGAAAGCCTTGGCAGAGGCTCTCTAAAGCCTATTAAAGGGTTTGGCTGAGGCAGATTAAGAGGGAGGTTCAGTGAGCCTTTGGAAAGCCAGGTCTGGCAGCAGCAGATGGGCCTCAGGGGCAGGAGCAGACAGACCTCCATCTGGCCAGGGAGCAGCTCCTTGCTCCACACAGGTGGCCCAAGAGCAGCACTACCAAGCTCTGAGTTGAAACCTTTCCTCAGAAGCATCTCAGTGGCCTCTGGCTGTGGCCCTGCCTGTCCTCGCCACACACCTCACAGCAGCTCCCTCCCTCCAGGAGCAGAGAAAGGCCACAAGGATCAGCAGAGGGCTGGAGCTGCTCTGCTCTGAGCACAGCCTGAGAGAGTTGGGGCTGTGCAGGCTGCAGAGGAGAAGGCTCCCAGGAGACCTTCTGGTGGCCTTCCAGGAGCTGCAGGGGGCTGCAAGCAAGCTGGGGAGGGACTTTGGAGGGGGTGAGGGAGGGATAGGAGTGGGGGGGCTGGAGCAGAACTAGAAGTGGGGAGCTGGAGCTTGGCTGTGAGGAAGAAGTTGTTGCCCAGGAGGGTGGTGAGAGCCTGGCCCAGGCTGCCCAGGGAGGTGGTGGCAGCCTCCTGGCTGGAGGGGTTTGCAGCCAGGCTGGAGGTGGCTGTGAGCAAGCTGCTGTGGTGGGAGGTGTCCCTGCCCATGGCAGGGTGCTGGAGCTGGCTGAGCCTTGAGCTCCCTTCCAACCCTGCCAGCTCTGTGATTCTAAGTGTCCAGAGGAAAAGAAACCTCTCCACTGCTCCTCCTTGCAAGCACTGAGCTGCTGCTGGAGCAGGGAAATCTCAGCACACAACTCTCCACCACCTTCCACACTGTGGACAAACAGTGGGATTTTAAAGCAGGCATTCCTTACCCAGCTGACCCACACAGGAGGGCCCTGGACCTGATGGAGAGGGTCCAGAGGAAAATGCTCAGGGGGTTGGAGCAGCTCTGCTGTGGGGCCAGGCTGAGGGAGCTGGGGGGGGTTGAGCCTGCAGAAGAGAAGGCTGCAGGCAGAGCTCAGAGCAGCTCCCAGGCCCTGCAGGGGCTGCAAGCAGGCTGCAGAGGGACTGCTGCCAAAGGGCTGCAGGGACAGCCCCAGGGGCAATGGTTGGAGCTGAGAGCAGAGCAGATGGAGCTTGGAGGTGAGGCAGAAGCTGTGCCCCAGGAGGCTGCTGGAAGGCTGCAAGAGGTTGCCCAGGGAGGTGGCTGTGGCCCCATGCCTGGAGCTCTGGCAGGGGAGGCTGGAGAGGGCTGTGGGCAAGCTGCTGCAGGGGAGGATGTCCCTGCTGAGGGCTGGGGGCTGGGCTGGAGGGGCTCTGGAGCTCCCTCCCAGCCCAGGAGATCCTGTGATTCTATGGTATGAAGGTGTCCCCCTCTGCTCCACTCAACTCTGCTGCAGCATGGACTAAGCCTTGAGAAGAGCACAACCCAACCACCAGGTCTAGAGAGATTCATCAGCTGCAAGAATCCTGCACAAAACATGAAGCTTTTTTGGGGCACAGAATCTTCCTTCTTAACTCAGTTCTTCATGGAAGCCCAAACCTCCCTGAGCAGCTTATGCTGTCTACTTTAAATCCTCCAATTAGGAGGTTTTAGCTCCAAATTAATTAGCAAACAAAGCCACTTGAAGACTTGGAATGCCTATGGTTAGGAAATCACCACCTTGCTCTAAAACAACCTCATGAGGTTCAACCAGACCAAGGGCAAGGTCCTGCAGCTGGGGCAGGGCAACCCCAAGCACTGACACAGGCTGGGCAGGGACTGGCTGGAGAGCAGCCCTGAAGGAAAGGCCTTGGGGGTGCTGGGGGAGGAGAAGCTCCCCAGGAGCCAGCAGGGAGCACTGGCAGCCCAGAGAGCCAAGCAGAGCCTGGGCTGCAGCCAGAGCAGTGTGGCCAGCAGGGCCAGGGAGGGGATTCTGCCCCTCTGCTCCACTCTGCTGAGAGCACAGCTGCAGCTCTGGGGCCAGCTCTGGAGCCTCTGTGCCAGGAAGGCTCTGGAGGGGCTGGAAGGTGTCCAGAGCAGGGCCAGCAGGAGGAGCAGAGGGCTGGAGCTGCTCTGAGCACAGCCTGAGAGAGTTGGGACTGTGCAGGCTGCAGAGGAGAAGGCTCCCAGGTGACCTCATTGTGGCCTTGCAGGATCTGCAGGGGGCTACAGGAAGGCTGGGGAGGGACTGCTCAGGATCTCAGGGAGTGATGGGACTAGGGGGAATGGAATGAAGCTGGAAATAGGGAGATTCAGGCTGGAGGTGAGGAGGAAGTTCTTCCCCATGAGAGTGGTGAAGCCCTGGGATGGGTTGTGCAGGGAGGTGGTTGAGGCCCCGTCCCTGGAGGTGTTTAAGCCCAGGCTGGATGAGGCTCTGGCCAGGCTGATCTAGTGTGGGGTGTCCCTGCCCATGGCAGGGGGTTGGAACTGGATGATCCTTGTGGTCCCTTCCAACCCTGACTGATTCTATTCTGATTCTAAGCTGCTGTGGTGTGAGGTGTCCCTGCCCAGGGCAGGGGGTTGGGGCTGGCTGAGCCTTGAGCTCCCTTCCAACCCTGGCAGCTCTGTGGTTCTACACCAGGAGTGGGCACAGCACAGAAGGCTCTGCTCCAGCACTCCCCCAGTCAGTCAGCAGCTGAAGGGTTAAGTGGGAGTCCCTCAGGCCGTGCCTCTGCTCCCCACACCTCAGGAGAAGGTGGGATGATCTTCCCCATGATTCAGGCCCTGTTCACAGGCTCCCAATTGTTAAATGGACTACACTGCCCCTTGAGTACATGTCTAACACACACCCAGGTGATGAGTCATCCAAACTTTAGAGGCCACACGCCATTCAGTCAGTCCTACAGCCATGGATTCCTCCCTCTCTCCCCTGCCCTCAAAGGGGATGGGACTGCCAGCCCTGCTCCTTTCAGCTGAGGAAATGACAGCCATGCCAGGGGTTGGGAGGGACCTCTGGAGCTCATCCAGTCCAACCCCCCTGCCACAGCAGGGTCACCCAGGGCAGGGCACCCAGGAACACATCCAGGTGGGGCTGGAAAGGCTCCAGAGCAGGAGACTCCACAACCTCCCTGGGGAGGCAGCCTGCCCCAGGGCTCCAGCAGCCTCACCCCAAAGAAGTTTCTCCTCCTGCTGAGGTGGAAACTCCTGGCTTCCAGTCCGTGTCCACTGCCCCTTGTGCTGTCCCAGGGCACCACTGAGCAGAGCCTGGCCCCTGCTGCTTGCCCCCAGCCCTCAAGTATTTGCAGCCATTCACCAGCTCTCCCCCAGCCTTCTCCTCCCCAGCCTAGCCAGCTCCAGGGCTCTCAGCCTTTCCTCCTCACCAGACATGTTCCAGGCCCTTCAGCATCCTCAGAGCCTCTGTTGGACTCTCACTTGCATTTCCCTGCCCCTCTTGAACTGGGGAGCCCAGAACCGGACACGATCCTACAGAGGTGGTCTCACCATGGCAGAGGATGAGAAGAACATTCCTTGACCTGCTGGCCTCACTCTTCTTAGAATCATCGATTCAATAAGCTTGGAAAGGACCTCAGAGATCATCAAGCCCAAGCTGGCACCCAACACCTCCTGACAAGTAACCCATGGCTCCAAGTGCCACATCCAAGCCCCTCCTGAACACCTCCAGGGATGGGGACTCCACCACCTCCCTGGGCAGCTCATCCCAGTGGCCAATCTCTCTCTGTGTAGAAATTCTTCCTCACCTCCAGCCTAAACCTCCCCTGGCACAGCTTGAGACTGTGGCCTCTTGTTCTGCTGCTGGGGGCCTGGCAGAAGAGACCAACCCCCACCTGGCTACAACCTCCCTGCAGGGAGCTGGAGAGAGCAAGAAGGTCTCCCCTGAGCCTCCTCTGCTCCAGGCTGAGCAACCCCAGCTCCCTCAGCCTCTCCTCACAGGGCTGTGCCCCAGACCCCTCCCCAGCCTTGGGCCCCAGACCCCTCCCCAGCTCTGTTGCACTTCTCTGGACACCTTCCAGCAGCTCAACCTCTTGCCTAACCTCAGCAGCCCAGAGCTGGACACAGGACTCAAGGGGAGGCCTCAGCAGTGCTGAGCACAGGGCACAAGGACTTCCCTGCTCCTGCTGGCCACACTCTGCCTGACCCAGCCCAGGCTGCCCTTGGCCTTCTTGGCCCCCTGGGCACACTGCTGCCTCCTCTTCAGCTGCTCTCCCCCAGCACCCCCAGCTCCCTCTCTGCCTGGCTGCTCTCAGCCCCTCTGCCCCCAGCCTGTGGCACTGCCTGGGGTTGCTGTGGCCAAGGTGCAGCACCTGGCACTGGGATGTCTTCAATCTCCTGCCCTTGGCCTCTGCCCATCTGCCCAGCCTGGCAAGGTCCCTCTGCAAAGCCTCTTTGCCCTCCAGCAGATCAACTCCTGCCCCCAGCTTGGTGTCATCCTCAAATTCACTGCTGATGGACTCCATCCCCTCCTCCAGATCCTCAATGAAGATATTGATCAGGCTGGGGCCCAGCCCTGAGCCCTGGGGCACACCACTGGGGCCTGGCTGCCAGCTGGCTGTGGCACCATTCACCACCACTCTCTGGGCTCAGCCTGCAGCCAGTTCCTGACCCAGCTCAGAGTGCTGCTGCCCCAGCCAGGGGCTGACAGCTTGGCCAGGAGCTTGCTGGGGGGATGGTGGCAAAGGCCTTGCTGAGGGCCATTCATCTCTGTTACTGCTGCCCAGCTTCAAGCCCTGAGCAAGCTGGTGGTTTGGCTGTGCCAAGAAGGTGAGTGGGGTTCCAAGGGTCAAAAGGTCCCCTCAGGAAAAAGAGCTCAGGATCCTTGGACAGCAACACCAGAAAGCTGCAAGGGTGATTTAGAGGGCTCCCAGCCTGCCCTCCCACACAGCCCAGGCTCCCTCCCCTCCAGGCAAGAGAGGCAGCCCAGGGTGGAGCGGGTCTGGGTCAGCTCCATGCCCACCAAGGGACAGAGGCTCCCTCTGGTCCCAGGCTGCACCACACAGTGCTCTGCTTGCTGGAGGGCTGACAGGACAGAACAGGCTGCAGGAGATGCTCCTGCCAAACAACAAAAACAGGAAAAACAAGATAGCAGCACTCCCTCCCACGACACCCTGCCAGAGCCCAGAGCTGAGGGAAGCTCTGCTCTGGCTGCCTGATGAATCCACTCACATCAGGAGAGTGGCAGGACAAAGGGCCAGATTACACCCTTGGCTGCTTAACAAGGACAGGCTAACACAGACTTCTCCTCTCCAGGCTGAGAAACCATGAGAGGGAAGTGACTCACAGCATCATTCCCCCTCTGCTCTGCTCTAGAGAGACCCCCACCTGCAGCACTGCCTCCAGCTCTGGGGCCCCCAGCACAAGAAGGACCTGGAGCTGCTGGAGAGGCTCCAGAGGAGGCCACAGAGATACTCAGAGGGCTGCAGAACCTCCCCTGTGGGGCCAGGCTGGGAGAGCTGGGGCTGTTCTCCAGCCTGGAGAAGAGAAGGCTCCAGGGAGACCTCAGAGCAGCCTTCCAGTACCTGGAGGGGCTCCAGGAGAGCTGGGGAGGGACTCTGGCCAAGGGCTGGGAGTGCCAGGCTGAGGAACAATGGCTTTGAGCTGGGAGAGGAGAGACTGAGAGTGGAGAGGAGGAAGAAGTGGTTGAGAGTGAGGCTGGGGAGACCCTGGCCCAGGCTGCCCAGGGAGGCTGTGGCTGCCTCCTGCCTGGAGGTGTTGAGGGCCAGGCTGGATGAGGCCCTGAGCAGGCTGGGGCTGGTGGGAGGTGTCCCTGCCCATGGCAGGGGGTTGGCACTGGATGGTCTTGAAGGTCCCTTCCAATCTAAACCATTCTATGCATCATCCTTCTTTTCTTCTCAGGCCATTCCCCAGCCAGAGTGGAGATCCAGCCAGGCTGAGGACACAGGCACATCATGCCCCTGGATAAGCCACAGTGGCTCTGCTGGAATGGAGCCAAGCAGAAGGCTGCTTTAAACTCTGAACCCACTGCCCCAGTAAGGGATTAAGTGAGAGGTGAAGAGGAGGATAAAGTAACAGCCCTTGAATCTTTCATGGATGCAGCTGGAGCAGAGGCAGTTAAAGAATGCATCCAAGCAGCCTTCTCCGTGGGGTACCCCTCCCCCTGCAGCAGCTGCACCCTGCAACACTTACCTCAGGGAGACCCAAGGAAACCCTAAGGAGAAACACCTCAGATGACCACAGAGAACACCTCAACACAAAGCATCTTCACCCCTTCAACCCCTAAGAGCTTATAAGGTGTGCTCTGCATGCAATGGACCAACTTGCATCCTCCCCATGCACCACCAGAGCTTCTACCCCCACCAACATCCCCCTCCAGTCCTCAAAACAGAAACACAAACTACTGCAGGCTGGAAATGACCTTTGAGATCATCTGAGTCCAACCATTCCCCACCTCTGCCCAGGCTGGGGCTGAGCCAGGGCCCTCAGCACCACAGCTCTGCCTCCCTGGAACACCTCCAGGGATGGGCATTCCACCTGGGCAGCCTGGGCCAGGCCTGGAGAACCCTTTCAGGGAAGAAGATTCTTCTCATCTCCAACCTAAGCCTCCCCTGGGGCAGCCTGGGGCCATCCAGGCCTGGGTTCAGCTTTGGGCCACTCACTACATGAAGGATACTGAGGGGCTGGAGCAAGGGCAGGGAAGGGCAAGCAAGGTGGGGAAGGGTGTGGAGAAGAGGGCTGGGGAGGAGCAGCTGAGGGAGCTGGGGGTGCTGAGTGTGGAGCAGAGGAGGCTGAGGGAGACCTCCTTGCTCTCTGCAGCTCCCTGAGAGGAGGCTGCAGCCAGGGGGGGGTTGGGCTCTGCTCCCTAGTCTCAGGTGATGGAAAGAGAAGACATGTCCTGAAGTAGTGCCAGGGCAGGGTTAGGTTGGAAAGAAGGAACAATTCCTTTGCTGCCAGAGTGGTCAGGGCCTGGCAGAGGCTGCCCAGGGAGGTGGTGGAGTCCCCATGGCTGGAGGTGTGCAAGAAAGGTGTGGCCATGGCCCTTGGGGCCAGGGTTTGGTGGCCATGGTGGGGTTTCCCAACGCTTGGACTCCAGCCCAGAGGTGCTTTCCAACCAAAACAGCTCTATGATTCAGTGACAAACCATCAGGACTCAAGGCAGCATCAGGCAGCAGAGAGAAGTTCTGCTTGCACAGAAGCATGCAGAGGCTGATATGGCCAAGGCACCAACACTCAGCTCACAAAGCAGCACTTGGAGCTTTCACCTAAGGAAAACAAAACTGAACAAATTCAGTCTCGATGCCAAGTCCTGCTGGCAAACCTGAGGTACCCCTGGACCAGGAGTAACCAATCAGAGAACCACAGAGCTGGCAGGGCTGGAAGGGAGCTCAAGGCTCAGCCAGCCCCAACCCCCCTGCCATGGGCAGGGACACCTCCCACCACAGCAGCTTGCTCAGAGCCACCTCCAGCCTGGCTGCAAACACCTCCAGCCAGGAGGCTTCCACCACCTCCCTGGGCAGCCTGGGCCAGGCTCTCACCACCCTCCTGGGGAAGAAGAGCAGGAGCAGGAGGAGGAATAGGAGTAGGAGCAGGACCAGGAGCACCAGATCAGGTTGCTCACAGCACATCCAGCCTGGCCTTAAAAAACTACAGGGATGAGGCTGCCACCAGCTCCCTGGGCAACCTGTGCCAGGCTCTCACCACCCTCAGAGAGAAGAAGAGTAGGAGCAGGAGCACGAAGAGGAGCAGGAGCACCAGATCAGGTTGCTCCCCTCCAGGGCTGAGGCTTCCACCACCTCCCTGGGCAGCCTGGGCCAGGCTCTCACCACCCTCCTGGACAACAACTTCTTCCTCACAGCCAAGCTCCAGCTCCCCACTTCTACTTCTGCTCCAGCCCCCTCACTCCTATCCCTCCCTCTCCCCCTCCAAAGTCCCTCCCCAGCTTGCTTGCAGCCCCCTGCAGATCCTGCAAGGCCACCAGAAGGTCTCCTGGGAGCCTTCTCCTCTGCAGCCTGCACAGCCCCAACTCTCTCAGGCTGTGCTCAGAGCAGCTCCAGCCCTCTGCTCCTCCTCCTGGCCCTGCTCTGGACACCTTCCAGCCCCTCCAGAGCCTTCCTGGCACAGAGGCTCCAGAGCTGGCCCCAGAGCTGCAGCTGTGCTCTCAGCAGAGTGGAGCAGAGGGCAGAACCCCCTCCCCTCTTTGCTCTCTTCCCTCTGACTTGCTGCTCAGTTTGGATTCCTAGCCCAGCACGGCAGGCTTGGGAGCCACCTAACAACTTCTTCCTCCCATCCACTCACAGAAGAAATTCAGGTGGGGTTTTTTTTCCCCCCTCAAAGAACAGTTTTGAGGATTTTTCCTCATTTGGCCATTCTGCTCCTGGCTGCTTTTCCTCTCCTTTACCCAGAAGCTGAGCATAGTGCAGGCCATTTGAGAGGAAATGAAAGGCACAGAGCCATTGCCAGGCTGCTTTTTGTGAAGGTCAAGACTGAGAGTTGGCATCAAGGACCGACCTGAAGAGAGCTGGCACTAGCCTCTCCTTAGCCTTTTATCATGCTGATGAGCAACCTCTCCACCTCTGCAGGGCTCTTCTTCCCCGGGAATCACAGACTGCTTTGGCTTACAATGGATTTTAAAGCTCACCCAGTTCCAACCTGTCCCCCCACACCTCCTGACTTCTCTGCTGCCTGCAGAAGTAGAAGTGGGGAGCTGGAGCTTGGCTGTGAGGAAGAAGTTGTTGGCCAGGAGGGTGGTGAGGGCCTGGCCCAGGCTGCCCAGGGAGGTGGTGGCAGCCTCCTGGCTGGAGGTGTTTGCAGCCAGGCTGGAGGTGGCTGTGAGGAAGCTGCTGTGGTGGGAGGTGTCCCTGCCCGTGGCAGGGGGTTGGGGCTGTCTGAGCCTTGAGCTCCCTTCCAGCCCTGCCAGCTCTGTGATTCCATGAATCATAGAATCAGTAAGGTTGGAAAAGACCTCAGAGGTCATCAAGTGCAACCTGTGCCCCCACACCTCCTGACTTCTCTGCTGCCTGCATTTTAAGGGGGTGCTGCTCTTCCCCTGTTGTCCTGCTCTTTCCCTGGGGGGAAGGAAGGGGGAAGGAGGGGGGGGGGAAGGAAGGGGGGGGGGAGGGGGAAGGAGGGGGGGAAGGAGGGGGGGGAAGGGAGGGGGGAAGGAAGGGGGAAGGAAGGGGGGGAAGGAGGGGGAAGGAAGGGGGGAAGGAAGGGGGGGAAGGAAGGGGGGGGAAGGAAGGGGGGAAGGAAGGGGGGAAGGAAGGGGGGGAAGGAGGGGGAAGGAGGGGGGGAAGGAGGGGGGGAAGGAGGGGGGAAGGAGGGGGGAAGGAAGGGGGGGGAAGGAAGGGGGAAGGAGGGGGAAGGAGGGGGAAGGAGGGGGAAGGAGGGGGGGGAAGGAGGGGGGAAGGAGGGGGGAAGGAGGGGGGAAGGAGGGGGGAAGGAGGGGGGAAGGAGGGGGGGAAGGAGGGGGGGGGGGGAAGGAGGGGGGAAGGGGGGGGGAAGGAGGGGGGGAAGGAGGGGGGGAAGGAGGGGGGGAAGGGGGGGAAGGAGGGGGGGAAAGGGGGGAAGGAGGGGGGGGAAGGAGGGGGGGAAGGAGAGGGGGAAGGAGGGGGGGAAGGAGGGGGGGAAGGAGGGGGGGAAGGAGGGGGGAAGGAGGGGGGAAGGAGGGGGGAAGGGGGGGGGGAAGGAGGGGGGAAGGAGGGGGGGAAGGAGGGGGAAAGGAGGGGGGAAAGGAGGGGGAAAGGAGGGGGAAAGGAGGGGGGAAAGGAGGGGGGAAAGGAGGGGAAATGGGAATGGGAAGGGAATGGGAAGGGAATGGGAAGGAAATGGGAAGGGAATGGGAAGGGAATGGGAAGGGAATGGGAAGGGAATGGGAAGGGAATGGGAATGGGAAGGAAATGGGAATGGGAAGGAAATGGGAATGGGAAGGAAATGGGAAGAAAATGGGAATGGGAAGGAAATGGGAATGGAATAGAATTAACCAGGGTGGAAAAGATCTCTGAGATCAAGTCCAACCTCTCCCCCAACACCATCAACTCAACCATGGCACCAAGCACCCCATCCAGGCTCTTCCTAAACACCTCCAGGGCTGGGGACTCCACCACCTCCCTGGGGCAGCTCGTTCCCAGGGCCAATCTCTCTTGCTGGGAAGAACTTCTTCCTAACATCCAGCCTCAACCTCCCCTGGCACAGCTTGAGACCGTGTCCTCTTGTTCTGGTGCTGGGAGAAGAGCCCAACCCCCCCCACCCCCCCCCGTGGCTACAACCTCCCTGCAGGGAGGGGATCCTCAAAGGCCCCACGGCTCCCACTTAGGTGCGTTTGAGTCCTTGGCAGCAGAGCCGTGTGCTGCGGTTGCACTCTCCACCGGCATTCACAGCCCAGGACACCTCACAGCCCTCACACCGAGCGCTGCTGCCATTAAAAGGGAATTCAGGGATGAATTACTGCAGTCCAGACGAGCACCAGCTTCCCTTCCACCGCTCCAAAACCACCCCAAGAGGGAAGCAGAAGCAACAGAGCTTCGCCTTGGCAGCGGCCTTCCCGAGCGGAGGTGGCGGGAGGGGAAGCGGCAGACCCCGAGACCTTCCCTTCTCCAGCCCTCCCAAAGCACGGGCTCTGGGGGGGACACAGCAGCAGCCACAAGGAGGGCACACAGCAGACCTCCAAGGAGGGGGCAGCCACAGCCTGCCTGGGCAGCCTGGGCCAGAGTCTCCCCACCCCCCACTCTCAACAATCTCACAGTATCACCAAGGTTGGAAGAGACCTCAGAGATCATCGAGTCCAACCTGGCACCACAGACCTCATGACCAGACCATGGCACCAAGGGCCACGTCCAGTCCCCTCTTGAACGCCTCCAGGGATGGGGACTCCACCACCTCCCTGGGCAGCACATTCCAATGGCTAACAATTCTCTCTGGGAAGAACTTTCTCCTCCCCTCCAGCCTAAACTTCCCCTGGCGCAGCTTGAGACTGTGTCCTCTTGTTCTGGGGCTGGTTGCTAGGGAGAAGAGGCCAGCCCCTTCCTGGCTACAACCTCCCTGCAGGGAGTTGTAGAGAGCAATGAGGTCTCCCCTGAGCCTCCTCTTCTCCAGGCTAAGCAACCCCAGCTCCCTCAGCCTCTCCTCACAGGGCTGTGCTCAAGGCCTCTCCCCAGCCTTGTTGCCCTTCTCTGGGCACCTTCAAGTGTCTCAATGTCCTTCTTAAACTGAGGGGCCCAGAACTGGACACAGGACTCAAGGGGTGGCCTAACCAAAGCAGAGCACAGGGGCACAATGACCTCCCTGCTCCTGCTGGCCACACCATTCCTGATGCAGGCCAGGATGCCATTGGCCTTCTTGGCCCCCTGGGCACACTGCTGGCTCATGTTCAGGCAGCTCTCAATCAGCACCCCCAGGTCCCTCTCTGTTTGGCAGCTCTCAGCCCCTCTGCCCCCAGCCTGTAGCTCTGCCTGGGGTTGCTGTGGCCAAAGTGCAGCCCCTGGCACTTGGACTTGTTGATTGCCATCCCGTTGGCCTCTGCCCATCTGTCCAGCCGGTCGAGGTCCCTCTGCAGAGCCCTTCTGCCCTCTGACTGACCAACATATTTATCCAATTTATCCTCCTCTCCACTCTCAGTCTCCCCTCTCCCAGCTCAAAGCCATTGTCCCTCGTCCTGGCCCTCCCAGCCCCTGTCCAAAGTCCCTCCCCAGCTCTCCTGGAGCCCCTTCAGGTCCTGGGAGGTTGCTCCAAGGTCTCCCTGGAGCCTTCTCCAGGCTGAACTCTCCCAGCCTCTCCCCACTGCAGAGCTGCTCCAGCCCTCTGATCATCTTTGGGGCCTCCTCTGGCCCCTCTCCATCAGATCCATGTGCTTTCTGTTTTGGGGCCTCCAGCTCTGGCCCCAGCCCTGCAGGGGAGGTCTCCCCAGAGCGGAGCAGAGGGGCAGGATCCCTCTCTCCAGCTCTGGCCACCCTGCTTTGGGTGCAGCCCAGGCTGCCCTTGGCCTCCTGTGCTGCCAGTGGCAACTGCTGGCTCAGCCCATTCTAATGATCCATTTCATAACAACTGCAAGAAGCAGACCCTCAGTTTTTGAGGAAACCCCCAACCCATGAGATTTAGCTTCCTGAAAGAGCTTTCTCCTGATGCTCTTTCACCGGCAACTGCACCTTCTCTGCAAACCAACCTAACAGCCAAGAGACTGCAATGCTGAAGTGAATGCTTCAGTGTGCCCTCCAGTGACCCCAGGAGCACCTGCAGCCCAGAGAGCCAAGCAGAGCCTGGGCTGCAGCCAGAGCAGTGTGGCCAGCAGGGCCAGGGAGGGGATTCTGCCCCTCTGCTCCACTCTGCTGAGAGCACAGCTGCAGCTCTGGGGCCAGCTCTGGAGCCTCTGTGCCAGGAAGGCTCTGGAGGGGCTGGAAGGGGTCCAGAGCAGGGCCAGGAGGAGGAGCAGAGGGCTGGAGCTGCTCTGAGCACAGCCTGAGAGAGTTGGGGCTGTGCAGGCTGCAGAGGAGAAGGCTCCCAGGAGACCTTCTGGAGGCCTTGCAGGAGCTGCAGGGGGCTGCAAGCAAGCTGGGGAGGGACTTTGGAGGGGGTGAGGGAGGGAGAGGAGTGGGGGCTGGAGCAGAAGTAGAAGTGGGGAGCTGGAGCTTGGCTGTGAGGAAGAAGTTGTTGGCCAGGAGGGTGGTGAGGGCCTGGCACAGGCTGCCCAGGGAGGTGGTGGCAGCCTCCTGGCTGGAGGTGTTTGCAGCCAGGCTGGAGGTGGCTGTGAGCAAGCTGCTGTGGGGTGAGGGGTCCCTGCCCATGGCAGGGGGCTTGGGGCTGGCTGAGCCTTGAGCTCCCTTCCAGCCCTGCCAGCTCTGTGATTCTGTGACCTTAAGAGAGAATGCAAAGACTGTTATCTGCTGAGAAAGATTTGCTGGCTGGCAGGGATGCAGGTTTGTTTCATCAGCTCTATAGACCCAGCTATTGAGTGGCTCTGCAGCTAGCTTATCACATGGGTGGAAGAGCCAAATCAGCCTGGAGCTTGGAGGCTATGGGCTGATGTGCAGAGCTGAGCTACTAAAATAGCTCCTTTGGTCCTCTGGAAATGGGTGTGCTCACTGGGACTGACAGGAGAGAGGAGGTAGGCACAGGGGGAAAATCAGCTCTGAGTCTGGGGTTACTTTCAGGAGGTTTTGATACCATTTGGTCCCATCAGCACCAGTCTTTGTGTCTAATCTGTCCACCCAAGGTCCAGCAGGAAGGGTGTCCTCTCCTTTCCCTTGCTCCCTGGGACAGTTCTGTCCTCTGGGAATCTGAGGAGTATGTTGTGCAAAGGAAGAGATCTTTACAGCTGCTTTGTGTAATAGAATAGAATCAGAGAATTGTTGCAGCTGGAGGAGCCCTTGAAGAACACCAAATCCAACCAGCAACCTCCTGGGCAGCCTGGGCCAGGGTCTCCCCCTCCCTCACTCTCAACAATTTCTTCCTCATCTCCACTCTCAGCAACCCCAGCTGAGAGCACAGCAGCCACGGGACACATCCAGGCAGAGCCAACACAGCACAGAGAGCCCCAGGAGGGGGTGGGCTGGAAGGGACCTTCAGGCTCAGCCAGTTCCAACCCCCTGCCATGGGCAGGGACACCTCCCACCACAGCAGCTTGCTCACAGCCACCTCCAGCCTGGCTGCAAACACCTCCAGCCAGGAGGCTGCCACCACCTCCCTGGGCAGCCTGGGCCAGGCTCTCACCACCCTCCTGGCCAACAACTTCTTCCTCACAGCCAAGCTCCAGCTCCCCACTTCTAGCTCTGCTCCAGCCCCCCAGTCCTGTCCCTCCCTCTCCCCCCCCAAAGTCCCTCCCCAGCTTGCTTGCAGCCCCCTGCAGCTCCTGGAAGGCCACCAGAAGGTCTCCTGGGAGCCTTCTCCTCTCACAGCCACCTCCAGCCTGGCTGCAAACACCTCCAGCCAGGAGGCTGCCACCACCTCCCTGGGCAGCCTGGGCCAGGCTCTCACCACCCTCCTGGGGAAGAAAAGTAGGAGTTGGAGTAGGAGTAGGAGCAGGACCAGGAGCACCAGAGCAGATTGCTCACAGCACATCCAGCCTGGCCTTCAAAACCTACAGGGATGAGGCTTCCACCACTTCCCTGGGCAACCTGTGCCAGGCTCTCACCACCCTCAAGGAGAAGAAGAGTAGGAGCAGGAGCAACAGATCAGGTTGCTCCCCTCCAGGCATGAGGCTTCCACCACCTCCCTGGGCAGCCTGGGCCAGGGTCTCCCCAGCCTCACTCTCAACAATCTCTTCCTCCTCTCCACTCTCAATCTCCCCTCTCCCAGCTCAAAGCCATTGTTCCTCAGCCTGGCACTCCCAGCCCTTGGCCAGAGTCTCTCCCCAGCTCTCCTGGAGCCCCTTCAGCTCCTGGAAGGCTGCTCTGGGGTCTCCCTGCAGCCTTCTCCTCTCCAGGCTGCACAGCCCCAGCTCTCCCAGCCTGGCCCCACAGGGGAGGTTCTGAAGCCCTCTGCTCATCTCTGTGGCCTCCTCTGGAGCCTCTCCAGCAGCTCCAGGTCTTTCTCGTGCTGGGGGCCTCAGAGCTGGAGGCAGTGCTGCGGGGGGGGGGGGCTGAGCAGAGCAGAGAGGCAGAATCCCCTCCCTGTGCTGCTGCTCCCAGCCAGAACCTCCTTCCTTCCTGCAAGTCCAGCCCCTGTGAAGAAGCCCCATTTCAAAGTCACAGAGGATGCAAGCAAACTGGCTTCAGAGGGAACAAGCAGACATTGCACCTCCCTCACTGCAAACCAGTGCAAGCATCCTGGGGCACTGGAGAAAAGCCCAGCACTGAGCCTCTGCCAGGGACACCAGGGGTTAGCAGCTGCTGGAACATCCCAGCTGAGGAAGTTGCACACAGGCTTCAATTAGGCCTCTGGAAGGGAAAGCTCTGCAGAAACCAAACCACACAGCTGAGCAGCCAGCCACAGAGCTGGAGGTGGCTCTCCCAGGAACACCTCTGCCCTTGCTCACTGCCATGCAAGGGCAGGAGAGGAGCAGCACCTGCTGCGCTCCAGGCTCCGCTGCCTCGCCGCCAGTCCAGCTGCCAGCTGACCTCCCCGCAGGCCAAAGCCACTGGTGTGGGAGGAAGGAGCCTCTGCTGCACTGACCACAGCCATGGGGGCCCTGGGGAGGCCACAGCTGCAATCTGCTCTCCAGCTCTGGGCCCCTTGGCTCCAGCAGGAGCTCAGGGAGCTGCTTGAGAGAGTCAAGCCCAGAGGCACAGAGCTGCTGCAGCCAGGGCAACACCTTCCTCAGCAGCACGGCCTGAGGCAGCTGAGGGCTCTGCAGCTCGCAGAGGAGGAGCCTGAGGGGGAGCTGAGTGCTGGGGATGAAGCTGTGCAGGGGGAGATCATTGATGACCTGGAGGAGGGGATTGAGACAGTCATCAGCACATTTGCAGATGACACCAAGCTGGGAGCAGAAATTGGTCAGTCAGAGGGCAGAAGGGCTCTGCAGAGGGACCTCGACCGGCTGGACAGATGGGCAGAGGCCAACAGGATGGCATTCAACAAGTCCAAGTGCCAGGGGCTGCACTTTGGCCACAGCAACCCCATGCAGAGCTACAGGCTGGGGGCAGAGGGGCTGAGAGCTGCCAAACAGAGAGGGACCTGGGGGTGCTGATTGAGAGCTGCCTGAACATGAGCCAGCAGTGTGCCCAGGGGGCCAAGAAGGCCAATGGCATCCTGGCCTGCATTAGGAATGGTGTGGCCAGCAGGAGCAGGGAGGTCATTGTGCCCCTGGACTCTGCACTGGTTAGGCCACCCCTTGAGTCCTGTGTCCAGTTCTGGGCCCCTCAGTTTAAGAAGGACATTGAGACACTTGAAGGTGCCCAGAGAAGGGCAACAAGGCTGGGGAGAGGCCTTGAGCACAGCCCTGTGAGGAGAGGCTGAGGGAGCTGGGGTTGCTCAGCCTGGAGAAGAGGAGGCTCAGGGAGACCTCATTGCCCTCTACAACTACCTGAAGGGAGGTTGTAGCCAGGAAGGGGTTGGCCTCTTCTCCCTAGCAACCAGCACCAGAACAAGGGGACACAGTCTCAAGCTGTGCCAGGGGAGGTTTAGGCTGGAGGTGAGGAGAAAGTTCTTCCCAGAGAGAGTTGTTAGCCATTGGAATGTGCTGCCCAGGGAGGTGGTGGAGTCACCATCCCTGGAGGTGTTCAAGAGGGGACTGGATGTGGCACTTGGTGCCATGGTCTCGTCATGGGGTCTGTGGTGACAGGTTGGACTCGATGATCTTTGAGGTCTCTTCCAACCTTGGTGATACTGTGAGTGCCCAGGGGCTGGAGCCAGGCTCTGCTGGGTGCTGCCCAATGCCAGCACCAGGGGCAGTGGTGGAAGCTGAGGCAGAGGCGGTGCCATGGACACAGGAGGAAGAATTACTTCCCTGTGAGGGTGCCAGAGCCCTGGAGCAGGCTGCCCAGGGGGCTGTGGAGTCTCCCTCTCTGGAGATACTCAGACCCCACCTGGGTGTGCTCCTGTGTGACCTGCTCTAGGTGACCCTGCTCTGGCAGGGGGTTGCACTGGATGAGCTCTCAAGGTCCCTTCCAACCCCTACCCTTCTGTAAGCAGTACTAGGAAGGGATTTTCCCTGTGCTCATTTTACAGGGAAGACCCTGAAAAGCCAAGCATCCACTCCCCTTCCCTCCTCTCTGTGCTGAAACAAGGCATTACTGATTCTGCCTCTTGCCTCACAGAACGATGCACTGCTGCATCCAGAGCCCCTCCAGCCCAACCCCTGCCCTCAGCAGGGACATCCCCCCTGCAGCAGCTTGCCCACAGCCCTCTCCAGCCTCCCCTGCCAGAGCTCCAGCCATGGGGCCACAGACACCTCCCTGGGCAACCTCTTGCAGCCTTCCAGCAGCCTCCTGGGGCACAACTTGTTCCTCACCTCCAAGCTCCATCTGCTCTGCTCTCAGCTCCAACCATTGCCCCTGGGGCTGTCCCTGCAGCCCTTTGGCAGCAGTCCCTCTGCAGCCTGCTTGCAGCCCCTGCAGGGCCTGGGAGCTGCTCTGAGCTCTGCCTGCAGCCTTCTCTTCTGCAGGCTCAACCCCCCAGCTCCCTCAGCCTGGCCCCCACAGCAGAGGTTCTCAACTGCCCTGATCATTTCTTTGGCCTCCTCTGGAGCCTCTCCATCAGCTCCAGGTCCTTCCTATATTGAGGGCTCCAGAGCTGCACACAGTGCTCCAGGTGAGGTCTCCCCAGAGCAGAGCAGAGTGGCAGATTCACCTCCCTGGCTCTGCTGGCCACCCTGCTTTGGATGCAGCCCAGGCTGTGCTCTCAAGTTGAACTCCTCATGCATGCCATGGACACAGACCCAAGCCCTCCATTCTCCTCACCTCTGTCACTTAAGGCAATATGCAAGTCCAGACCTTCCAGCATGTAAAGCAAGCAAGACTTTGCTAGGAGGCCCAACTGCTTAGAGCCATAGAATCCTTTGGGTTAAAAAGCCCTTTGAGATCACCCAGTCCAACCCTTCTCTGCCTCTGCCCAGGCTGGGGCTGAGCCATGGCCCTCAGCACCACAGCTCTGCCTCTCTGAAACACCCCAGGGATGGGCATTCAACCCCCTCCCTGGGCAGCCTGGGCCAGGCTTGCAGAGCCCTTGCAGGGAAGAAGTTTCTTCTAATGTCCAAACTAAATCTCTCCTGGTGCAGCTTGAGGCAAATTTCCTCTGGTCCTTGTTAATAAGGAGCAGAGCCCAACCCCCCTGGCTGCAGCCTGATCTCCTTCCATGCCCAGGGGACTGCCTGGGGGATGTGGGGCAGGCTGTGGATGGAGTCTGCCTGGACCTCAGCAAGGCCTTTGACACTGTCCCCCACAGCAAACCCCTGGCCAAGCTGTCAGCCCCTGGCTGGGACAGCAGCACTCTGAGCTGGGTTAGGAACTGGCTGCAGGCTGAGCCCAGAGAGTGGTGGGGAATGGTGCCACAGCCAGCTGGCAGCCAGGCACCAGTGGTGTGCCCCAGGGATCAGTGCTGGGCCCCATGCTCTTTAACATCTTCATTGATGATCTGGATGAGGGCATTCAGTCCATCAGCAGTAAATTTGCAGATGACACCAAGCTGGGGGCAGGAGTTGAGCTGCTGGAGGGCAAAGAGGCTTTGCAGAGGGACCTTGCCAGGCTGGACAGATGGGCAGAGGCCAAGGGCAGGAGATTGAAGACATCCCAGTGCCAGGTGCTGCACATTGGCCACAGCAACCCCAGGCAGTGCCACAGGCTGGGGGCAGAGGGGCTGAGAGCAGCCAGGCAGAGAGGGAGCTGGGGGTGCTGGGGGAGAGCAGCTGAAGAGGAGGCAGCAGTGTGCCCAGGGGGCCAAGAAGGCCAAGGGCAGCCTGGCCTGGGTCAGGCAGAGTGTGGCCAGCAGGAGCAGGGAAGTCCTTGTGCCCTGTGCTCAGCACTGCTGAGGCCACCCCTTGAGTCCTGTGTCAGCTCTGTGCCCCTCAGTTTAGGAAGGAGGTTGAGCTTGCTGGAAGGTGTCCAGAGAAGGGCAACAGAGCTGAGGAGGGGTCTGGGGCACAAGGCTGAGGAGGGGTCTGGAGCACAGCCCTGTGAGGAGAGGCTGAGGGAGCTGGGGTTGCTCAGCCTGGAGCAGAGGAGGCTCAGGGGAGACCTTCTTGCTCTCTACAACTACCTGAAGGGAGGTTGTGGACAGGTGGGGGTTGGTCTCTTCTCCCAGGCAGCCAGCACCAGAACAAGAGGACACAGTCTCAGGCTGTGCCAGGGCAGGTTTAGGCTGGATGTTAGGAAGAAGTTCTATACAGAGAGAGTGATTGCCCAGTGGGATGGGCTGCCCAGGGAGGTGGTGGAGTCCCCATCCCTGGAGGTGTTCAGGAGGAGACTTAATGGGCTGCTTGGTGCCATGGTTGAGTTGTTTAGGTGGGTTGGATTGGTTGATGGGTTGGACACGATGATCTTGAAGGTCTCTTCCAACCTGGTGTATTGTGTTGTATTGTATTGCAGCCTCCTCTCTCAGGGAGCTGCAGAGAGCAAGGAGGTCTCCCCTCAGCCTCCTCTGCTCCACACTCAGCACCCCCAGCTCCCTCAGCTGCTCCTCCCCAGCCCTCTTCTCCAGACCTTTCCCCACCTTGCTTGCCCTTCCCTGGCCCTGCTCCAGCTCCTCAAGGTCCTTCTCACAGGGGGAATTTAAACTTCTCCCAGTTCAAGCTTCACACTCCTATTTAACCCATTCCCACCCCATTTCTCTGGTGCATTCCACCAGCTGGAAGTGGTTTGCAGACGTCAGCAGCCCCAGCAAGGGAGGCTAAAGGCAATTAACAGCAACCAGAGCTGCTCCCAGGTTTGAAATGTCCTAGTTAATATGTCAACAGCCATGTCCCACAGGGGCTCTGAATACCTGCTGTGCAGCAGATGTTTGGCTTTAGCAGTCAAGTCCCATTACCTGTCCTTGGTGACCCTAAGAAAGGCCTGGAACCAGCAGCCCCACAGGGTTCTTGGGGGTTTTTATGCCCTCCTTGGAGCCAGATAGGGAAGCAGGAGAACACAGCAGCTCATCTACACAAGGTCATTGAGATGCTGAAGAAGTTCCTGTTAACAGAGGGGTGGGAAATCCTCCTTGGAAACCTAAAACTGACCACTGGGAACCAATCCCCCTGCACAAGCAGGGAGCTGCAAAGGAGAGTGTCCCCAGCAAGGCCTGGAGATGATAAGCCATGGTCTGTAGTAACTTCCACAGACTCTGCCCTCCCTTCCCTGGGGGGGCTCTGCAATGGGCTTGGAGGCTCTGCCACTGCCTCAGCCCCACACTGGCTAGGACATGAACAAATTGGTGGTCACTGGTGCCCAAGTCCAGCTGGGGAGCTGTAACCAGGGGAGGCCCCCAGGGATCAGTGGTGGCTCCAGTCCTGTTCAACATCTTCATCAATGACATTGATGAGGGGACAGACAGACAGAGTCTGCTCAGCAAGGCTGCTGCTGATACCGAACTGGGAGGCTTGGCTGAGGCACCTGAAGGCTGTGAGGCCATTCAGAGACTTGGACAGACCGAGAACTGGGCAGAGAGGAACCTCCTGAGGCTCAGCAAGGAGGAGAGCAGAGTCCTGCAGCTGGGCAGGAAGAATCAACTGCCGCAGCACAGGTTGGGAGGGGATCTGCTGGAGAGCAGCCCCAAGGAGGAGCAGCTGGGAGACCACATCCAGCTCTGGGCTCCCCAGCTCAGGAGGGACAGGGAGCTGCTGCAGAGAGGCCAAGGCAGGCTCCAAGGCTGCTGAAGGCACTGCAGCACTGCCTGGGGAGGAGAGGCTGAGAGCCCTGGGGGTGCTGAGTGTGCAGAGGAGAAGGCTGAGAGGCATCTGATCAATGTCTCTGAGGAGCTGAGGGCTGGGGGGCAGGAGGGAAGGGACAGGGACAGCCTCTGCTCAGTTGCACCCTGGCATAGGCCAAGGGGCAAGGGATGGAAACTCCCAGCACAGGAGGTTCCAGCTCAGCATGAGGAGGAACTTCTTGACTGTGAGGCTCCCAGAGCCCTGGAGCAGGCTGCCCAGAGAGGTTGTGGAGTCTCCTTCTCTGGAGCCTGTCAAGACCCATCAGGATGTGCTCCTGGGTGCCCTGTGCTGGATTCTGTGGTCCTGCTCTGGCAGGGGGGTTGGACTGGAAGCTCTCCAGAGCTCCCTTCCAACCCCTAACATCCTGTGAGCACCAGAGAGGCTGCAGAACAGATGTGAGGCTCTGAGAGGCTTCAAGCTCCAAGCACACAACTGTACTGTAAAACATTACTGACAGTACCAGCTCTTTGTGTCCTTCAGTGGAGACTCTGAAACAGCATGGGAGGCAGAGAACTAAGGAGAAATGACTACATTGGCACCACCTGGCAAGGAACTTGTGGCAATCCTTTTACTGACCATGTGGTGGTGGGAGTAAAAGTCCATCACACGAGGAAATTGCACCTCAGCAGGAGGAGAAACTTCCCTGCTCTGAGGGTGCTGAAGCCCTGGAGCAGGCTGCCCAGGGAGGCCTGGGGAGTCTCCTGCTCTGGAGGCCTTCCAAACCTGCCTGGATGTGTTCCTGTGTGCCCTGCCCTGGGTGACCCTGCTCTGACAGGAGGGGTTGGACTCGACCTCCCAACCCCTACCATTCTGTGATCATTTCCTCTTAAACTCAGCCTCACTGCCAAGCTTACAGCACCAACCCTCTTCAGCACAAGTCACCTGAGTTGCCTTTCAGTTCCTGATCTCCTTTGGTTCTAAATAAAGGAGATTTCAGCTATGCCTCATCTGAGCTCTGCTCAGCCAAGTACTAAGCTCAGCCTCACTGCCAAGCTTACAGCACCAACCCTCTTCAGGACAAGTCACCCGAGTTGCCTTTCAGTTCCTGATCTCCTTTTTGGTCCTAAATAAAGGAGATTTCAGCTATGCCTCTTCTGAGCTCTGCTCAGCCAACTACTAAACTCAGCCTCACTGCCAAGCTTACAGCACCAACCCTCTTCAGGACAAGTCACCCGAGTTGCCTTTCAGTTCCTGATCTCCTTTGGTTCTAAATAAAGGAGATTTCAGCTATGCCTCATCTGAGCTCTGCTCAGCCAAGTACTAAGCTCAGCCTCACTGCCAAGCTTACAGCACCAACCCTCTTCAGCACAAGTCACCTGAGTTGCCTTTCAGTTCCTGATCTCCTTTGGTTCTAAATAAAGGAGATTTCAGCTATGCCTCATCTGAGCTCTGCTCAGCCAAGTACTAAGCTCAGCCTCACTGCCAAGCTTACAGCACCAACCCTCTGAGTTTCAGCACAAGTCACCTGAGTTGCCTTTCAAGTTCCTCAGTTCCTGATCTCCTTTTTGGTCCTAAATAAAGGAGATTTCAGCTATGCCTCATCTGAGCTCTGCTCAGCCAAGTACTAAGCTCAGCCTCACTGCCAAGCTTACAGCACCAACCCTCTTCAGCACAAGTCACCTGAGTTGCCTTTCAGTTCCTGATCTCCTTTGGTTCTAAATAAAGGAGATTTCAGCTATGCCTCATCTGAGCTCTGCTCAGCCAAGTACTAAGCTCAGCCTCACTGCCAAGCTTACAGCACCAACCCTCTTCAGCACAAGTCACCTGAGTTGCCTTTCAGTTCCTGATCTCCTTTTTGGTCCTAAATAAAGGAGATTTCAGCTATGCCTCATCTGAGCTCTGCTCAGCCAAGTACTAAGCTCAGCCTCACTTCCAAGCTTACAGCACCAACCCTCTTCAGGACAAGTCACCTGAGTTGCCTTTCAGTTCCTGATCTCCTTTTTGGTCCTAAATAAAGGAGATTTCAGCTATGCCTCTTCTGGGCTCTGCTCAGCCAAGTACTACATCCAAGCCCTCACCACCCCTCCCATCCCCCTCCCACAAAACCAGACAAACGTTCTTCACTGTGACAACTTCCCAGAAGCAAAGGGAAAATGCCTTTATCCAGAGCTGGGAGAGCAGTCCAGCAAACCACCTCCCCTCCCCTCTGGCAACGCAGCAGCGCAGAGAAAACTCCAAGCCTTTTCCTCCCAGCCTCCCGCAAGGCATCCGATGAGCTCAAGAGGTTTGTGCTCAGTGCCAAGCTTCGGCACTGCAACCTTCAGCGCTCTGAGGTCAGTCAACTCTTCTCCCTCCGCTCTGCCGCTCGCTGTGAAGTGGGAGAGGAAGCTTCCCTCCTTTTTTTCCAAGTGCCCCATCTCAGCTAATTTAAGGGCAGACGCTTTGAAGCAGGAACAAGGAGCTGACACAACCCCCTAGGCCTGCAGCTGACTGCTGCCCTCTCATCTGCAAGCCCTTAATGACTCCCAACCTCCCGCAAACCCCAAAGCCTTCCCCCCCACAGACGGCAGCAAATCAAACCCCGGCACTTTCAGCGCCAGGACCTCCTTTCATTCCTGACCTATTACTTCGCAGACATTTCTGTGGCATCTTCCCATTTGCACATAAAAGATCAGGCCCCAGAGCTGCAAAGCCTGAGAACAAAGCCTTCTCACCTCTGCTATTCTTCCTGCAAGAGCTTCATACAGCTAAAGTGGAGCAGATCTCTATCCCGGCAAAGCGCGCCTTGCCGACCCGCCGGGGCAGATCATCGTCCCGAAGCCGCCTCCTCCGCTCCTCGCCTCTTATGAAAGGAGTTTAATAGGCAACGATGCCGAGAGGAGCAGCCCGGGTTGCTCAGCAGGTCTGGAAGCAGCACGGCAGCAAGCGGAGCCCGGACCAAACAGCAGCAGGCACCAAGGAGTCGTCTTCTGCCCTTCCCACCAGCAAACGCCAGCTTCCTTCCCTGCACTTCAGGAGGAGGTGGGGCTGGGAAACTCTTCTCCCAGGCGTCCCACCCTGCTTTACAGATGCCCAGATTTCATTAATGCTTAACTGGCGACACACAACATTAACTTACTCTGGCATTCATAGCTTTCCACAGCTCGGGGGCGACGGCTGACAAATGCTTTCTGCGCCGTGCCCCGCTCTCCCCCCGCCAAGACGTGCCCCGCACTCCCCTCCCCTCCCCTCCCTCCCTCTCCTCTCCTCTCCTCTCCTCTCCTCTCCTCTCCTCTCCTCTCCTCTCCTCTCCTCTCCCTCTCCTCTCCCTCTCCTCTCCCTCTCCTCTCCCTCTCCTCTCCCTCTCCTCTCCCTCTCCTCTCCCTCTCCTCTCCCTCTCCTCCTCCTCTCCTCCTCCTCTCCCTCTCCTCTCCCTCTCCCTCTCCTCTCCAGCAGCAGCGTTCCAGCCGGTCTGGCTGTAAGCAGAGCACACAAAGGCGGCCGGACAGAGCAGCAGGCTGCTAACCAACTCCCCCCCCTCCACTGTCTGCAGCATCCAGACCAGGGAAGCACAGAATGGCTTGGGTTGGAAACGACCTCGAAGATCACCTGGTTCCAAACCCACCGCCACGGGCAGGGACACCTCTCACCAGCCCCAGCTTGCTCAAGGTCCCATCCAGCCTGGCCTTGAACACCTCCAGGGAGGGGGCAGTCACAGCCTCCCTGGGCAGCCTGGAGTGGCTGAGGGAGCTGGGGATGTTCAGCCTGGAGAAGAGGAGGCTGATGTGCTGGAAGGTGTCCAGAGAAGGGCCAGGAGGAGCAGAGGGCTGGAGCTGCTCTGCTCTGAGCACAGCCTGAGAGAGTTGGGGTTGTGCAGGCTGCAGAGGAGAAGGCTCCCAGGAGACCTTCTGGTGGCCTATGAGTATCTTAAGGATGCTACAGGAAAGCTGGGGGGGACTTTCGAGAGTGTCAGGGAGTGATGGACTGGGAGGGATGGAGCAGAACTGGAAGTGGGGAGATTGAGATTGGCTGTGAGGAAGAAGTTGTTGCCCAGGAGGGTGGTGAGAGCCTGGCCCAGGCTGCCCAGGGAGGTGGTGGCAGCCTCCTGGCTGGAGGTGTTTGCAGCCAGGCTGGAGGTGGCTGTGAGCAAGCTGCTGTGGTGGGAGGTGTCCCTGCCCATGGCAGGGGCGTTGGGACTGGCTGATCCCTGAAGTCCCTTCAACCCTGACAATTGTGTGGTTCTAAGAAGGGAGACCTCATTGCTCTCTACAACTACCTGAAGTCAGGTTGGAGTAAGGAAGGAGCCAGCCTTGAGGACAAGCAACAGGACTGGAGGAAATGGTTTCAAGTTGACCCAAGGGAGGTTCAGTCTGGATATCAGGAAATACTTCTTCACTGAATGGGTTCTCAAACACTGGAACAGTGTGCCCAGGGCAGGGCTGGAGTCACCATCCCTGGGGGTGTTCAGGCACCACGTGGACCTGGTGCTTAGGGACACTGTTTAGTGTTGAGTGCTGGGATGAGTGTTGGACTGGATGAGCTTCCAACCAAATATGCTCTGTGAGTCTATGATTCAACACTTGAATGTTCCTAGGTTTAACACTGTTCAGGTGACACCACTTTGAGTGTCACCAGTATCACTGATGGACTAAAGGTTCTAGGCTTGCTGCCTGAGCAAACTGGAGAGCTCTTCAAGAGCAAACCCTTCCCCTTCAAGAGCAAACCCTTCCCCTTCAAGAGCAAACCCTTCCCCTTCAAGAGCAAACCCTTCCCCTTCAAGAGCAAACCCTTCCCCTTCAAGAGCAAACCCTTCCCCTTCAAGAGCAAACCCTTCCCCTTCAAGAGCTGAGCTTACACTTGTTCAAGCCACTCAGTCTTGACAAGTGCTCTGTGACAACCACTAGAGAGACTCTTGAGTGCCAGGCCTGCTTAGCTGTGAAGGGCTGGAACAAGAGGATGCCTACATCAAGCAGGCCCTCTGGGTCCTGTTGGCATGGGTTTGGACACATAAATATTCCAAGGCATTTACTGTGCTGCAGCAGTCATCACAGAGCGCTTTGGGCTGGAAGCGCTCAGAGACTCCAGCGATAAAGAAAAGCTTTGTCCCACTGACTGCCGCTTCGACAATAGACTCCATTGAGGAGTCTGCCCAGGCTCATTTTTATCTCTCTAATTACTTACCTCTCCTGCAGGAGCAGCAGGCTATTAAGGTTTGCTGATTAAGATTTGAAGGCACTTTGAAGATTTATTGTGCTACACAACTGCTAATTATTATTGTTGGTACCTGCATTCGGTGGGGAGGAAAACAGCTCCCTGCCAAATGGGTTTGTTTTGCTTGCCCAAGTGGAAAGGTTTGATTTGCTGGGCTCTCATACAAATGAAAAAGAGAGATAAAAGGCTGCATTTTAAACCTGTGAGACTCACTCTGGATTTCTAGAAGCCACAGGGCTGACACAGTCCCCACCGTGAGGGACGGAGGGCAAAGCGACACAACCTTCCCGCCGCGAACGGAACAGCTGTGCCTTGCTGCCTTCTCACCTGCAGGAATGCAACTGACAGTCAGAGCTGGCAGGGCTGAAGGGAGCTCAAGGCTCAGCCAGCCCCAACCCCCCTGCCACGGGCAGGGACACCTCCCACCACAGCAGCTTGCTCACAGCCACCTCCAGCCTGGCTGCAAACCCCTCCAGCCAGGAGGCTGCCACCACCTCCCTGGGCAGCCTGGGCCAGGCTCTCACCACCCTCCTGGCCAACAACTTCTTCCTCACAGCCAAGCTCCAGCTCCCCACTTCTAGCTCTGCTCCAGCCCCCCCACTCCTATCCCTCCCTCACCCCCTCCAAAGTCCCTCCCCAGCTTGCTTGCAGCCCCCTGCAGCTCCTGCAAGGCCACCAGAAGGTCTCCTGGGAGCCTTCTCCTCTGCAGCCTGCACAGCCCCAACTCTCTCAGGCTGTGCTCAGAGCAGCTCCAGCCCTCTGCTCCTCCTCCTGGCCCTGCTCTGGACCCCTTCCAGCCCCTCCAGAGCCTTCCTGGCACAGAGGCTCCAGAGCTGGACCCAGAGCTGCAGCTGTGCTCTCAGCAGAGTGGAGCAGAGGGGCAGAATCCCCTCCCTGGCCCTGCTGGCCACACTGCTCTGGCTGCAGCCCAGGCTCTGCTTGGCTCTCTGGGCTGCCAGTGCTCCCTGCTGGCTCCTGTTGAGCTTCTCCTCCCCCAGCACCCCCAAGGCCTTTTCTCCAGGGCTGCTCTCCAGCCAGTCCCTGCCCAGCCTGTATTGGTGCTCGGGATTGCCCCGACCCAGCTGCAGGACCTTGCTCCAGCTTCTCCACAGCCTCCCCTTGAGGCATCCAAAATGACAACGCTCTGCACAAGGTCTCACCAGTCCAAGGCGACCAGCAGCAGTGGTGGTTAGCTACTCATCCATGCTGAGGTCCATTTTCAATTGTGTGTGGATGGATGACTTGATCTCCATACACAGCCACCCTGCTGAAAAATCTGACTCACTGCTTAACATTCAGCACATCCTTCTCCCACAGATACCTCTTTGTTTCGCCCATGCTCTTCCTTCCACCCAAGTGCCCTCAAGTCTGTGGATCTCACAACCTCCAACTCCACTCAACAACAGTCTCAGAATTAAGATGATTTTTTTTTTCCCTGATGAAGCTGTTACAAAGCCCCCCCCAGGGATACAACCTAATTCCTTTCACACCACAGACTCATTTTGCTTCAAGCAGTCTCTAACTCCTCCAAAGCTGAGGCCAAACCACGTCTCTCAGCACCACAGCTCTGCCTCTTGGGAACACCTCCACGCAGGGAGATTCAACCACTTCCTCCCTGGGCAGCCTGGGCCAGGCTTGGAGAACCCTTGCAGGGAAGAAGTTGCTTCTAATGCCCAACCCAAACCTCCCCTGGTGCAACTTGAGGCCATTTCCTCTCGCCCTTGTTACTAGGGAGGAAAGACCAATCCCTACCTCGCTCCAAACTCCTTTCAGATAGTTTTAGAGAGCAAGAAGGTCTCCCTCAGCCTCCTCTGCTCCACACTCAGCACCCCCAGCTCCCTCAGCTGCTCCTCCCCAGCCCTCTTCTCCAGACCCTTCCCCACCTTTCTTGCCCTTCTCTGGCCCTGCTCCAGCTCCTCAAGGTCCTTCTTGCAGTCAGGAGCCCAAAGCTCAACCCAGCCCTCAAGCTGTGGCCTGCCCAGTGCTGAGCCCAGGAGCACAATCCCTGCCCTGCTCCTGCTGCCCACACCAGGCTGCTGATGCCCTTCTTGCCCACCTGGGCACCCCCTGGGCTCACCTGGTATAGTCAAAAGGATTTAGGAATCCTAGAATCAATAAGGTTGGAAAAGACCTCAGAGCTCATCAAGCCCAACCTGTCACCCAACACCTCCTGACTAACTAAACCATGGCTCCAAGTGCCACATCCAATCCCTTCCTCAACACCTCCAGCTTGAAAGAAAAAAAACCCAACCCACACAAAAAAAAAACTCCAAAAAATAACCCAAAAAAAAAAAACACCCAAGAAAAAAAAAACCCACAAACCAAAAATACCCCAAAAAACAAGCAAACAAAACCTAAACCAACAATGACCACCCAAAAAAAATCACACTCCAGAGAGGAAAAAAAAAAACCAACCAGACACCACAACAGCAACACAAACCAATTCCCAATCCATCAGCTACAGCAAGTTAAACTCTTGGAGCAGGCACCAGCAGACAAAAAGCCCCCAAAAAGCCAAGGCCCACACTATGGGAGGAACAGATGCTCTGTGCTTTCTCTGTCATCAGGTAGTCTATTAAAGAGCAATAAACCAGCTGACAAGTTAGACTAAATGTCCTTGTCTCTGCTGTCTGGGAGGAACAGATGCTCTGTGCTTTCTCTGTCATCAGGTAGTCTATTAAAGAGCAATAAACCAGCTGACAAGTTAGACTAAATGTCCTTGGGGGGGGTCGGTGTTGCATCCATCTTCTCCCTTCTCCAGTCACTGCCTACACTGAGCAGCTGTTTATGGAGAGCTCTGCCTGTTGGCAGATGAAGAAGGCGCTCCAGATGAAACACACATGCCCAAGGTGAAAGCTGAACAGATAGGGAGGTTTGATAGCAGGAGGAGTGGTAGCAAATTCTGTTGTAACTGCCCTACCAAAAGGTTTCCAAGGCTGGGTTCGCTCTTTCCTCACCAGTGTTTCTCGCCCTGGCACAAGAACCAAACTCTTTAGGCTGGTTTCCCCTCGGCAGCCGCGCAGTGGTTGATCCTAACTCCTGCAGAAACGTCTTTAAAAGGTAGTCCTGGTCACTCGAGGACAGACTTGCAAAGGTGGCATCAGTCAGAGGCCTGCTGCATAATTCGGGCACAGAGAGCAGCCCTGCTCTGCAGCCATTACTTCAGGTATTAAGTGTCATCACCTCACCAGCCTCCAGCCACACGAATGACCCGGGAGCCAGAGGGACTTTGGGATTCATGCATGCAGCGGCAGCTTTCTCACACGAGGTTCTGCCCCCAGAAGACAGCCTGCCTGTTCTGACCCAGTTTCGCCGCAGTTTCATCCATCCAACCTTCCCTTCCCGCCGAGGAGGCTTCCCGAAGTGATCCCAGCGACTGCCCCAGCTAGTTCCGCATGCAAAGGCATTCATATTCCCTCCTCTCCAGCTCACACCTTAATAAGATGGCTAGACACAGATTACCTGCAACCAACCTCACCGTCTCCATGTCCTACATTGACTCCCGATCCCACCTACAAAACCAAACCGGTTCCCAAATGCCTTCCCCAAAACCAGGAGGGGTACGGAGCAGCTCCTGGCGGTTCCCTATGAAGTCACTGCCTTTGTTGTTTTTAAAACACGCAATTTAGAAAGAATGACACAATCTGGAAGAGGAGGGAGATTATCCTGCGGTCTGCGGAGGTGTCGATTGCTAGGAGATAAAAAAGCCAATGAAACCTACGCTTGTTTCTCATCGCCGGCCAACATAACTTCGCTTTCTGCTCCTCGCAAGCGTTTCCGAGCGAGAACTTCTTTCCTCCCTGCCTCCGCTCAGAAGTTCGGGGGCTGCTTTGTTCGCTCCGTGCAGGCGAAACCCCAGGCGCAATGCTCCTTCCCACCACACATCCCCCTGCAGTGCAGTTATTGAGAACCCACTTCAGCCCCCAAGCCGAGCCGGGCCCCTGGGGGCGCGGGGGTTGCCCCCGGCCGCGCCGTGTGCGGCCTCTCTCCCTCCTGCCGCTCCCCCGCGCCAGCACCGCGCAGGCTGAGCCCGGCCCTGCCCGCACACCTCCGCGGGGCCCGAAACCCCGCGGCCACCCGCAGAAACCGAAGGCTCGGGAGCCGCGCACCTTACCGGCCGGTGTGGAAGCGCCGTCGGCGCTGGCAGGGCGCTGATGGAGCCCCCGGCGGGGCGCGGATGGAGCCCAGCCGCCCGCCGCTTCGCCCTCCCCCGCAGCAGCGCTGGCGTAAGGCTGCGCTCGGCGCCCGCAGCAAGGCAGCGCGGGGAGGGAGCGGAGCGGGCGCGGGAGCCGGAGCGGGAGCGGGCGCGGGAGCCGGAGCCGGAGCGGAGCGGAGCAGCATCGCCTCCTCCCGCGCCGCCCGGCAGCCCCTCGCGCCCCGACGCAGCGGACAAGGGCGGAGCGGCGGCGCTCCCCGCCCCGCGGCTCCCTGCCTTCCCTCCCCGCCGCTGCGCGGCTGAACTCCGCCGCCGCCACCACCAGCAGCAGCAGCAGCAGCAGCAGCAGCAGCAGCAGCAGCAGCAGCAGCAGCCGCCCCTCACCGCCCCGGCCAGCGCAACGCCGCTTAACTCACCGTGGCCGCCCGGTCCCGCCGGCCCCGCCGGCCCGGACTCCCCGCTGCCTGCCCCGCTCCACGCCGCTCCAGCCGGCGGCCGCTGCTGCCCCCTCGACCCCCCCCCACCGCCCCCCGCTCACGGCCGCCAGCAGCAGCGGGGAGGCGGCGGCCGCGCAGCCGCCCTCCGCCCCCGACGGCCGCTCCCTCACGCCCCCGAGGCGGCGGGGAAGCTGCTGGCACAAGCCCGGCCCCGCCCGCTCCCTCCGCGCCCTGCCCGGCCCCGGCCCCTTCCCGCCCCCTGCGCCCCGCCAGCAGCAGGCTCGCGGTCCCGGCCCCCGCTCCGGCCCCTCGTCCGGCCGCAGCGAGTCGAGAATGGCCTCTCTTGAGCAGCGCCGACAGCCGGCAACCTGTGCTTGGCCCCCAAGATGAGTTTTTAGGGGGATGATCTCTTGCTCTCCTGGCGGCTCCCAGCCCCTGGCGCTTACACCGACGGTCTTGGTCCTCTGTTAGAGGAGATCCCTGTGCGGAAGGGCAGGCACCCGTGCCTGAGGGGACCCACCGGCAAGGAGGGATTCTCCATCCAGCAGGGGATCCACCCGCAGAAGGGATTCTCCATCCAGCAGGGGATCGATCCAGGAGCAGTTCCCAGCCCTAGCCAAACCGCGGCTCCATTGTTCGGGGCGGGGGAAAGGCAATAAAAGTTGCGCAAGGCGAAGTTGCACGGACAAAAAGTAGCCAAGTTTTTCAAACGTGGCCAGGGTTTGGGGTTTTTTGTAGGCGACGTGGTGAGGAAAAAGGCTGTTGGGCTGAAACGCTTCTTTAAGGATGCTGCTTCCGCTTGAGAGCCGCTGGGGAAGACCCAGTGACCCCTTTGGGGTTGGAGCTTCTCTGAGTGCTTCCCCTGAGGCTTCCTGACTGTGAAGGGAAATAGTCACAGGGTGGGAAAAGTACTTTTTAGTTGCAAGACTGAGGGAGCTGAGGTGGTTCGGGCTGAGGGGAGACCTCGTTGCTCTCTACAGCTCCCTGAAGGGAGGTTGGGGCGAGGAGGGGCAGCCGCTGCTCCTTGGTGGCAAGAGGCAGGAGCAGGGGAAATGGTTCTGAGCTCTCCCGGGGGAGGTTCAGGCTGGGTGCTAGGAAATGCTTCTTCACAGAGAGGGTTCTCGGACATCGGAATGGAGTCCCCATCCCTGGGGGTGTCCAAGCAGCGAGCGGAGCTGGTGCTTAGGGACGTGGTTTGGTGCTGCCCCCGCAGTGCCGGGTGGAGGGTTGGACTGGATGAGCCTGGAGCTCTCCTCCGACAGGACGCGTTCCGTGTGATTCGGTGCGCAGCCTCTCCAGAGATGTGGCCCCAAGTTCAGGCCGTGTGAAAACGAGCTTTCCTTTTCAGAACTGCAGCCTGGACGCGCTGTGCTTGACTTTGAAACAAGCAAACGTTTGTGGAAACAGTTGGTTTGGAACAACTGAAAGCAGAGGACTGGCTCCGGCTGTTTCGTAACCGAACGCCAGCTCCTTTGTGCTGCCTCAAGTCGTAAGGGCTCACAAGTCAGCCTGCCTTAAGTCATAATGGCAGTGAGTTTGTGTAGGACCTGACACAAACAACAATGAGCAGCAGAGCTAATTAACATGTTAAGAGGCTGCAGTAACCTGAGATGTTGTTCAGAGCGTGATTTAAATATTATTTTCTTGTCATACAAGTTTCTTAAGCTGATTACTATCTACTTGCATTTGGAGGTGAGCTGAACGCAGGGGGACTGCATCTCGGCAAGGCCTCATTTTGCTCTCTGTGCATTAACACAGTCTCAGATTCAGAGAGGTGGGTTGGCTCGGAAGGGACCTTCAAGATCAGCCAGTTCCAACCCCCTGCCATGGGCAGGGACACCTCCCACCAGCCTCCAGCTTGCTCAAGGCCTCATCCAGCCTGGTCTTGAACCCCTCCAGGAAGGGGGCAGCCACAGCCCCCCTGGGCAGCCTGTGCCAGAGTCTCCCCAGCCTCGCTCTCAACAATTTCTTCCTCATCTCCACTCTCAATGTGCCCTCTCCCAGCTCAAAGCCATTGTTCCTCAGCCTGGCACTCCCAGCCCTTGTCAAAAGTCCCTCCCCAGCTTTCTTTTAAACTCCTTTCAGATACTGGAAGGCTGCTCTGAGGTCTCCCTGGAGCCTTCTCCTCTGCAGCCTGCACAACCCCAACTCTCTCAGGCTGTGCTCAGAGCAGCTCCAGCCCTCTGCTCCTCCTCCTGGCCCTGCTCTGGACACCTTCCAGCCCCTCCAGAGCCTTCCTGGCACAGAGGCTCCAGAGCTGGCCCCAGAGCTGCAGCTGTGCTCTCAGCAGAGTGGAGCAGAGGGGCAGAATCCCCTCCCTGGCCCTGCTGGCCACACTGCTCTGGCTGCAGCCCAGGCTCTGCTTGGCTCTCTGGGCTTCAAGTGCACACTGAGAGCTCCTGTTGAGCTTCTCCTCCCCCAGCACCCCCAAGGCCTTTCCTTCAGGGCTGCTCTCCAGCCAGTCCCTGCCCAGCCTGGGTCAGTGCTTGGGACTGCCCTGCCCCAGCTGCAGGACCTTGCCCTTGGTCTGGTTGAACCTCATGAGGCTGTGCTGGGCCCACCTCTGCAGCCTGTCCAGGTGCCTCTGGCTGGATCCCTTCCCTCCATCCTGCCTGCTGCACCACACAGCTTGGTGTCCTCAGCAAACCTGCTGAGGGTGCACTGAATGCCACTGCCCATGGCACCAGCAAAGATGCTGAACAAGCCTGGGCCCAGGACTGATCCCTGAGGGACTCCACTCACCGCTGGCCTCTTACAAGACTGCAAATCTGATTGTAAGTCACTTTGCTCTAAAGAAGATCTGCTTCCTCGTTCTTCATTCTGCTAATGAGCCTCTGTTCGGGACAGCCTTTTCCTCAGCCTTCTTGTCAGTGTGTGTGTGAATGCCTCCACAATGGCCTCATTAGACTGCTGGGTGATTCTGATGTAAATGAAACCAGCTTCCACAAGGAAACTCGGAGCTTGGGATCAACGAGAAGTATCATTTCCATCTTCACCCACTGTGCACTTTACAGGGATGCAAATAGAGGGAAAATGTTGCTGGGAGCTGAGAGAAGTCTTACACCACTGGCTCCACTGACTCTGACAAGACCACACCTGCAACGCTGTGGCCAGTCTGGGCCTCCCCCGATGGAGAGAGACAGGGATCTGCTGGAGAGAGTCCAGTGCAGAGCTATGAGGATGACTGGGGGGACTTGAACTTCTCTCCAGTGAGGAAAGAGGAGAGCCCTGGGGCTGGTTAGTCTGCAGAGAGGCTGAGAGGGCATCTTGTGAATGTTGGTAGATATCTGAAGGGTGGGAGGCAAGCAGCAGGGCCCAGGCTGTTTGCAGTGGTGTCCTGTGACAGGACAAGGGGCAACAGAGTAGAGTAGAGTAGAGTAGAGTAGAGTAGAGTAGAGTAGAGTAGAGTAGAGTAGAGTAGGATAGGATAGGATAGGATAGGATAGGATAGGATAGGATAGGATAGGATAGGATAGAATAGAATAGAATAGAATAGAATAGAATAGAATAGAATAGAATAGAATAGAAAGGAATAGGAATAGGAATAGGAATAGGAATAGGAATAGGAATAGGAATAGGAATAGGAATAGGAATAGGAACAGGAATAGAATTTACCAGGTTGGAAGAGACCATTGAGATCATCAAGTCCAACCTGTCACCCAGCACCATCTCCATCTCATCAACTAAGCCATGGCACCAAGCACCCCATCCAGTCTATTCCTAAACACCTCCAGGGATGGGGACTCCACCACCTCCCTGGGCAGCTCATTCCCATGGCCAATCTATCCTTCTGGGAAGAACTTCTTCCTAACATCCATCTTAAAGCTCCACTGGTGCAACTTGAGACTGTGTCCTCCTGTTCTGCTGCTGGGGGCTTGGCAGAAGAGACCAACCCCCTCCTGGCTACAACCTCCCTGCAGGGAGCTGGAGAGAGCAAGAAGGTCTCCCTGAGCCTCCTCTGCTCCAGGCTGAGCAACCCCAGCTCCCTCAGCCTCTCCTCACAGGGCTGTGCCCCAGACCCCTCCCCAGCTCTGTTGCCCTTCTCTGGACACCTTCCAGCAGCTCAACCTCTTGCCTAACCTCAGCAGCCCAGAGCTGGACACAGGACTCAAGAGGTGGCCTCAGCAGTGCTGAGCACAGGGCACAAGGACTTCCCTGCTCCTGCTGGCCACACTCTGCCTGACCCAGGCCAGGCTGCCCTTGGCCTTCTTGGCCCCCTGGGCACACTGCTGCCTCCTCTTCAGCTGCTCTCCCCAGCCCCCCAGGTCCCTCTCTGCCTGGCTGCTCTCAGCCCCTCTGCCCCCAGCCTGTGGCACTGCCTGGGGTTGCTGTGGCCAATGTGCAGCACCTGGCACTTGGATGTCTTCAATCTCCTGCCCTTGGCCTCTGCCCATCTGCCCAGCCTGGCAAGGTCCCTCTGCAGAGCTCTCCTACCCTCTCCCAGCTCAACTCCTGCCCCCAGCTTGCTGTCAGCTGCAAATTCACTGCTGATGGACTCCATCCCCTCCTCCAGATCCTCAATGAAGATATTGATCAGGCTGGGGCCCAGCACTGATCCCTGGGGCACACCACTGGGGCCTGGCTGCCAGCTGGCTGTGGCACCATTCACCACCACTCTCTGGGCTCAGCCTGCAGCCAGTTCCTAACCCAGCTCAGAGTGCTGGGACACAGACTGGAAGCCAGGAGGTTCCACCTCATCAGGAGGAGAAACTTCTTTGGGGTGAGGCTGCTGGAGGCCTGGAGCAGGCTGCTCAGGGAGGTTGTGGAGTCTCCTGCTCTGGGGACTTTCAAAGCCAACCTGGATATGATCCTGCGTGGCCTTCCCTACTGCTCTGGCAGGGGGGTTGGACTCATTGATCTCTGGAGGTCCCTTCCAACCCCTCACACTGTGGCCTTCTGTGCCATGGGTTGCAGCCCCTGCAAAATGATCTGAGGCCTGGAAGTGGCGTTTTAGGAGTTGTGGAGTCTCCTTCTCTGGAGACTTTCAAAATCCATCTGGCTGTGTTCCTGTGTGGCCAGCCCTGGGTGATCCTGCTTTGGTCGGGGGCTTGGGCTGGGTGATCTCTGCAGGGTCCCTTCCAGCCCCTAACAGTCTGTGATTCTATGATTTTGTGACTCAAGGACTTCAGACCTTGGGCACAGGCTGATGCCTTGGGCTTCCCCACTGGGGAGAAATTCAGTGGCTTTTGTCACTGGGGTGCTTCTGCCACAAGGCACATCTGCTGCCAGGACTAACTGGGTGGTACTCTGGGGCCTGGGCAGGCTGGAGAGGTGCTCCAGTGCCAGCCTTGTGAAGTTCAGCAAAGCCAAGTGCAAGCTCCTGCAGCTGGGTCAGGGGAATCCCAAGCCCAGATCCAGGCTGGGCAGAGAGGGAGTGGAGAGCGGTGCTGAGGAGAAGGACTTGGTGGTGCTGGGGGATGAGAAGCTCAGTGTGAGCTGGCAGCATGCACAGAAAGCAACTCTGTCCTGGGGGGCAAGAAAAGGAATGTGGGCAGTAGGTGGAGGGAGGGGATTTTCCCCTCTAACCTACTCTGGTGAGACCCCACCTGGAGTCCCGTGTCAAGCTGTGGAGCCCCCAGCACAAGAAGGACATAGACCTGTTAGCCTGGGTCCAGAGAAGGCCACAAAGCTGATCCCAGGGCCAGAGCAGCTCTCCTATGGGGAGAGGTTGAGAGAGCTGGGGCTGTTCAGCCTGGAGAAGGCTGCAGGGAGACCTCAGAGCAGCCTCCCAGCACCTGAAGGGGCTCCAGGAGAGCTGGGGAGGGAGTTTCTGAAGGCACAGAGTGGCAGGATGAGGAGCAATGGCTTTAACTTGGGAGAAGCAGGACTCAGAGGAGACATGAGGAAGGAATTCTTGCCCATGAGGGTGGTGAGGCATTGCCACAGGTTTGCCCACAGATGGTGTGGAGCCTGCAACCCTAGAAGTGTTGAAAGCCAAGTTGGATGGGGCCTTGAGCAAGCTGGGTGGGTAGGAGGTCTTGGGATCTGAGCAGAGGGGCAGAATCCCCTCCCTGCCCCTGCTGCCCACCCTGCTGGGGCTCAGCCCAGCACAGCCTTGGCTCCTGGGCTGCCAGCTGCCCTTGCTGCCTCCTGGGGAGCTGCTCTCCCCCAGCACCCCCAGGGCCTTCTCCTCAGCTCTGCTCTCTGCCCCTTCCCCACCCAGCCTGGATTTGTACTGCAGCAGCACTTGAGCTGCAGCTCTTTGCTCAGCTCCCTGCAAGGACACCCAAGTGTGGTCAGGCACTGGCACAGGCTGCCCAGGGAGGCAGTGCAGCCCCCAGCCCTGGAGGTCTTTCGAGGAGGAAGAGCTGTGGTGCTGGGGGCCATGCTCTGGTGGGCACAGCGGTGCTGGCTGGCTGGGAGGTTGGCACTGATGAACTCTCAGGCCATCTCCAGGCACTGCACTCATTGCCCAGGCTGTGCCTGTCCTGGGGATGGGGAGCTGCTCTTCTGTCTCCTAAGAGAGCCTAAGAAAGCAGTCAGGAGCAAGGGCTGCCACAGAGGTCTCTGGGGGACATGAAAGCTTTGCCCAGTGTCTGTCTGGGGGTTCCCAACAGCTACTGAATCTGGGGCTTGCCCCCTCCCGGTGCCCACAGGAGGAGCTCATTTCCAATGAGAGCACAGGAAGTGCTGTCTGCAGCCTCCCAGCCTCCTGACACCAATCCCTTTCCAGCTGCTGGCCACTTGAGGGGCTCTGAGCAAAGCACAGTCAAGAGGAAGGGGCCAGGCTCCTTGCAGTGCCACCCAGCAACAAGACAAGGAATAATGGCTCTGGGCTAGAGCACAGGGAGTTCCAGCTCAACGTGGGGAGGAACTTCTTCTCTGTGGGGCTCACAGAGCCCTGGAGCAGGCTGCCCAGAGAGCTTGTGGAGTCTCCTGCTCTGGAGCCTTTCCAGACCCATCGGGATGTGCTCCTCTGTGGCCTGCCCTGGCTGATCCTCCTTAGGCAGGGGGTTGGACACAGTCCCCAGGGCTCCCTTCCAACCCCTACCACTGATTCTATGATCCTAAGGCAGAGGGACAGCACTGCCTGCAAACATCTGCTAAGGCTGAGGGTGAAGTGTGCAGGTTTGGTGCTCCACTGCAGTGGAATCCACCTGGGAAAGGCTTTCTTGCAGCCTTCCAGTACTTGAAGGAGTCCTGTAAGAAAGTTTAGGACAGGCCTGCTGTGACAGGAGGGGGAGTAATGGATTTCAGCTGACAGAGGGGAGCTGGGGATTAGATCTCCCACAGTGAGGGTGGTAAAAGACTAGAATGTGGTGGATGCCCCATCCCTGGAAGCTTTCAGGGTCAGCTGGGCCTGGGGTTTGGACAGCCTGATCTGGTTAAGGATGTTCCTGCTTATTGCAGGAGGGTTGGACTAAATGGCCTTTACAGCTCCTTTCTAACCTAAACCATTCTGTGTTTCTGGGGTTGGCTGATGCCAGGGGGTGTTGGGGGGGGTTGAAGTGTGCTTCTTGGCCCTCTATCAATCTAGCAGCTTCACAGAGAGAGGCCTGAAGCATATGTTGGAGGGTCTGGGGGAGGGTGGGTAGTAGAGTTAAATGTGCACCATGTAAACCAGAAAACTAGCAGAGATTTTCCTAGGCAAATATCTCCTAGGCTGAGCTCTTGAAGGATAATCTTCAAGAGAAAAAGGTAATAATCTAATGCTCAGAAGCTAATTAGCTTTAGATACTTACAACCAGACTGGTTGAAGTAGCAGGAAAGAGCACAGCAGAGAACACTCTTGCCCAGACAGAAGCTGCTTGTTCAAACAGGTCCTTTCTGCCTTGAACTTGGGAGTCTATCTTAATGAGGGTTGTGTTGGGGAGTGTTTCAGTCAAGAGTTAAATCAGAGCAGAGGAAGTGAGACATTAAAATGTGGAGGGAGAGCAGGAGAAAAGGAGTTGTTGTTGTTGTTGTTGTTATTGGAGATCTGGAAGGAGATGAAGGGTCAGGGATGCTGCAGGACTGGCACAAAGGCTGTCCCAGACTGCAGCCTGGCTAGCAGAAAAGGCTCTCACACCAACAGGAGCCAGAGTGCGTGGAGGGACAGACCAAAGTCTAGACTGAAGCTGTGGTGGAAGGGGAGGGGTGGGGGTGGCGGCAGGGAGCAGAGAGAATGTCTTCCACACCTGGCCGTGGTTCCCCGGTCCCAGAGCTGATGACTCTCAGCTAACCTCATTTCAAAGGCCAGGCAGACGACTGGGACTTGGAGTTTGCCTTTGTTGCAGCCCTCCCAGCACCTAACGTCACTGCCCTGATCCTCAGCCACCTCATTGCTCTGCCGCTGCAGCACAGCTGAGAGGGGAACGGGGAGAGCAGTCCTGAGCCTTGGCAAATGTTTGCAGGCAGGGTGGTCCCTCTCCCTGAGAATCACAGAATCAATGGGAGGGGTTGGAAGGGAACATTCTGATGGTTTACCACCCCCACTGTAAAAAAACCATACGCTTGCTTAGATCTAATCCCCAGCTCTCCTGTGTCAGCTGAAATCCATTACTCCCCCTCCTGTCACAGCAGGCCTGTCCTAAACTTTCTTACAGGACTCCTTCAAGTACTGGAAGGCTGCAAGAAAGCCCTTCCCAGGTGGATTCCACTGCAGTGGAGCACCAAACCTGCACACTTCACCCTCAGCCTTAGCAGATGTTTGCAGGCAGTGCTGTCCCTCTGCCTTAGGATCACAGAATCAGTGGTAGGGGTTGGAAGGGAGCCCTGGGGACTGTGTCCAACCCCCCTGCCTAAGGAGGATCAGCCAGGGCAGGCCACAGAGGAGCACATCCCGATGGGTCTGGAAAGGCTCCAGAGCAGGAGACTCCACAAGCTCTCTGGGCAGCCTGCTCCAGGGCTCTGTGAGCCCCACAGAGAAGAAGTTCCTCCCCACGTTGAGCTGGAACTCCCTGTGCTCTAGCCCAGAGCCATTATTCCTTGTCTTGTTGCTGGGTGGCACTGCAAGGAGCCTGGCCCCTTCCTCTTGACTGTGCTTTGCTCAGAGCCCCTCAAGTGGCCAGCAGCTGGAAAGGGATTGGTGTCAGGAGGCTGGGAGGCTGCAGACAGCACTTCCTGTGCTCTCATTGGAAATGAGCTCCTCCTGTGGGCACCGGGAGGGGGCAAGCCCCAGATTCAGTAGCTGTTGGGAACCCCCAGACAGACACTGGGCAAAGCTTTCATGTCCCCCAGAGACCTCTGTGGCAGCCCTTGCTCCTGACTGCTTTCTTAGGCTCTCTTAGGAGACAGAAGAGCAGCTCCCCATCCCCAGGACAGGCACAGCCTGGGCAATGAGTGCAGTGCCTGGAGATGGCCTGAGAGTTCATCAGTGCCAACCTCCCAGCCAGCCAGCACCGCTGTGCCCACCAGAGCATGGCCCCCAGCACCACAGCTCTTCCTCCTCGAAAGACCTCCAGGGCTGGGGGCTGCACTGCCTCCCTGGGCAGCCTGTGCCAGTGCCTGACCACACTTGGGTGTCCTTGCAGGGAGCTGAGCAAAGAGCTGCAGCTCAAGTGCTGCTGCAGTACAAATCCAGGCTGGGTGGGGAAGGGGCAGAGAGCAGTGCTGAGGAGAAGGCCCTGGGGGTGCTGGGGGAGGAGCAGCTCCCCAGGAGGCAGCAAGGGCAGCTGGCAGCCCAGGAGCCAAGGCTGTGCTGGGCTGAGCCCCAGCAGGGTGGGCAGCAGGGGCAGGGAGGGGATTCTGCCCTCTGCTCTGCTCACACCTCCCCTGCAGTGCCAGGGCAGCCCTGGAGCACCTGAACACCTGGAACCATTAGAGCAGGTCCAGAGGAAGCCACAAAGATGACCCAAGGGCTGGAGCAACTCTCCTGTGAGGACAAGCTGAGAGACCCTGGAGAAGAGAAGGCTGCAGGGAGACCTTAGAGCAGCTCTTTGAGGAAAGGCTCCAGGAGAGCTGGGGAGGAACATGGAGTGACAGGACAAGGGGCAGTGGTTTCAAAGTGCAAAAACCTTCTGTGAAAGTCTGTGAAGTCTGCTGCCTGAAGCTTTCAAAGCAGGCTGCTGCTCTGCTGTGCTGCACCTCATGGCACATAGGGAGAGCAAACTCTTCACACTGCTAAGAAGGAGGAACTCCAGGCTTGAGCTGATAGAGGCAGGGTCAGGAAACTTGGTGCAAGGGACTGGAAGCTTTGACTTCTGCTGCAGTAGAGCTGGGAGCCCAAAGGACTCAGACTCCTGCAAGAGGAGAGGAGAGGAGAGGAGAGAGGTTTGGAGAGGAGGTTTGGAGAGAGGAGGGGAGAGAAGAGGAGGGGAGAGGAGAGGGGAGAGGAGAGGAGAGGAGAGAGGAGAGGAGAGGAGAGGAGAGGAGAGGAGAGGAGAGGAGAGGAGAGGAGAGGAGAGGAGAGGAGAGGAGAGGAGAGGAGAGGAGAGGAGAGGAGAGGAGAGGAGGAGGGGAGGGAGGGGAGGGGAGGGGGGAGGGGAGGGGAGGGGAGGGGAGGGGGGGAGGGGAGGGGGAGGGGAGGGGGGGAGGGGGGAGGGGAGGGGAGGGGAGGGAGGGAGGAGAGGGAGAGGAGAGGAGAGGAGAGGAGAGGAGAGGAGAGGGAGAGGAGAGGAGAGGAGAGGAGAGGGAGAGAGAGGAGAGGAGAGGAGAGGAGAGAGGAGAGGAGAGGAGAGGAGAGGAGAGAGAGAGAGAAGAGAAGAGAAGAGAAGAGAAGAGAAGAGAAGAGAAAGAGAAGAGAAGAAAGAGAAGAAGAAGAGAAGAGAAGAGAAGAGAAGAGAAAGAGAAGAGAAGAGAAGAGAAGAGAAGAGAAGAGAAGAGAAGAGAAGAGAAAGAGAAGAGAGAGAGAAGAGAAGAGAAGAGAAGAGAAGAGAAGAGAAGAGAAGAGAAGAGGATTAACCAGGTTGGAAGAGACCTTTGAGATCATCAAGTCCAACCTATCACCCAACACTAATCAACTCAACCATGGCACCAAGCACCCCATCCAGTCTCTTCCTAAACACCTCCAGGGATGGGGACTCCACCACCTCCCTGGGCAGCACATTCCAATGGGCAATCTCTCTTGCTGGGAAGAACTTCTTCCTCACATCCAGCCTAAACCTCCCCTGGCACAGCTTGAGACTGTGTCCTCTTGTTCTGCTGCTGGGGGCCTGGCAGAAGAGACCAACCCCCACCTGGCTACAACCTCCCTGCAGGGAGTTGGAGAGAGCAAGAAGGTCTCCCCTGAGCCTCCTCTGCTCCAGGCTGAGCAACCCCAGCTCCCTCAGCCTCTCCTCACAGGGCTGTGCTCCAAGCTTCAGCAGTAGTTCTCCCTCTGTCTTCACTTCGCTGCCTGTCAAATGTGTCCCGGTGCTGTTTGGAACGCAAACCACTCCCTTTTCTCCCTGCAGCTCTGGAGATTGATGGGTAGGCGACTATCTCCTTTCAATTTCAAAGGGCTCCTTTGTAGAACACTTCCTGCTGGTGGAACCACTGGCTGAGGCTTCCAAAGGAAACCTTTGCTCAGCATGTTCAGAAATTAGAGGGCACTGCACACAGGGAGCATCTCAGGCCACATCTGCCACAGGATTTGGTGTGCACAAGCACAGCCAGACTGCAAGCGTGTCCTCAGCTCTGGAGGGACTTCCTTTGTTCTGAGGTTGGCATGAATTCAACATAGGAAGGACCTGGACCTGATGGAGAGGGTCCAGAGGAGGCCATAAAAGTGATCAAGGGGTAGGAGCAGCTCTGCTGTGAGGACAGGCTGAGGGAGCTGGGGGTGTTCAGCCTGGAGAGGAGAAGGCTGCAGGCAGAGCTCAGAGCAGCTTCCAGTACATGAAAGGGTTCCAAGAAGGCTGCAGAGGGACTGTTCCCAAAGGCCTGCAGGGACAGCAGCAGGGGCAATGGCTTCAAACTGGAGCAGAGCAGATGGAGATGGGATGTGAGGAGCAAGTTCTTTACTATGAGGCTGCTGGAAGGCTGCAAGAGGTTGCCCAGGGAGGTGTCTGTGGCCCCATGGCTGGAGCTCTGGCAAGGGAGGCTGGAGAGGGCTGTGGGCAAGCTGCTGCAGGGGAGGATGTCCCTGCTGAGGGCAGGGGGCTGGGCTGGAGGAGCTTTGGAGGTTAGCTGTGTCATAAGGACATGTGGCACATCTCATGCTTGGGCTCTTCAAGCCACCAGCTGCCAGGCAGAGAGAGTGAGCTGAAGCTCCTTTGATTTTCAGGTAGCTTGCTTAGAATTATAGAATGGTCTGGATTGGAGTGGGTGCTGAGGAGGCCACAATGATGATCAGAGGCTGCAGAACCTCCCCTATGGGGACAGGCTGGGAGAGTTGGGGCTGTGCAGCCTGGGGTCAAGAAGGCTCTAGGGAGACCTCAGAGCAGCCTTCCAGTACCTGAAGGGGCTCCAGGAGGGCTGGGGAGGGACACTGGACAAGGGCTGGGGAAGAGAAGGGAGGAGAAAGGAGGAGAAGGAGAGGAGAAGGGAGGTGAGGGGAGGAGAGGGGAGGGGAGGAGAGGGAGAGGGAGAGGGAGAGGGAGAGGGAGAGGGAGAGGGAGAGGGAGAGGGGAGAGGGAGAGGGAGAGGGAGAGGGAGAGGGAGAGGGAGAGGGAGAGGGAGAGGAGAGAGGAGAGGAGAGGAGAGGAGAGGGAGAGGGAGAGGGAGAGGGAGAGGGAGAGAGGAGAGGGAGAGGGAGAGGGAGAGGGAGAGGGAGAGGAGGGGGAGAGGAGAGGGAGAGGAGAGGGAGAGGAGAGGAGAGAGGGAGAGGGAGAGGAGAGGGAGAGGGAGAGGAGAGGAGAGGAGAGGAGAGGAGAGGAGAGGGAGAGGAGAGGAGAGGAGAGGGAGAGGGAGAGGGAGAGGGAGAGGGAGAGGAGAGGGAGAGGAGAGGAGAGGAGAGGAGAGGAGAGGAGAGGAGAGGAGAGGAGAGGGAGAGGAGAGGAGAGGGAGAGAGAGGGAGAGGAGGAGAGGAGAGAGGAGAGGAGAGGAGAGAGGAGAGGAGAGGAGAGGAGAGAGAGAGGAGGGGAGAGGGAGAGGGAGAGGAGGGAGAGGAGAGGAGAGAGGAGAGGAGAGGAGAGGAGAGGAGGGAGAGAGGGAGAGAGGAGAGGAGGAGAGGGAGAGGAGAGGAGAGGAGAGAGGAGGAGAGGAGAGGGAGAGGAGAGGAGGGAGAGGAGAGAGAGGAGAGGAGTGCCAGGCTGAGGAAGAATGGCTTTGAGCTGGGAGAGGAGAGGAGAGGAGAGGAGAGTGGGGATGAGGAAGGAAGGCTGAGGAAGAATGGCTTTGAGCTGGGAGAGGAGAGACTGAGAGTGGGGATGGGAAGGAATTGGCAGTGAGGCTCTGGCCCAGGCTGCCCGGGGAGGTGGTGGAGACTCCATCTCTGTAGACCTTCCAGGTCTGACTTGCTGGGGCTCTGAGCAGCCTGATCTAGCTGGAGATGTCCCTGCTCACTGCAGGGGGCTGGGGTTGGACAATGTGACCTTTGAGGGTCTTCCAGCCTGATGCACTCTGTGGGGTTTGCAGTTTCTGCAGGAGCAGACCCTGCCCTCAAGCCTCAGCTGCTCCTGTCTGAGGAGGTTCTCTTCTGCTACAGGAAGCTCTTTGGTGTCAAACATTTCCTTCACAGCTCTCCAGTCCAAGCACTGGCTGCAAGGCTCAGCAGGCAGAGGGCTCAGGGAGGAAACTTCCCTGCATGCAGGAAACCTCCTCTGGGAGTATTTTTCCTTTCAGCAACCTGAATGGCTTTATCCTTGCTAGGGAGCTGTGGGGATGCTCTGGAAGCAGCAGGGGAACACTCCAGGCCGTGGAGGAGCAGGAGTGAAAGTGGGAATCCTGAAGTTGTCTGGAGGGCACTGCAAAGGTGAAGGCCTTGGCTCCCCCCAGCTGCTGCTGAAGGAGGCTGGTGCTTGCCAAAGCAGTCTTGAAGATTAAATGTTTGCTGCTGGTGGGGCAGCCCTGGGATCACAGAATGGTTTGGGTTGGAGAGGCCCTCTGGAAATCACCCAGCCCCAACCATCCTCTGCCTCTGCCCAGGCTGGGGCTGAGCCATGGCCCTCAGCACCACAGCTCTGCCTCTCTGGAACACCTCCAGGGATGGGCATCCAACCCCCTCCCTGGGCAGCCTGGGCCAGGCTGGCAGAGCCCTTGCAGGGAAGGAGTTTCTTCTCCTCTCCAAGCTGAGCCTCCCCTGGGGCAGCCTGAGGCCATTGCCTCTCCTCCTGGCCCTTGGTCCTGGGGAGCAGAGCCCAACCCCCCTGGCTGCAGCCTCCTCTCAGGGAGCTGCAGAGAGCAAGGAGGTCTCCCTCAGCCTCCTCTGCTCCACACTCAGCACCCCCAGCTCCCTCAGCTGCTCCTCCCCAGCCCTCTTCTCCAGACCCTTCCCCACCTTGCTTGCCCTTCCCTGGCCCTGCTCCAGCTCCTCAAGGTGCTTCTTGCAGCCAGGAGCCCAAAGCTCAACCCAGCCCTCAAGCTGTGGCCTGCCCAGTGCTGAGCCCAGGGGCACCATCCCTGCCCTGCTCCTGCTGCCCACCCCACTGCTGCTCCAGCCCAGGCTGCTGCTGCCCTTCTTGCCCCCTGCCCACCCCCTGCCTCCTCTCCAGCTCCTGCCCCCCAGCACCCCCAGGGCTTTCTCTGCTGCCCACTTTCCAGCCCCCCTGCCCCCAGCCTGCAGCCTTCCTGGGGCTGCTGTGCCCCAGGTGCAGGCTCCAGCCCTTGGCCTTGTTGAGCCTCCTGCAGCTGAGCTCAGCCCTGGCTCCAGCCTGCCCAGGGGCCTCTGCAGAGCCTTCCTGCCCTCCAGCAGATAAATGCTCCACCCAGTTTGGTGTCACCTGCAAACCTACAGTGGGTGGACTCAATCCCTTCATCCAGGTCATTGATAAAGACTTTAAAGAGAAGTGTCCTCAACCCTGAGCCCTGGGGAGCAGCACTTGTGCCTGGCCATTGCAATCCAGCCCCCAGCAGCCTCTGTGCTCAGCCATCAGGCAGTGTCTCACCCAGGGCAGCCTCCCCCCAGCAGTCAGTTTCTCTGTGGGAAGGAGTGGCTAAAGCTTTACTTAAATGCAGGTAAACAGCAGCCAAAAGTTCTCCTCATCCTCTCAGCAGGTCACCTTGGTGTAGCAGATGAGGTTCATCCTCTCCCCACTCCAGCAGTGCATTTCCTGTAAGGCTGACACTGGCACCTTCCCTTCTGAAGAGAAGCAGAGAGGACACGGTGGGACTGTAACACAGACCCACAGAGCTGTCAGGGCTGGAAGGGAGCTCAAGGCTCAGCCAGCCCCAACCCCCTGCCATGGGCAGGGACACCTCACCCCACAGCAGCTTGCTCACAGCCACCTCCAGCCTGGCTGCAAACCCCTCCAGCCAGGAGGCTGCCACCACCTCCCTGGGCAGCCTGGGCCAGGCTCTCACCACCCTCCTGGCCAACAACTTCTTCCTCACAGCCAAGCTCCAGCTCCCCACTTCTACTTCTGCTCCAGCCCCCCCACTCCTATCCCTCCCTCACCCCCTCCAAAGTCCCTCCCCAGCTTGCTTGCAGCCCCCTGCAGCTCCTGCAAGGCCACCAGAAGGTCTCCTGGGAGCCTTCTCCTCTGCAGCCTGCACAGCCCCAACTCTCTCAGGCTGTGCTCAGAGCAGCTCCAGCCCTCTGCTCCTCCTCCTGGCCCTGCTCTGGACCCCTTCCAGCCCCTCCAGAGCCTTCCTGGCACAGAGGCTCCAGAGCTGGCCCCAGAGCTGCAGCTGTGCTCTCAGCAGAGTGGAGCAGAGGGGCAGAATCCCCTCCCTGGCCCTGCTGGCCACACTGCTCTGGCTGCAGCCCAGGCTCTGCTTGGCTCTCTGGGCTGCCAGTGCTCCCTGCTGGCTCCTGGGGAGCTTCTCCTCCCCCAGCACCCCCAAGGCCTTTCCTTCAGGGCTGCTCTCCAGCCAGTCCCTGCCCAGCCTTTATTGGTGTAGAGGATAGAGGCTGGGGATAGAGGCTCCAGGTGGGGGGTCTCACAAGGGAAGCTTCTAGAAGCCCCCAGAAGCAGCCTGGAGTGCTATAAGCAGATCCTAGAGCGGTGAGGAGACCTCCATGATGCAGGTGGTCATCAGGCAGAGGCAAGATGTCAATCCTCCTGGGGAACAGCTTCTTCCTCTCACTCCTCTTCTTTCTGCCAGCAGTGCTCAGCAAACCCACCTGGAGAGCTGAGCAGGGCTGAGAATTGGCTCTCCCTCAGCTCTGAAGGTCCTGAAGCACTCAGCTGGAGCAGCCTGCCCTCTGGGTTTATGATTGGGTTTATGAAAGTGATGGAGCAGATCATCCTGGGGGCAATCACTGCACACCTGCAGGATGGCCAAGGGCTCAGGTCCAGCCAACATGGGGTCAGGAGGGGCAGGTCCTGCCTCTCCATCCTGATCTCCTTCTATGATCAGGAGACTGCCTGGTGGATGTGGGGCAGGCTGTGGATGTGGTCTGCCTGGACTGCAGCAAGGCCTTTGACACCGTCCCCCACAGCAAACTGCTGGCCGAGCTGTCAGCTCGTGGCTTGGGCAGCAGCACTCTGAGCTGGGTTGGGAACTGGCTGGAGGATGAGCCCAGAGAGTGGTGGTGAATGGTGCCACAGCCAGCTGGAGGCCAGTCACCAGTGGTGTGCCCCAAGGATCAGTGCTGGGCCCCAGCCTGATCAATATCTTCACTGATGATCTGGAGGAGGGGATGGAGTCAGTCATCAGCAAGTTTGCAGCTGACACCAAGCTGGGAGCAGATGTTGGTCAGTCAGAGGGCAGAAGGGCTCTGCAGAGGGACCTCGACCGGCTGGACAGATGGGCAGAGGCCAACAGGATGGCATTCAACAAGTCCAAGTGCCAGGGGCTGCACTTTGGCCACAGCAACCCCAGGCAGAGCTACAGGCTGGGGGCAGAGGGGCTGAGAGCTGCCAAACAGAGAGGGACCTGGGGGTGCTGATTGACAGCTGCCTGAACATGAGCCAGCAGTGTGCCCAGGGGGCCAAGAAGGCCAATGGCATCCTGGCCTGCATCAGGAATGGTGTGGCCAGCAGGAGCAGGGAGGTCATTGTGCCCCTGTGCTCTGCACTGGTTAGGCCACCCCTTGAGTCCTGTGTCCAGTTCTGGGCCCCTCAGTTTAAGAAGGACATTGAGACACTTGAAGGTGTCCAGAGAAGGGCAACAAGGCTGGGGAGGGGCCTGGGGCACAGCCCTGTGAGGAGAGGCTGAGGGAGCTGGGGTTGCTGAGCCTGGAGAAGAGGAGGCTCAGGGGTGACCTCATTGCTCTCTACAACTACCTGAAGGGTGGTTGTGGACAGGAGGGGGTTGGCCTCTTCTCCCAGGCAACCAGCACCAGAACAAGGGGACACAGTCTCAAGCTGTGCCAGGGGAGGTTTAGACTCGAGGTGAGGAAGAAGTTCTTCACTGAGCGAGTCATTCGCCATTGGGATGTGCTGCCCGGGGAGGTGGTGGAGTCGCCGTCCCTGGGGGTGTTCAAGGGGAGATTGGACGTGGCACTTGGTGCCATGGTCTAGTTGTGAGGTCTGTTGGGACAGGTTGGACTCGATGATCCTTGGGGGTCTCTTCCAACCTTGGTGATACCGTGAGACTGTGACTTCTCTGCATGTAAACGGTGAGCTGCTCATTTCAGGAGGCTGATGGGGGGGTGTGTGGGGGTGTGTGTGTGTGTGTAAACAACCCTGAGGTGTGGCTGGCTCCCCTTGCTCAGGGCTCTTGGGGCTCTGGGGCTGTTGAAGCAGACTGAGTGGCTGCACACTCAAGGCGAGTGCTGTGGCTGCCCCTCCACAGGGAGGCAACACAGGTTTGGGAGCTGAAAGCACCTCTGCCTTGCTTCTCTGGGCAGCCTGTGCCAGGGCCTCACACACACACCCCCTCGCCCCCCCACCATGGGGAGGAATTGCTTCCTCATGTCTGATCTAAATCCAGCTTCCTCCAGCTCAAAGCCATCACCCCTCATCCACTCACCCCAGGCCTTTGTAACGAGTCCCTCTCCAGCTCTCCTGCAGCTCCCTTCATAGGATCACAGCTCAGAGGGGGTTAGGGGTTGGAAGAGACCTCTGGAGAGCTTCCAGTCCACCCCCCTTGCCTGAGCAGGAGCAGAGGATCCAGCCCAGGGCGCACAGGAACACATCCAGATGGGGCTTGAAAGTCTCCAGAGGGGGTTGTGGAGTCTCCTTCTCTGGAGACATTCAAACCCCACCTGGATGTGTTCCTGTGTGCCCTGTGCTGGCAGCAAGGTTGGACTGGAGGATCTCCAGAGGTCCCTTCCAGCCTCTAACCTTCTGTGATGCTGTGATACTCTGATAAGAAATGTTCACAGAGCTCACAGGATGCCAGGGGTGGGAAGGGACCTCTGGAGATCACAGGATCAGAGCTCACAGGGTGCCAGGGGTGGGAAGGGAGCTCTGGAGATCACAGGATCAGAGCTCACAGGATGCCAGGGGTGGGAAGGGAGCTCTGGAGATCACAGGATCAGAGGCACACAGGATGCCAGGGGTGGGAAGGGACCTCTGGAGATCACAGGATCAGAGGCTCACAGGGTGCCAGGGGTGGGAAGGGAGCTCTGGAGATCACAGGATCAGAGGCACACAGGATGCCAGGGGTGGGAAGGGAGCTCTGGAGATGACAGGATCAGAGGCTCACAGGATGCCAGGGGTGGGAAGGGACCTCTGGAGATCACAGGATCAGAGCTCACAGGATGCCAGGGGTGGGAAGGGAGCTCTGGAGATCACAGGATCAGAGCTCACAGGATGCCAGGGGTGGGAAGGGACCTCTGGAGATCACAGGATCAGAGGCTCACAGGATGCCAGGGGTGGGAAGGGACCTCTGGAGATCACAGGATCAGAGCTCACAGGATGCCAGGGGTGGGAAGGGAGCTCTGGAGATCACAGGATCAGAGCTCACAGGATGCCAGGGGTGGGAAGGGACCTCTGGAGATCACAGGATCAGAGGCTCACAGGATGCCAGGGTGGGAAGGGAGCTCTGGAGATCACAGGATCAGAGGCACACAGGATGCCAGGGGTGGGAAGGGAGCTCTGGAGATGACAGGATCAGAGGCTCACAGGATGCCAGGGGTGGGAAGGGAGCTCTGGAGATCACAGGATCAGAGCTCACAGGATGCCAGGGGTGGGAAGGGAGCTCTGGAGATCACAGGATCAGAGGCACACAGGATGCCAGGGGTGGGAAGGGACCTCTGGAGATCACAGGATCAGAGGCTCACAGGGTGCCAGGGGTGGGAAGGGAGCTCTGGAGATCACAGGATCAGAGGCACACAGGATGCCAGGGGTGGGAAGGGAGCTCTGGAGATGACAGGATCAGAGGCTCACAGGATGCCAGGGGTGGGAAGGGACCTCTGGAGATCACAGGATCAGAGCTCACAGGATGCCAGGGGTGGGAAGGGACCTCTGGAGATCACAGGATCAGAGCTCACAGGATGCCAGGGGTGGGAAGGGACCTCTGGAGATCACAGGATCAGAGGCTCACAGGATGCCAGGGGTGGGAAGGGAGCTCTGGAGATCACAGGATCAGAGGCACACAGGGTGCCAGGGGTGGGAAGGGAGCTCTGGAGATGACAGGATCAGAGGCTCACAGGATGCCAGGGGTGGGAAGGGACCTCTGGAGATCACAGGATCAGAGCTCACAGGATGCCAGGGGTGGGAAGGGAGCTCTGGAGATCACAGGATCAGAGGCACACAGGATGCCAGGGGTGGGAAGGGACCTCTGGAGATCACAGGATCAGAGCTCACAGGATGCCAGGGGTGGGAAGGGACCTCTGGAGATCACAGGATCAGAGCTCACAGGATGCCAGGGGTGGGAAGGGAGCTCTGGAGATCACAGGATCAGAGGCACACAGGATGCCAGGGGTGGGAAGGGACCTCTGGAGATCACAGGATCAGAGGCTCACAGGATGCCAGGGGTGGGAAGGGAGCTCTGGAGATCACAGGATCAGAGGCTCACAGGATGCCAGGGGTGGGAAGGGACCTCTGGAGATCACAGGATCAGAGCTCACAGGATGCCAGGGGTGGGAAGGGACCTCTGGAGATCACAGGATCAGAGCTCACAGGATGCCAGGGGTGGGAAGGGACCTCTGGAGATCACAGGATCAGAGGCACACAGGATGCCAGGGGTGGGAAGGGACCTCTGGAGATCACAGGATCAGAGCTCACAGGATGCCAGGGGTGGGAAGGGAGCTCTGGAGATCACAGGATCAGAGGCACACAGGATGCCAGGGGTGGGAAGGGAGCTCTGGAGATCACAGGATCAGAGCTCACAGGATGCCAGGGGTGGGAAGGGAGCTCTGGAGATCACAGGATCAGAGGCACACAGGATGCCAGGGGTGGGAAGGGAGCTCTGGAGATGACAGGATCAGAGGCTCACAGGATGCCAGGGGTGGGAAGGGACCTCTGGAGATGACAGGATCAGAGCTCACAGGATGCCAGGGGTGGGAAGGGACCTCTGGAGATCACAGGATCAGAGCTCACAGGATGCCAGGGGTGGGAAGGGACCTCTGGAGATCACAGGATCAGAGCTCACAGGATGCCAGGGGTGGGAAGGGACCTCTGGAGATCACAGGATCAGAGCTCACAGGATGCCAGGGGTGGGGGGTGGGGAAGGGAGGATCAGAGGCTCACAGGATGCCAGGGGTGGGAAGGGAGATCACAGGATCAGAGGCTCACAGGATGCCAGGGGTGGGAAGGGACCTCTGGAGATCACAGGATCAGAGCTCACAGGATGCCAGGGGTGGGAAGGGAGCTCTGGAGATCACAGGATCAGAGGCACACAGGATGCCAGGGGTGGGAAGGGACCTCTGGAGATCACAGGATCAGAGCTCACAGGATGCCAGGGGTGGGAAGGGAGCTCTGGAGATGACAGGATCAGAGGCTCACAGGATGCCAGGGGTGGGAAGGGACCTCTGGAGATCACAGGATCAGAGCTCACAGGATGCCAGGGGTGGGAAGGGAGCTCTGGAGATCACAGGATCAGAGCTCACAGGATGCCAGGGTGGGAAGGGACCTCTGGAGATCACAGGATCAGAGGCACACAGGATGCCAGGGGTGGGAAGGGACCTCTGGAGATCACAGGATCAGAGCTCACAGGATGCCAGGGGTGGGAAGGGAGCTCTGGAGATCTTCCAGTCCAGCCTCCCCCTGCCAGAGCAGGGCCACAGAATCCAGCACAGGGCACACAGGAACACATCCAGGTAGGTCTTGAAAGCCTCCAGAGAAGGAGACTCCACAACCTCCCTGGGCTCCAGGGCTCTGTGACCCTCCCAGTGAAGAAGTTCCTCCTCATGCTGTGCCGTGTGGTGCCTTCAAACACTGCAAGGCTGCTCCAAGGTCAGCCTGGAGGCTTCTCCAGGCTGAGCAGCCCCAGCTTGAAGTAAAAACACCTGGAGGTGAGAGAAACAGTCCCAAATCTCCTAGCTCTCTGTCTCCAGCCTTCAGGAGCAGCAGCTGGCTTTCATGATTGATAAGCAATTAGAATCCAGCTTCCCAGAGCCCTGAGGCCCAGGCGGGTTTTCACTCAGGCTCTGTGTGGGCTAATAAAGAAGTCTGCATCCAACCCAGAGGGTCCTTAGTGCCATCATTTGCCACCCTGGCCTGCCCTGAGCTGCCCCAGGGCTGGTTGTGCTCTGTGCTGGCACTGCCCAGCTCAGGCTCTGCTCACCCAGGCCCTGCCTGCAGCTCAGGGCAGGCTGGCACAGCCAGGGGCTGCTGCTGCCACTCAGAACCTGCTGGCAGAGCTCCTGCCCAGGGCTGGCCTGCGGACCAAGGGCACTGCTGCACCTCGGGTGCCAGCTGGGGCTGCAGGCTGGCAGAGGTGGCACCTGTGGGGAGCAGCAGGCAGCTGAGGGGACCCCAAACTGCCCAACAAGGGATTGCAGCCCACGGATGGCATCTTCAGGAGCAAGCTGAGGGATCAAAAGAGCCATGTTTGCTTTAGTCTGTTCTACTTCTACTTCTTTGCTGCCTCCTTCAGGGGCTCAGGCCTGAGGAGGACTCTCTCTTCTGCTCCATGAATTCCTGAATCCAGTGCCAGAATCCAGCTCTTGACCCCAGTTTCCACCTGCTGCTGAGTCCAGCCTGGGACCGCTGGCCCAGCCTCAGTGGTGCCAGTGCTGGCCCCTTGCCATCAGGGGTTGGGTTCCACACGGGTTTCCACCTTGAGCACTGTGGCCAGCTCTGGGCTCCTCAGGTTAGGAAAGAGGTTGAGATGCTGGGAGGTGTCCAGAGAAGGGCAACAAAGCTGGGGAGGGGTTTGGGGCACAAGGCTGGGGAGGGGTCTGGGGCACAGCCCTGTGAGGAGAGGCTGAGGGAGCTGGGGTTGCTCAGCCTGGAGCAGAGGAGGCTCAGGGGAGACCTTCTTGCTCTCTCCAGCTCCCTGCAGGGAGGTTGGAGCCAGGGGGGTTTGGTCTCTTCTGCCAGGCCCCCAGCCCCAGAACAAGAGGACACAGTCTCAAGCTATGCCAGGGGAGGTTTAGGCTGGAGATGAGGAGAAAGTTCTTCCCAGCAAGAGGAATTGGCCACTGGGATGAGCTGCCCAGGGAGGTGGTGGAGTCCCCATCCCAATGGCCAATCTCTCTTGCTGGGAAGAATTTTTTCCTCACCTCCAGCCTTCCCTGGCACAGATTAAGACTGTGTCCTCCTGTTCTGTGTGCCTGGGAGAAGAGACCACCCCCACCTGGCTACAACCTCCCTGCAGGGAGTTGGAGAGAGCAAGAAGGTCTCCCTCCCTCTTCTGCTCCAGGCTGAGCAACCCCAGCTCCCTCTCCTCCAGGGCTGTGCCCTGAGACCCCTCCCAGCCTTGTGCCCCCCTCCCCAGCCTTCTGCCCCAGACCCCTCCCCAGCCTTGTGCCCCAGACCCCTCCCCAGCCTTGTGCCCCAGACCCCTCCCCAGCCTTGTGCTCCAGACCCCTCCCCAGTTGCCCTTCTCTGGACACCTTCCAGCAGCTCAACCTCCTTCCTAAACTGAGGGGCCCAGAATTGGACACAGGACTCAAGGTGAGGCCTAACCAGTGCAGTGTACAGGGGCAGAATGACCTCCCTGCTCCTGCTGGCCACACTCTTCCTGATCCAGGCCAGGATGCCATTGGCCCTCTTGGCCGCCTGGGCACACTGCTGGCTCATGTTCAGCTGCTCTCCCCCAGCACCCCCAGCTCCCTCTCTGCCTGGCTGCTCTCAGCCCTTCTGCCCCCAGCCTGTGGCACTGCCTGGGGTTGCTGTGGCCAATGTGCAGCACCTGGCACTTGGATGTGTTCAATCTCCTGCCCTTGGCCTCTGCCCATCTGTCCAGCCTGTCGAGGTCCCTCTGCAAAGCCTCTCTGCCCTCCAGCAGATCAACTCCTGCCCCCAGCTTGGTGTCGTCCGCAAATTTACTGCTGATGGACTCCCTCCCCTCCTCCAGATCCTCAATGAAGATATTGAACAGGCTGGGGCCCAGCACTGAGCCCTGGGGCACACCACTGGGTCCTGGCTGCCAGCTGGCTGTGGCACCATTCACCACCACTCTCTGGGCTCAGCCTGCAGCCAGTTCCTGACCCAGCTCAGAGTGCTGCTGCCCCAGCCAGGGGCTGACAGCTTGGCCAGGGGTTTGCTGTGGGGGATGGTGGCAAAGGCCTTGCTGAGGTCCAGGCAGACTCCATCCACAGCCTGCCCCACATCCCCCAGGCAGTCCCCTGGGCATGGAAGGAGATCAGGCTGGAGAGGCAGGACATCTTCAGAGAGAGGGCTGTCTTCTCCAGCACCCTAATTACTCTCCCACACAGAAGTGCTCCTGGAATGCCCACAGGACATCAGACAGCAACACCAGGAGGCAGCCAGCCCTTGCTCCTTCCCAGCCCTCGATTCCAAACCCAGACACACACACACACTAGGAAATGAGAATCCATGGAACCAGCTCAGCCTCTTCCTGGGCTCCTTGCAGTGGCATGTTAGCTTGGAGGCACAGCTGAGCTGCAATTCAGGCTCCAAGCCACAGCTCCAACAGAGGGCTGGGGAGAGCAAGCCGACAAGCAGGACGAGCTTGGTTTTCAGCTGGGTGTACTTGAAGGGAGTCCTGGCCACGGGGCAGTGAAGGCAGCCTGCAGGAGTGTGCCTTGTGTCAGCAGCAGAAGCATCTTGAAGCATCTTAAGCTCCCTTCACACGCGCAGAAACAGAGCCAAAGGGAGCAGCCTCCAGCAGAGGGTTCTTCCACAGGGCAAGGGAAACCTCAGCCCTGCCATCAAAGCAGCCAGAGACTCCCCCCTGCAGATCACAGCAGCCACACCAACGGCAGGGGCACTGCCGGCTGCCAGCTGGCCTCAGGGAGTTTGAAAGGCCCTCAGCAAGAGATTCATGGAATCCTGATGGCCAGAGAAGCCCTCTAAGGACATCAACCTTCTACCCAGCACCTCCACGACCACTAGACCTCGTCCCAAAGTGACACAGCCACAGGTTTCTGGAACACCCCAGGCATGGGGACTCCAGCACCTCCCTGGGCAGCCTCTGCCAAGCCCTGACCCCTCTGGCAGCACATTTTCCTTCATCTCCAACCTAAGCCTCCTCTGGGGCAAGCTGAGGCCATTGCCTCTTGTTCTGTCATTACTTATTTGGGAGAAAGAGGCCAACACTGCCTTCACTAAGACCTCCTTTCAGGGAGCTGCAGGGAGCAATGAGGTCTCCCCTCAGCCTCCTCTTCCCCACACTAACCACCACCCTGCCAGTGGCTGCTCAGCAGCAGGGGAGATGTGTGGGGGGAGAGGAGGTGGCTTTGAGGAGGGGTTCTCAGCAGCCTCAAGGAGAGCAACTGCATCATTCTCTGCTCACAGCACAGGCACTCAGGGACCAGCAGAAGGGAAGCAGAGGGGTGGCATAAAACACACCAAGTCAGCAAGGTGTTGTACATAGAATCACAGAGCTGGCAGGGCTGGAAGGGAGCTCAAGGCTCAGCCAGCCCCAACCCCCTGCCATGGGCAGGGACACCTCCCACCACAGCAGCTTGCTCACAGCCACCTCCAGCCTGGCTGCAAACCCCTCCAGCCAGGAGGCTGCCACCACCTCCCTGGGCAGCCTGGGCCAGGCTCTCACCACCCTCCTGGGCAACAACTTCTTCCTCACAGCCAAGCTCCAGCTCCCCACTTCTACTTCTGCTCCAGCCCCCCACTCCTATCCCTCCCTCACACCCTCAGAAGTCCCTCCCCAGCTTGCTTGCAGCCCCCTGCAGATGCTGGAAGGCCACCAGAAGCTCTCCTTGGCTGCTCCCACGCCGCCAGCTGTCTGTCTGTGTTGGGGTTGGACTGGGAGACATCGAGAGCTCCCTCCCAAGCCCTGACATCCTAGCGAGGGCTGAAGGAAAGAAGGCAGCAGGAGAGGTGTGGGAGCAGGGCTTCGCCTCTCCTGCGTGGCCAGCCTCCATGCCAGTCGAGCAGGAGCCCGGAATGCACTATTTTAATTAGCAAAGCTTGTTTGAAAGTAAACAACACAAACACTCCTCGGAGAACAGTCACAGTCCCTCCTGCTAGACACACAGGCTTGGATTCCCCCCCCCCCCTCTTTTCTTCCTTTCTTTTGGCAAGGTCACATTCAAACAGCATGAAAGTCACCCCCTCCCTCCCTCCCTCCCTCTCTCCCCCCTCCCCCGGGCAGAGAGCCCCGCGGGAGGCACCGCTCGGGCTCCCGCTTCGCCGCCGCGGCTCGGCGCCGGCGGTTGGCGGGGCTTGGGGGGCTGAGGTCCGCTGCACCTTCCCTCCACAACAGGAAAGAGAAGGAAATAGAGAGAGGAGGGGGGGAAGAGAGAGAGAGACGGTCCAAGTCCACACGGGTGAAGATCAGCAGTTGCGCCGCTCGAAGGGCGGTGGAGGCGTCGTGGAGGCGTCATGCATAGAGCAGCCGAGTCCTGTCCCTGCGCCACCTCGGGCCCCCCGCGCCTCGGGCAGCGCACGGACCCCAGCCCCCGGCTCAGCAGCAGCCCCTGCCTCCTGCTCCCTCCGCAGAGTCACCCAGCCGGCAGGAGGCGAGGCAGCAGCGAGAAGAGGAAGCTCTTGGCAGGAATCCTTCGGGCAGGGGAAGGGGAGAACGGGAGCGAGGGGGTTCCCGGCCGAGCGCAGCGGCGGGCGGCGCGAATCCTCGACGTGCTGGCGGCCGGGGCCCTGCTCTGGCTCTGCTCTGCCCTGCGGCGGGCACGGGGCGCCGCAGCAGCTGCCCGGAGGTGAAGCGGTGGTGGCGGCGGTGGGGAAGGGGAAGAAGCGACCAAAAGGGCAGCAAGCAAGGGTGGGTGGGTCCTTAGGCAATGTCACTCCCGCAGGCCGCTTCACCCTGGCCGGCAGCCGCTTGCCCTTTCCAGCGACGGCGCCGGACGCGCCCCAGGCTTCCAGTCTTGACCTGGTGCTGTTGTTTGAGTTTCTTCTGGTGGGGAAGTTGGGCTTTTAGTCATTCTTTCTTTTTTTTCCCCTCCTTTTTATTCTTTTTTTTTCCCTCTTTTTTACTTTTTTTCCCTATTTTTTGGTGGTTTTTTTGGGGTCTTTTCCTTCCGCCCCCCCCCCCGTTTCTTCACCCTAAGGTTTCTCGACACCGACAACGTCAGGGAGCTCGGCAAGGTACACTTGGAAGTCTGGTCATGCAGAGAACTACAGGGCAGGTGCAGCTTAGGTCTTCTTGACAGGGATGGACATGGCAAGGTGGTGAACAGGTTTGGGGGGGAGGCACAGGGGGTTGGGGTTGGGGGAAGGGGGAAGCCCTAGTTCAAGAGCTGGAGAGCTTTGTTTAACCTGTTGTGGCTTTAATGGATACTGGCCATCAGTCCCACTTCAGTTACTAAATATACAGGGTTCTATATGTACACTGAGACGACCCTCCTCCTCCTCCTCCTCCTCCTCCTCCTCCTCCTCCTCCTCCTCCTCCTCCTCCTCCTCCTCCTCCTCCTCCTCCTCCTCCTCCTCCTCCTCCTCCTCCTCCTCCTCCTCCTCCTCCTCCTCCTCCTCCTCCTCCTCCTCCTCCTCCTCCTCCTCCTCCTCCTCCTCCTCCTCCTCCTCCAACTGACACAGGAGCAAGCCAGAGGTCAACCTTAGTTAGGCATCCAACGGCATGGTGGTAGAAGGTCTGAGAGGAAGGGTGTGTGGGGGCTACTACAGATTAGTTACAGAGGACAGGGGAGTTTTTTTTGGGGGGGTGGGGTGTGAAATATAATCACTAGAACTATTTACATGAGAGACATCTTGCTGTCCAGAAGACAAGAGTGACCCCTGGCCATGGGCAGTGCGAATGGCAGGGGCAGGCTTGGCTCTGCCCGCAGCGGGCGGCGGGGCAGGGCAGGCGTTCGGTTCCCCAGCCCCCGGCGTCTTCCTCCCCGGCCCTGCCGTGCAGCTCTCCCCTCCCCGGGGGAAAAGGCACCCATAGCCTCCAGCTCAAGGTGTTCAACATTCCTTTGTCGAAGCAAGAAGCAAGCCACCCTCTGGGAAAGCCCCAGCTTGCCCTGGGGCGGTGAGCCTGACACAGGGGAGGGAGCAGAAGCCATTCCCCCTCTTGCAGGGCAGCGCTTAGTATCATAGTATCCTAGGATCAGTCAGGGTTGGAAGGGACCACGAGGATCATCCAGTTCCAACCCCCCTGCCATGGGCAGGGACACCCCACACTAGAGCAGGCTGCCCAGAGCCTCGTCCAGCCTGGGCTTAAACACCTCCAGGGACGGGGCCTCAACCACCTCCCTGCACAACCCATCCCAGGGCTTCACCACTCTCATGGGGAAGAACTTCCTCCTCCCCCTCCAGCCTGAATCTCCCCACCTCCAGCTTCATTCCATTCCCCCTAGTCCTATCACTGCCTGAGATCCTGAGCAGTCCCTCCCCAGCCTTCCTGTAGCCCCCTGCAGATCCTGGAAGGCCACAATGAGGTCACCTGGGAGCCTTCTCTTCTCCAGCCTGAACAGCCCCAACGCCTTCAGTCTGTCCTCACAGGAGAGGTGCTCCAGCCCTCTGCTCATCCTCCTGGCCCTGCTCTGGACACCTTCCAGCCCCTCCAGATCCCTCTTGCCATAGGGGCTCCAGAACTGGAGGCAGTACTCCAGGTGGGGTCTCACCAGGGCTGAGCAGAGGGGCAGAATCCCCTCCCTTGCCCTGCTGGCCACACTTCTCCTGCTGCAGCCCAGGCTCTGGTTGGCTTTCCGGGCTGCAAGTGCACCCTGAGAGCTCCTGTTGAGCTTCTCCTCCCCCAGCACCCCCAAGTCTCTCTCCTCAGGGCTGCTCTCCAGCCAGTCCCTGCCCAGCCTGGATTTGTGCCTGGGGTTGCCTCCACCCAGCTGCAGGACCCTGCCCTTGGTCTTGTTGAAGCTCCTGAGGTTGGCTTGTGCCCACCTCTCCAGCCTGCCCAGGTCCCTCTGGATGGATCCCTTCCCTCCAGCTGTCTGCTGCCCCACACAGCTTGGTGTCATACGTGGGACAAGGAACCAAGGCTAAAGGAAGAGGAAAGCAAACCAGGGCCACGCTGGCCAGGTCCTACTGCACTGAGTAGATTCCACTGAGGGCCCCCTGGGCAGCTCTGTCCCCCCAGCTGGCTGCTGAGGAGGACTTCCACCCTTCCTCCACCTCCCCCAAGCGTCTGACCGATGAAGGCAGAGCAGAGGTGTGGAACACTGAAGCCTGCTGCACAAGGATCTGATGTCTTCTCTTCTGGTTTTCCTCGGGGGGTGGGGGAGAAAGGGCACCCTGAGCTTGCCAGGAGTCACCTGTGTCCTTGGCAAGGAGGTGGAGGTGGGGGTAAGCACAGCCCCCAGGTGCTTGGAGAGGTGTGCCCGGGTGACAGCCAAGCCCCTCGGCCCCGCTGGGAAGCGGCAGCAAGCAGAGACAGCAGTGGGGATGGAAAAGACCCCTGAGGCCACTCAGCCAACCCAGCCCCAGCATGGCCATCCAACCACAGCCCCAAGTGCCGTGGCCACAGCCTGCTGGAGCACCTCCAGCCATGGGGACTCCTGCCTGGGCAGCCTCTGCCAGTCCCTGACCTCCCTGGCAGCGAGGAAATTGTTCCTCCTCTCCGACCTGAGCCTCCCCTGGCACAAGTTCAGGCCATTGCCTCTCCTTCTACCCCTAGGGAGCAGAGCCCAAGCCTCACCTCGCTGCAGCCTCCCCTCAGGGTGTTGCTGAGGTCCCCCTCAGCCTCCTCTCCCCCAGACTTCACAACCCCAGTTCCCCTCAGGCCTGTTCTTTCCTTCCCTCCCTGCTCCTTGCAGGGAGCTGCAGAGAGCAGTGGGGTGCAGAACAAAAGGCAAGGCCTGCAGCTTTTCAGTCACCAGGCTAGCCACAGCCTTCACTTGGTCCCTTGCAGCTTTCCTTCCACATTGCCCTCCCTGGAAGCACAAAAACCCCACCCCCAAACCCAACCCAACCCTTTCTGCCTTGCTTGCTTGGCTCAGTTTTGGCTTGTTGGACCTCACACAGAATTTAAAGCATCTCCATAGGCAGGAAGGGAGACACAGAGAGAGCTGAAACCCAACTGCATGTCCTGAGCCTTGGACATACTGCAAAGGTGTGTGGGATGAATAAGCTGACATGGCACAGGGACCTCTGGAGCTCATCCAGTCCAACCCAGGCATGGAGAGGGTTGGAAGGGACCTCTGGAGCTCATCCAGTCCAAGCCCAGCATGGAGAGGGCTGGAAGGGACCTCTGGAGCTCATCCAGTCCAACCCAGGCATGGAGAGGGCTGGAAGGGACCTCTGGAGCTCATCCAGTCCAAGCCCAGCATGGAGAGGGTTGGAAGGGACCTCTGGAGCTCATCCAGTCCAAGCCCAGCATGGTGAGGGCTGGAAGGGACCTCTGGAGCTCATCCAGTCCAAGCCCAGCATGGAGAGGGCTGGAAGGGACCTCTGGAGCTCATCCAGTCCAACCCAGGCATGGAGAGGGCTGGAAGGGACCTCTGGAGCTCATCCAGTCCAAGCCAGGCATGGAGAGGGCTGGAAGGGACCTCTGAGCTCATCCAGTCCAAGCCCAGCATGGAGAGGGTTGGAAGGGTGTAACAGAAGCCAACCAGGCAGACAGCAGCACTGTGGGAAACCTCCTGAAGGCACTGCAGCGATTTCTTCAGTGCAGTCAGCCCAGGGCCTGGAGGTGAAGCAGGAGATAGATGAGGAGATAAAGCACTACCTGTGCTGCTGTGCTTGGTCAGCAATTGAGTGATTCAGTGTCCTGTGTCACCTCTGGGGGCTAAGAGCAACCAAGAAATGGGATCCCAGCTCACAGGATGGTCAGGGTTGGAAGGGACCCCTGGAGAGCTCCCAGCCCAAGCCCCCTGCCAGAGCAGCACCAGAGGATCCAGCCCAGGGCACACAGGAACACCTCCAGCCAGGGCTGCAGAGGCTCCACACAAGGAGACTCCACAAGCTCTCTGGGCAGCCTGCTCCAGGCCTCTGGCAGCCTCCCAGGCAAGAAGTTCCTCCTGCTGCTGAGCTGCAAGCTCCTGGGCTGCACTTGCCAGCCCTTGCCCCTCGGCCTGTGCCAGGGCAGAGTGAGCAGAGGCTGTCCCTGTGCCTCCCTTCCTGCCCCCCAGCCCTCAGCTCCTCAGAGACATTGATCAGATGCCTCTCAGCCTTCTCCCTCTGCACACTCAGCACCCCCAGGGCTCTCGGCCTCTCCTCCCCAGGCAGTGCTGCAGTGCCTTCAGCAGCCTTGGAGCCTGCCTTGGCCTCTCTGCAGCAGCTCCCTGTCCCTCCTGAGCTGGGGAGCAGTGCCTTAGGGCAGGGCCTGCTCAGGCTTTCTGCCTTTTCTCTTGTTTGGTCTTCTGGACACATTTCCATGCTTGACCTCCAGCTTAAGCTCTGCTTTGTCTCATGCAAGCTTGCTAAGCTTCCTGAACCTGTCTGTGCCATCTAACTCTGGATTGTGTGGGAGGATTAGCACAGAACCACAGAAGCATTCAGGGCCGAACAGACCCTCAGGACCCCCAAGTCCAACCCCTGCCCTGCCAGGCTCACCCCTGAGCCACAGCCCCAAGCCCCACAGCCAAAGCACCTTCAAACCCCTCCAGGCCTGGGCACTCCACCCCCTCCCTGGGCAGCCTCTGCCACTGCCTGACCGCTCTGGCTGGGCAAAGCTTCTCCCTCCTGCCCAGCCTGAGCCTGCCCTGCTGCAGCTTGAGGCTGTGCCCTCTCCTCCTGCCACTCCTGCCCTGGGAGCAGAGACCAGCAGCAGCCTCTCCACAGCCTCCTCTCGGGGAGCTGCAGCCAGCCAGGAGCTCTCCCTCAGCCTCCTCTCCTCCACCCTAACCCTCCCCAGCTCCTTCAGCCTCTGCCCAGCACACGGATCCTCCAGGCCCTTCCCAGCTGCCTTGCCCTGCTCTGCCCTGGCTCCAGCCCCTCCACAGCTCTCTGGCACTGAGCTGCCCGAGGCTGAAGGCAGCACTCCAGCTGTGGCCTCCCCAGTGCTGAGCATCAGCTCCATCAGTTCCATTTGCACCAAGCAGTGTCTGGCCTGAGCTCTCTCAAGGCCTGTTAGGTCTCAGTGGGTGCTTGTCCAACCTCACAAGGCACTGTGCCAGCTACCAAGTCATCACCTGAAGCCACAGAGACCTTTGGACTCCAAGCATGCATAATCTTGCATCAGCTGGAAGTGAATCCTAATTCCCACTCAGCCCCATTGAAACTCATGATCATAGAATCCTAGAATGGGATGGGTTGGGTTGGGTTGGGTTGGGAGGAGCCTCTAAGTCATCCAGTTCCAAGCCCCTGCCCTGAGCTGGGACACCTCACACCACAGCAGCCTGCTCTCAAGGCTCCAGCCACCCTGGCTTTCAACACTTCCAGGCCTGGAGCCTCTACAGCTTCCCTGGGCTGCCTGTGCCAGTGCCTCAGCAGCCTCATGGGGAAGAAGTCCTTCCTCCTGTCTCGCCTCAATCCAGCTTCTAGCAGTTTGAAGCCATCACCCCTCGTCCTGGCACTCCCATGCCTTGGCAACCAGTCCCTCTCCAGCTCTCCTTTCACATGCTGGTGGGGTGAGTTGTAATTAGTGAGGAGGGAACTGGAGGCAGGGTTGGTCAAGAGCAGTTTTGACTCTTTCTGGAGGGCTGCTTCTCTTAGCTGCTGGTCCTGCCCAGAAGTGCTCTGGGATTCAGAACACAGAACAATGAACACAAACCCCAGAACCAACCAGGTTGGAAAAGACCTCAGAGACCCTCAAGTCCAGCCTGCCAGCCAACACCACCTAAAACCAGCTCAACCATGGCACTGAGCTGTGCTGGTGACTCCATCTAACCAGAAGGCAGAAGTCTTTGGTAGCAACTTTTCACCTTCTCAGTGCTGTTCTTTGCAGCCACTGGGAGCTCAGATGCTTCTGCTGCTTTCCTCATCCTGCTGATGGCTCTCAGGAAGCCACTTGGGACAGAACTTCAGCAGGTGTCCAGGCACTGAATCCTTGCCCCACTGGGCTCTCAGGCTTCTTTTCCAAGCTCCTAAGGTGCCCAAGTGGCCTTCACCTGGATGAAGTCACAGATTCACAGTGTCACAGGTTGCACTGGGTTGGAAGGGACCCTCCAAGAGCATCTTGTCCAACCCCCCTGCAGTCCACAGGGACACCTTCAACTAGATCAGGCTGCCCAGGGCCACAGCAAGTGTGATCTTGAATGGCTGCAGGGATGGAGCCTCAACCACACCTCTGGGTAATCCTCCACCCCCTCCCTGGGCAGCCTGTGCCGGGGTCTCCCCAGCCTCCCTCTGCAGAGCTTCCTCCTGAGCCCCAACCTAGCTCTGCCCTGCTCCACTTCCAGACCCTTGCTCCTCCTCCTGTCCCCACAGCCCCTTCTGAGCAGCCCCTGCCCAGCCTGCCTGCAGCTGCCCTGCAGACACTGAACTGCAGCCCTAAGGTCTCCTCTCCTCCAGGCTGAGCAGCCCTAATTCTTCCAGCTTGTCATCAGAGGAGAGCTGCTCCAGCCCTCCAAGCATCTCTTCCTCTGACTGCCCCTTTAGTGCCTAACTGCCTTGGAACATCTGTCACAGTCCCCCAGCTTCATAGGTTCCTACTTTGCAGTGGTGCAATCCTGCTCTCAGCTCCAAACCCCCGGGAAGGAGGTGAAAGTTGTTCCTCAAGTACTGTTGAGTAACTTTTTTACACAGAGGTAGATTGAGAAGCTCCCTGGCAAGAAAAAAGTCAGGAAAGCATCTTGTGGTTGTCAGACTGAACAGGGCATGGGAGCAGGGACCTGAAGAGAAGGCTCCCAAAACTCCTAGCAGCTTGAAGGAAAACCCTTGCTTGCCCTAGCACAGCCACAGGACATCATCACTGCAATCCTTTGCTCAGGACTCCATGCAGGCTTGTGAGGAGCAGCTGCCAGCACCACCTGCCTGACACAAAGCAAGGCAAAGACACCCCCGCCCCATGGAATCCCAGAGCTGTCAGGGCTGGAAGGGACCTCGAGGCTCAGCCAGCCCCAACCCCCCTGTCATGGGCAGGGACACCTCACAGCACAGCAGCTTGCTCACAGCCACCTCCAGCCTGGCTGCAAACCCCTCCAGCCAGGAGGCTGCCACCACCTCCCTGGGCAGCCTGGGCCAGGCTCTCACAGTATCACAGCATTGCCAAGGTTGGAAGAGACCTCAAAGATCATCGAGTCCAACCTGTCACCACAGACCTCATGACTAGACCATGGCACCAAGTGCCACATCCAGTCCCCTCTTGAACTCTCACCACCCTCCTGGGCAACAACTTCTTCCTCACAGCCAAGCTCCAGCTCCCCACTTAGAATCATAGAATCAGTCAGGGTTGGAAGGGACCACAAGGATCATCCAGTTCCAACCCCCTGCCATGGGCAGGGACACCCCACACTAGAGCAGGCTGGCCAGAGCCTCGTCCAGCCTGGGCTTAAACACCTCCAGGGATGGGGCCTCAACCACCTCCCTGGATAACCCATTCCAGGGCTTCACCACTCTCACGGGGAAGAACTTCTTCCTCACATCTAGCCTGAACTTCTAGCTCTGCTCCAGCCCCCCCACTCCTATCCCTCCTTTACCCCCTCCAAAGTCCCTCCCCAGCTTGCTTGCAGCCCCCTGCAGCTCCTGCAAGGCCACCAGAAGGTCTCCTGGGAGCCTTCTCCTCTGCAGCCTGCACAGCCCCAACTCTCTCAGGCTGTGCTCAGAGCAGAGCAGCTCCAGCCCTCTGCTCCTCCTCCTGGCCCTGCTCTGGACACCTTCCTCGCTCCACAGCAGCCTGGGCACACAAGGACCAACGCTGTAAAGAGCTATCGCTTGTCTTCACTGATGGCTTTTTCCCTAGAGTCCGGTGTGGACAGCCCCAAGTCTCCTCAGGCAGAGCTTCTCAGGGAGGGGCACCCCGGGGGGCAGCGCCTCTCCCGGGCACCCGTGTCCGCACGGCGCTTCAGCACAGGCTGCTGGCCGTCGCTGCCGCGCAGGGGACGGCGGCACAGGCTGCCGAGGGCTGGCTCTGCATCCCCCGCTCTGCGGCTGGGGCTGGTGCTGCCTGGAGCCAGGGCTTCTGGGGAGAAGGCTGTGGAGCGGTGTGGGGTCAGCCGGCGCCCCTCCGCTCCGCCCGGCGCTGGGGAAGCCGCAGGCGGCTGCCTTGGGGCCCGGCCCGAGGGCAGCGCGGGTCAGGGCCGTGCGAGGCGCAGCGCCGCGGAGCCGCCGGGCTGCCCCGCATCGCCAGCACGACCCTGCCGACGCGCCGTGGCCACCGCAGGCTCCTCCGGCCCCCGTTCGCGGTGGCTCTGCGGCTCCTCCGCCCTGCGGCTTGGGCTGCTTCCAGCAGGACCCCCCCGGGGGGAGGCAGGCCGGGGAATGCCAAGCAGCTGCAGGGCAGCTGAAGGTATCCTAGGATCATAGTATCAGTCAGGGTTGGAAGGGACCGCAAGGATCATCCAGTTCCAACCCCCTGCCATGGGCAGGGACACCCCACACTAGAGCAGGCTGCCCAGAGCCTCATCCAGCCTGGGCTTAAACACCTCCAGGGATGGGGCCTCAACCACCTCCCTGCACAACCCATCCCAGGGCTTCACCACTCTCATGGGGAAGAACTTCCTCCTCCCCTCCAGCCTGAATCTCCCCACCTCCAGCTTCATTCCATTCCCCCTAGTCCTGTCACTCCCTGAGAGCCTGAGCAGTCCCTCCCCAGCCTTCCTGTAGCCCCCTGCAGATCCTGGAAGGCCACAATGAGGTCACCTGGGAGCCTTCTCTTCTCCAGCCTGAACAGCCCCAACGCCTTCAGTCTGTCCTCACAGGAGAGGTGCTCTGTGAGGAAGGTGAGGAACACAGAGCTGCGGTGAATCCAGCCTGGAGGTGGTGGATCCACATCATTATTGCTAAGAAGTCCCCCCTGGTGTTACTGCCTTCGGAGCTGCGGAGCGCTGCTGGGCGCCCCCGAGCCTCCCGTCGAGCCGTGGCTGGGAAGCGAGAGCCTGCAGCACCCCGCAGGGACTTGGCAGCTCATGGCTTCAGAGAGAGAATATTGCTGAATGGCTGCTGTGAGCTGTGGTAAATTATTGCTTTCACAATGAACTGCTCCCAGGTTGTGTAGAAAGCTCCCAGCCTAAATTTGTCCTCAAAAAGGTTTACCTGGGGAGGAAGAAGAAACCAACCCCCAAACCAACCCCAAACCAACCCCAAACCTTTCCTGTGGCAACTCTGAAACAGCTCAGGCTTGCCAAGGCTGAGGTGATGTTCTGTCTGCTCCATTGTTATCTTCCTTATACATAGACTCACAGAGCTGGCAGGGCTGGAAGGGAGCTCAAGGCTCAGCCAGCCCCAAGCCCCCTGCCCTGGGCAGGGACACCTCCCACCACAGCAGCTTGCTCACAGCCACCTCCAGCCTGGCTGCAAACACCTCCAGCCAGGAGGCTGCCACCACCTCCCTGGGCAGCCTGGGCCAGGCTCTCACCACCCTCCTGGCCAACAACTTCTTCCTCACAGCCAAGCTCCAGCTCCCCACTTCTAGCTCTGCTCTATCTCCCCCCCCCCTCCTATCCCTCCCTCACCCCCTCCAAAGTCCCTCCCCAGCTTGCTTGCAGCCCCCTGCAGCTCCTGCAAGGCCACCAGAAGGTCTCCTGGGAGCCTTCTCCTCTGCAGCCTGCACAGCCCCAACTCTCTCAGGCTGTGCTCAGAGCAGAGCAGCTCCAGCCCTCTGCTCCTCCTCCTGGCCCTGCTCTGGACACCTTCCAGCCCCTCCAGAGCCTTCCTGGCACAGAGGCTCCAGAGCTGGCCCCAGAGCTGCAGGAGTGGCCTCAGCAGAGTGGAGCAGAGGGGCAGAATCCCCTCCCCACCTTGCAGAGTAGTTTTCCTTTCTTTGCTCTCTTCCCTCTGACTTGCTGCTCAGTTTGGCTTCCTAGCCCAGCATGGCTCCCAGCTTGGGAGCCACCTAACAGCAGAATGTTGAGTAAGAAAGAATGAGAGGATTAAAAATAGGCAGCAAGCTGTCTGAGACACGTTGGAAGCCCATTAGAGGATGCTTCAGCTGGTTTCATGGCACACTTGGGTGGGAGGAGAGGTGACTCAGCTCTTGGTCAGCTTCCCACTCAGGTAAGGAGTGATGGAAGCTGCTGAGTGTTGCTTTGGCTGGAGAAACCTTGCCTTGTTTCTGAGGTTCTGTGTGAAGTTCTGCCACTCTCTGCTTGCTGTCACTCACCCCTGGGACTCCTCTGTGCTGTCACCTGGTCAGGACAGTTGGACACTCACTGTTGGATTCTCCAGAACTTGCCCAGCCTGGCTGCTGCTGGAGACCCTTCCAGCCTAGTGCCACAGCTGATTGCTGTCCTCTGCCCTCAGAGGCCAGGAGCACCAGGCCCATGCCCTCTGGGCTTCTTTTCCATGTAACACAGCTGATGGACCTTCCTGGGGAAGGTCACCACCCCTGGAGAAGGGCTCTTCCCCTTTCTCTGCTGTGAAGATCCCTGCAAGGGAATGGTTTAAAGGGAAAGCAACCTGTAAGCCCCAGGTACACACTGAGAGGGCTGCAAATGTCCTTCCTCCATCTAAGCTGCTCAAGAGCCAGGCAAAACCAAAGCACAGCACCCCAACAACTCACTCACTCACCAAATGCTGCCTGTCCTTAGGCTCACAAGCTCTGCTCACTCCCCAGCCCGCTGCAGGCACACATCCAACCCCTACCAGAGAGCCCAGCTAGGAGCTCAGGTGGGCACTCACTTGACCTGGACAGGAGGAGCTGCTTGCTGACCTCTCTGGGCTTAGAATCACAGAGCTGTCAGGGCTGGAAGGGAGCTCAAGGACCATCCAGCCCCAACCCCCTGCCATGGGCAGGGACCCCTCACACCACAGCAGCTTGCTCACAGCCACCTCCAGCCTGGCTGCAAACCCCTCCAGCCAGGAGGCTGCCACCACCTCCCTGGGCAGCCTGGGCCAGGCTCTCACCACCCTCCTGGCCAACAACTCCTTCCTGACATCCAATGTGAAAGCCCTTCAGCCTTGTGGCCTGCAGCTGGCAGGGGTAGCTGTGCTTCCTTCCAACCTGGGCCTAGCTTGGTGTGCATCTGCTCTCCAGGTGGGAAACAGCAAATCTGAACCCCCACAGACACAGAGTGTCCCCTGAAGCTCCCTGGCTGCTGCTTTCAGTGCAAACTCCTCAGCAGTTCGAAGTGCTAAACACACACAGAGCTCTCAGCAGAAGCCTTGCTGCTCCATCTTCAAGTGCCTGAGGGCTGCCAGAGCCTGCTGTGGTTATTCAGGCTTCCACAAAGCCCTGGCCCAGGAGGTGCAAACCTGCTCGAGGGGACAGCCCGATGGGATGGCTGCTGGGGGGTGGGGTGGGGGAAACATCACAGAATGGAGTGTCTGTGGGGGGCAACACACTGAGCAGGGCTGCCCAGCCTGAGGCTGTGGGGGTGGTGGGGTGGAGGAAAGGCTTCATGTGCAGCCTGCACCTGCCTGGGGCAGAGGCCAGGGCAGGAGGGAGAGTCAAGGCAGGCTCAGGCTGGAGAGAGGCTGCTGCACACCTTGCCATGTCCCTGTGGGGAGGGCAGGGGCAGGCTGCTGCTTTTGCAGCCATCCATTGGTCTGGGGTGGGGGGTTGTTTTTTACATCTTCTGGGAAGGGGATGAGAAAGGGGGCGGGGGGGGGGGGGGGAAGAAGAGGATTTTTCAGTCCCTTTTTTCTTGGTTTTCTTCTTCTTCTGTTTTTTTTTCCTCCCCCCCCCCAGTAAGCATTCCTGGGAGAAGCCCAAAGCGGAGCAACTATCATTGCAATACACAAGTGGAGCTTAGCTGCATTCACCACATAGCTCCGGAGGGGAGAAGCAGGCTGAAAGGAGGGAACGCACAAAGGTTTGGTCTGGCGGGGGAGGGGGTTGGTGTCGTCTGCTCGCTCGTTTCTTTCGTTGTTTTGCTTGCTTGCTCGCTCGCTTGGTGGCTCGGTCGGGCTGAAATCGTTGCGGTTTGGTTTCTCTTTCCTTTCCAGGACCTTCCCTCAGCCGCTGTTCCCAAAGCTTGCCTTCCCGTGCTGGCTCGCATCACCCTCTGAAGAACGCTGGGTTCCGCAGGCAGGCGGCTAGTCACCTGCAGCAGCCCAGCGGTCCCGCAGAGGCTTCCAGGCTGCTGTCCGTGTCGGACGCCAGGGTTTGATCCGTGGACATGGACGAGATGTCGTTGACAGAGGAGGACGGAGGGAGGCTTTCGCTGCTGTTCACTGCTGCACCTGTGCTACGGAAACCAACACCAGCGTGATTAAAGCTGAACACCCCCCCCCCCCCAAGTCCCGGACGCGGGGGCGCCCGGCTGCTCGGCGCCGGGGAAGGGTCCTGGAGGGTCGTCCGCTCCAGCCATTCCTTCTCCCGGCTCTGCCAAGGCTGGGGCTGAGCCGTGGCCCTCGGCACCGCAGCTCTGCCTCTTGCAGACACCTCAGTGCATCACAGAACCACGGAACCACACAGTCACACAACCACAGAACCACACAGTCACAGAGCCACAGAACCACACAGTCACAGAGCCACAGAACCACACAGTCACACAACCACAGAACCACACAGTCACACAACCACAGAACCACACAGTCACAGAGCCACAGAACCACACAGTCACAGAACCACAGAACCACACAGTCACACAACCACAGAACCACACAGTCACAGAGCCACAGAACCACACAGTCACAGAACCACAGAACCACACAGTCACAGAGCCACAGAACCACACAGTCACACAACCACAGAACCACACAGTCACACAACCACAGAACCACACAGTCACACAACCACAGAACCACACAGTCACAGAACCACAGAACCACACAGTCACACAACCACAGAACCACACAGTCACAGAGCCACAGAACCACACAGTCACACAACCACAGAGTCACAGAGCCACAGAACCACACAGTCACACAACCACAGAACCACACAGTCACAGAGCCACAGAACCACACAGTCACACAACCACAGAACCACACAGTCACAGAGCCACAGAACCACACAGTCACACAACCACAGAACCACACAGTCACACAACCACAGAACCACACAGTCACACAACCACAGAACCACAGAGTCACAGAACCACAGAACCACACAGTCACAGAGCCACAGAACCACACAGTCACACAACCACAGAACCACACAGTCACAGAGCCACAGAACCACACAGTCACAGTCAGCCACAGAACCACACAGTCACAGAGCCACAGAACCACACAGTCACACAGTCACAGAGCCACAGAACCACACAGTCACACAACCACAGAACCACACAGTCACACAACCACAGAACCACACAGTCACAGAGCCACAGAACCACACAGTCACAGAGCCACAGAACCACACAGTCACACAACCACAGAACCACACAGTCACAGAGCCACAGAACCACACAGTCACAGAGCCACAGAACCACACAGTCACAGAGCCACAGAACCACACAGTCACACCACAGAACCACACAGTCACAGAGCCACAGAACCACACAGTCCCACAGAACCACACAGTCACAGAGCCACAGAACCACACAGTCACAGAGCCACAGAACCACACAGTCACAGAACCACACAGTCACAGACCAGAAACACACAGTCACAGAACCACAGAACCAGTCACAGAGCCACAGAAGCCACAGAACCACACAGAACACACACAGTCACAGAGCCACAGAACCACACAGTCACACAACCACAGAACCACACACACAACCACAGAACCACACAGTCACACAACCACAGAACCACACAGTCACAGAGCCACAGAACCACACAGTCACACAACCACAGAACCACACAGTCACAGAACAGAACCACACAGTCACAGAACCACAGAACCACACAGTCACAGAGCCACAGAACCACACAGTCACAGAGCCACAGAACCACACAGTCACAGAGCCACAGAACCACACAGTCACACAGCCACAGAACCACACAGTCACACAACCACAGAACCACACAGTCACACAACCACAGAACCACACAGAACCACAGAAGTCACAGTCACAGAGCCACAGAACCACACAGTCACAGAGCCACAGAACCACACAGTCACACAACCACAGAACCACACAGTCACAACCACAGAACCACACAGTCAGAGAGCCCACACAGTCACACAACCACAGAACCACACAGTCACAGAGCCACAGAACCACACAGTCACACAACCACAGAACCACACAGTCACAGAGCCACAGAACCACACAGTCACACACCACAGAACCACACAGTCACAGAGCCACAGAACCACACAGTCACAGAGCCACAGAACCACACAGTCACACAGCCACAGAACCACACAGTCACACAACCACAGAACCACACAGTCACACAACCACAGAACCACACAGTCACAGAGCCACAGAACCACACAGTCACACAACCACAGAACCACACAGTCACACAACCACAGAACCACACAGTCACACACACAACACAGAACCACACAGTCACAGAGCCACAGAACCACACAGTCACAGAGCCACAGAACCACACAGTCACACAAGTCACACAGAACCACACAGTCACACAACCACAGAACCACACAGTCACAGAGCCACAGAACCACACAGTCACACAACCACAGAACCACACAGTCACAGAACCACACAGTCACACAACCACAGAACCACACAGTCACAGAGCCACAGAACCACACAGTCACAGAGCCACAGAACCACACAGTCACACAACCACAGAACCACACAGTCACACAACCACAGAACCACACAGTCACACAGAACCACAGAACCACACAGTCACACAACCACAGAACCACACAGTCACAGAGCCACAGAACCACAGTCAGTCACACAACCACAGAACCACACAGTCACACAACCACAGAACCACACAGTCACACAACCACAGAACCACACAGTCACAGAGCCACAGAACCACACAGTCACAGAGCCACAGAACCACACAGTCACAGAGCCACAGAACCACACAGTCACAGAGCCACAGAACCACACAGTCACACAACCACAGAACCACACAGAACCACAGAACCACACAGTCACAGAGCCACAGAACCACACAGTCACAGAACCACAGAACCACACAGTCACAGAGCCACAGAACACACACACACAGAACCACACAGTCACAGAGCCACAGAACCCACACAGTCACACAACCACAGAACCACACAGTCACACAACCACAGAACCACACAGTCACACAACCACAGAACCACACAGTCACACAACCACAGAACCACACAGTCACAGAGCCACAGAACCACACAGTCACAGAGCCACAGAACCACACAGTCACAGAGCCACAGAACCACACAGTCACAGAACCACAGAACCACACAGTCACAGAGCCACAGAACCACACAGTCACAGAGCCACAGAACCACACAGTCACAGAGCCACAGAACCACACAGTCACAGAGCCACAGAACCACACAGTCACACAGCCACAGAACCACACAGTCACAGAGCCACAGAACCACACAGTCACAGAGTCACCACAGAACCACACAGTCACACAACCACAGAACCACACAGTCACAGAGCCACAGAACCACACAGTCACAGAACCACAGAACCACACAGTCACACAACCACAGAACCACACAGTCACAGAGCCACAGAACCACACAGTCACACAACCACAGAACCACACAGTCACAGAGCCACAGAACCACACAGTCACACAACCACAGAACCACACAGTCACACAACCACAGAACCACACAGTCACACAACCACAGAACCACACAGTCACACAACCACAGAACCACACAGTCACCACAGAAACACAGTCACACAACCACAGAACCACACAGTCACAGAGCCACAGAACCACACAGTCACACAACCACAGAACCACACAGTCACAGAACCACACAGTCACACAACCACAGAACCACACAGTCACAGAGCCACAGAACCACACAGTCACACAACCACAGAACCACACAGTCACACAACCACAGAACCACACAGTCACACAACCACAGAACCACACAGTCACACAACCACAGAACCACACAGTCACACAACCACAGAACCACACAGTCACACAGCCACAGAACCACACAGTCACAGAGCACAGAACCACACAGTCACACAACCACAGAGTCACACAGCCACAGAACCACACAGTCACACAACCACAGAACCACACAGTCACACAACCACAGAACCACACAGTCACACAACCACAGAACCACACAGTCACACAGCCACAGAACCACACAGTCACAGAGCCACAGAACCACACAGTCACACAGCCACAGAACCACACAGTCACAGAACCACAGAACCACACAGTCACACAGCCACAGAACCACACAGTCACACAACCACAGAACCACACAGTCACACAACCACAGAACCACACAGTCACAGAACCACAGAACCACACAGTCACACAACCACAGAACCACACAGTCACAGAGCCACAGAACCACACAGTCACACAACCACAGAACCACACAGTCACAGAGCCACAGAACCACACAGTCACACAGCCACAGAACCACACAGTCACACAACCACAGAACCACACAGTCACACAGCCACAGAACCACACAGTCACACAACCACAGAACCACACAGTCACAGAGCCACAGAACCACACAGTCACACAAGCCACAGAACCACACAGTCACACAAGCCACAGAACCACACAGTCACACAACCACAGAACCACACAGTCACAGAGCCACAGAACCACACAGTCACACAACCACAGAACCACACAGTCACAGAACCACACAGTCCAGCCACAGAACCACACAGTCACACAGCCACAGAACCACACAGTCACACAGAACCACAGAACCACAGAACCACACAGTCACAGAACCACACAGCCACAGAACCACACAGTCACACACCACAGAACCACACAGTCACAGAGCCACAGAACCACACAGTCACACAGCCACAGAACCACACAGTCACACAACCACAGAACCACACAGTCACACAACCACAGAACCACACAGTCACACAACCACAGAACCACACAGTCACACAACACACAGTCACAGAGCCACAGAACCACACAGTCACACAACCACAGAACCACACAGTCACAGAGCCACAGAACCACACAGTCACAGAGCCACACAGAACCACACAGTCACACAACCACAGAACCACACAGTCACAGAGCCACAGAACCACACAGTCACACAGCCACAGAACCACACAGTCAGCCACAGAACCCACAGAACCACACAGTCACACAGCCACAGAACCACACAGTCACAGAGCCACAGAACCACACAGTCACACAACCACAGAACCACACAGTCACACAACCACAGAACCACACAGTCACACAACCACAGAACCACACAGTCACACAACCACAGAACCACACAGTCACACAACCACAGAACCACACAGTCACAGAGCCACAGAACCACACAGTCACACAGCCACAGAACCACACAGTCACAGAGCCACAGAACCACACAGTCACAGAGCCACAGAACCACACAGTCACACAACCACAGAACCACACAGTCACACAACCACAGAACCACACAGTCACACAACCACAGAACCACACAGTCACACAACCACAGAACCACACAGTCACAGCCACAGAACCCACAGTCACAAGCCACAGAACCACACAGTCACACAACCACAGAACCACACAGTCACACAACCACAGAACCACACAGTCACACAGCCACAGAACCACACAGTCACAGAGCCACAGAACCACACAGTCACACAGCCACAGAACCACACAGTCACACAACCAGAGCCACAGAACCACACAGTCACACAACCACAGAACCACACAGTCACACAACCACAGAACCACACAGTCACACAACCCACAGAACCACACAGTCACAGAGCCACAGAACCACACAGTCACACAGCCACAGAAGCTGTGTCCTCTTGTTCTGCTGCTGGGGGCCTGGGAGAAGAGACCAACCCCCTCCTGGCTACAACCTCTCTGCAGGGAGTTGGAGAGAGCAAGAAGGTCTCCCCTGAGCCTCCTCTGCTCCAGGCTAAGCAACCCCAGCTCCCTCAGCCTCTCCTCACAGGGCTTTGCCCCAGACCCCTCCCCAGCCTTCTGCCCCAGACCCCTCCCCAGCTCTGTTGCCCTTCTCTGGACACCTTCCAGCAGCTCAACCTCTTGCCTAACCTCAGCAGCCCAGAGCTGGACACAGGACTCAAGGGGTGGCCTCAGCAGTGCTGAGCACAGGGCACAAGGACTTCCCTGCTCCTGCTGGCCACACTCTGCCTGACCCAGGCCAGGCTGCCCTTGGCCTTCTTGGCCCCCTGGGCACACTGCTGCCTCCTCTTCAGCTGCTGTCCCCTCCAGGGATGGGCATTCAACCACCTCCCTGGGTAGCCTGGGCCAGGCTTTGAGAAGCCTTTTCAGTCAAGAGCTTTCTCCTCTTATCCAACCTAATCCTCCCCCTGTGCCTCTGAGGGCCATTTGCTCTCCTTAGGAAGAAGAGGCTGAGCCCCAGCCGGCTGCAGCCTCCTTCCCTGGAGCTGGGGAGCACAGTGAGCTCTCTCCTGAGCTTCCCAGCCTGTGGAGGAGCTGCTGGGAAGTGCATTCCGGGGGCAGATCAGCACAGGCCTCCCTGACACACAGACCCCAGAGCTGCTGTTGCAGTCCCAGAGCACCCAGGCTCACACAACACACAAACCAGACCAGACCTAACTAAACCAGACCAAACCAGACCAGACCAAACTAAACCAGACCAAACCAGACCAAACCAGACCAGACCTGAGAGCTGTTGCAGTCCCAAAGCACCCAGGCTCACACAACACACAAACCAGACCAGACCTAACTAAACCAGACCAAACCAGACCAGACCAAACTAAACCAGACCAAACCAGACCAAACCAGACCAGACCTGAGAGCTGCTGCAGTCCCAAAGCACCCAGGCTCACACAACACACAAACCAAACCAGACCTGACTAAACCAGACCAAACCAAAGCAAACCAGACCAAACCAGACCAGACCAAACCAAACCAGACCAAACCAGTCCAGAACAAAGCAAACCAGACCAAACTAAACCAGACCAAACCAGACCAGACATAACCAAACCAGACAAAACCAAACCAAAGCAAACCAGACCAAATCAGACCAAACCAGACCAGACCAGACCAAACCACAACAGGCCAGACCGAACCAGACCAAAGCAAACCAGACCAGACATAACCAAACCAGACCAAACCAAAGCAAACCAGACCAAACCAGACCACACCAGACTAAATCAGACTAAACCAGACCAAACTGGACCAAACCAAACCAGGCCAGACCAAAGCAAAACAAAGCAAAGCAAAGCAAAGCAAACCAAACCAAACCAAACCAGACCAGATCTGAGAGCTGCTGCAGTCCCAAAGCACCCAGGCTCACACAACACACACAAAACCAAACCAGACCAAACCAGATCAGACCAAAGCAAAGCAAACCAACCAAACCAACCAAAACCAAACCAGACCAAGCCAGACCAAGCCAAACCAGACCAGATCAGACCAAACCAAATGAGACCAAATTAGACCAAACCAGACCAAACTAGATCAAACCAAATCAGACCAGACCAGGCAGTCTGTTGGGAGGCTACTGAGCAGATGAGCCACTCCCCCCTCTGGAGCAGCATGGACTCTGCTAAGCATCAATGGTTCTGTTTTGCCAGCTCCAGCAGTCCTCCTACGTGTCCATAGCCAGCAACACAGGCTTCACAGGCAGCTCCAGCACCCAGTCCCAGGCACGGCTGCCCTTCAACGGGTGAGTGCCCCACAGCCTGCCCTGGGCAGCAGCACCTCCCCCAGCCCAGCTGCCTCCAGGGCCTCCTCCAGCCTGGCTGCAACAGCTCCAGGCAGGGGGCAGCCACAGCCCCCCTGGGCAGCCACAGCCCCCCTGGGCAGCCACAGCCCCCCTGGGCAGCCACAGCCTCCCTGGGCAGCCACAGCCTCCCTGGGCAGCCACAGTCCCCCAGCCTCACTGGCAGGAATTTCGTCCTCATCTCCAGTTTCAGTTTCCCCCTCCTCCTGCTCAAAGCCCCTCAGAAGCCTCTTGTTGCAATTGGAAAGGTTCTCCTGTCCCTAAGCACCCAGAATCCTGCCCTCCCCAGCACCTCCCAGGGCTCTGCTGTCCCTAAGCACCCAGAATCCTGCCCTCCCCAGCACCTCCCAGGGCTCTGCTGTCCCTAAGCACCCAGAATCCTGCCCTCCCCAGCACCTCCCAGGGCTCTGCTGTCCCTAAGCACCCAGAATCCTGCCCTCCCCAGCACCTCCCAGGGCTCTGCTGTCCCTAAGCACCCAGAATCCTGCCCTCCCCAGCACCTCCCAGGGCTCTGCTGTCCCTGACACCCAGAATCCTGCCCCCTCCCCAGCACCTCCCAGGGCTCTGCTGTCCCTAAGCACCCAAAATCCTGCCCCTCCCCAGCACCTCCCAGGGCTCTGCTGTCCCTAAGCACCCAGAATCCTGCCCCCTCCCCAGCACCTCCCAGGGCTCTGCTGTCCCTAAGCACCCAGAATCCTGCCCTCCCCAGCACCTCCCAGGGCTCTGCTGTCCCTGATACCCAGAATCCTGCCCTCCCCAGCACCTCCCAGGGCTCTCCTGTCCCTGACACCCAGAATCCTGCCCTCCCCAGCACCTCCCAGGGCTCTGCTGTCCCTAAGCACCCAGAATCCTGCCCTCCCCAGCACCTCCCAGGGCTCTGCTGTCCCGATACCCAGAATCCTGCCCTCCCCCAGCACCTCCCAGGGCTCTGCTGTCCCTAAGCACCCAGAATCCTCCTCCCCAGCACCTCCCAGGAATCCTGTCCCTAAGCACCCAGAACTTGCCCTCCCCAGCACCTCCCAGGGCTCTGCTGTCCCTAAGCACCCAGAATCCTGCTCTCCCCAGCACCTCCCAGCACCTCCCAGGCTCTGCTGTCCCTGACACCCAGAAGCCCTCACCCAGAATCCTGCCCTGACACCCCAGCCCTCCCCACCTCCCAGGGCTCTCCCCTGCCCCCAGCAGCTGTGGGTCATTTTTCCTGGCAGGGGAGGAGAGCAGCTCCCTGTGTGTTAACTTCCCTCTGCCAGCCCAGCAGGCTTTGCTGTGTTACTGCCTGCTGGACACTGTCAGTGCCAAAGGTGCTGCCTCTCTGGTGTTTGTTGCAACCTCAGATGATGCAACCTAATCCCCAACCCAGCTGCAGCTCTTCAGCTGAAGGGGTTTGCTTTAATCTCCCTGCTGGGAGCTGCAGCAATTGCTGGCCAGGGGTGGAACCCAATCTCATCACAAGTGATTAGTGACAGGAAATCCCAGGCTGAAGAGCAGTTTAAAGGCTCTGGCTGCTTGGGGGGTGGAATATGGATTTTATCAGCTCCATACCACCTCCTGGTTTGCTTCCCCATTATCCCTCAGCTGCTTTGGAGGAGTGGGGGAAGCTCTTTTCCTTCCAGCTATCCCAAGGTTCTCCCTATCCTAAGCACCCTTCCTTCAGGATAGATACCATCATGCAGTGCCAACCTGGGCTGCATGTAGAGGATTCTGGGCTGGGTTTTCCCTCCCTCCTCCCACCCCCCACCCCCCAGTTCCAGTTTTCAGTAGCTTTTAGCCTCACTCCTGTGCTTCAGGCACCCAGCCAGGCTTGCAGCAAATAGCTCCTTCTGGCTTGAAAAGCTCTCTCAGCCTAATGGTTCCTTAAACAGGCAGAAAGTCATAGAGTCAGTCAGGGTTGGAAGGGACCACAAGGATCATCCAGTTCCAACCCCTGCCATGGGCAGGGACACCCCACACTAGAGCAGCCTGGCCAGAGCCTCATCCAGCCTGGGCTTAAACACCTCCAGGACGGGGCCTCAACCACCTCCCCTGAGCCGCATTCCAGGGCTTCACCACTCTCATGGGGAAGAACTTCCTCCTCCCCTCCAGCCTGAATCTCCCCACCTCCAGCTTCATTCCATTCCCCCTAGTCCTATCACTCCCTGAGAGCCTGAGCAGTCCCTCCCAGCCTTCCTGTAGCCCCCTGCAGATCCTGAAGGCCACAATGAGGTCACCTGGGAGCCTTCTCTCCAGCCTGAACAGCCCCAACTCCTTCCAGTCTGTCCTCACAGGAGAGGAGCTCCAGCCCTCTGCTCACCCTCCTGGCCCTTCTCTGGACACCTTCCAGCCCCTCCAGATCCCTCTTGTCATAGGGGCTCCAGAACTAGAGGCAGTACTCCAGGTGGGGTCTCAGCAGGGCTGAGCAGAGGGGGAGAATCCCCTCCCTGGCCCTGCTGGCCACACTTCTCCTGCTGCAGCCCAGGCTCTGATTGGCTTTCCGGGCTGCAAGTGCACCCTGAGAGCTCCTGGTGAGCTTCTCCTCCCCCAGCACCCCCAAGTCTCTCTCCTCAGGGCTGCTCTCCAGCCAGTCCCTGCCCAAGTGAATGGCAAAGGAGTATTGTTTAAGAGGCTTTGTGAGGAGCCCTCGGCTGGAGTTTAGGCTGAGCACTGCGGGGTGGGCGGAAATGCACTCCTGTGTTTGTTTTCCCTTTTGTCTCTTTCGGTCTTCCCTCGGCAGAATAATCCCCTCCGAGTCTGCAAACCGCCCCAGGAAGCCTTGCAACTGCACCAAGTCTCTGTGCTTGAAACTGTAAGTACAGCCTGGGCCTTGGCTGCCCTGAGCCTCCCTTTTCACATCCCCCAGCAGTCTGCCCGGGGCGTCAGGATATCAGCTTTTTGGAGTGTTGTGTCTAGCTGCTGAGTTTAGGGCTGCTGCTGCTGCTGCTGCTGCTGCTGCTGCTGCTGCTGCTGCTGCTGCTGCTGGTGCTGCCGCCTCTGCTGCTGCTGCTGCTGCTGGGGGAGGCCTGCCATTGCCTGTGTAGCTCTGCAGCTCCTGGGAGCTGTGTGGGTTTCACACATTCACAGACTGCAGCAGGTTGGAAGGGCCCTCGAAGATTATCCACTTCCAACCCCCCTGCCACGGGCAGGGACACCTCACACCACAGCAGCTTGCTCACAGCAACCTCCAGCCTGGCTGCAAACACCTCCAGCCAGGAGGCTGCCACCACCTCCCTGGGCAGCCTGGGCCAGGCTCTCACCACCCTCACTGTGCACAGCTTCCTGCTGATGTCCAACCTAACTCTGCCCTGCTCCAGTTTCCAAACCCTTGCCCCTCATTCTATCCCCACAGGTCCTTCTAAACAGTCCTCAGCCTGCCTGTAGGCCACAGAACCATAGAATCAATAAGGCAGGAAAAGACCTCAGAGCTCACCAAGTCCAACCTCTCACCCAACACCTCCTGACAACTAAACCATGGCTCCAAGTGCCACATCCAAGCCCTTTTATGAACACCTCCAGGGATGGGGACTCCACCACCTCCCTGGGCAGCACATTCCAGTGGCCAATTCCTCTTGCTGGGAAGAACTTTCTCCTCACCTCCAGCCTGAGGGTCGAGGTCCCCTTCAGCTATAGAAAAGCAGCTCCAAGGTCTCCCTGGAGGCAGCTGCTAGCCTCTTGTTCTGGCTGGCTGGGAGCTCCTGGAGGCTGACTTGCACTGGCTGCAGGACAGGCCTCCACCTGTGCTTCAGCCACCCTTGGAGTCGCCCCCGAGAAAAGCCTCATTGGCTTCTCTTGCTGAGAGGCACTTGAGCTAAGTGAACATAGAATCATAGAACCAACAAGGTTGGACAAGACCTCAGAGCTCATCAAGTCCAACCTGTCACCCAACACCTCATGCCTACTAGACCAAGGGCACCAAGTGCCACATCCAAGCCCCTCTAGAACACCTAAACATCATCACAGCCACGCTGGAGCTGCACTTCAGCCAGCAGCCAGCGACCCTGACCGGCACTGGAGCACATGTTTGTGCCAGAGCCCCGGCTGCCATCAGTCCTCACAGCAGTGCCAGTTCCAAATGCCTCCTGCACCTTCCCTTTCCAGGTACTGTGACTGCTTTGCCAATGGGGGAGTTCTGCAATAACTGCAACTGCACAAACTGCTACAACAACCTGGACCACGAGAACGACCGGCAAAAGGCAATAAAGGTGAGGGGCTGGGAGCCTGGCCAGGTGGAGCCACAGCGTGGCTTGGGGTGGAAGGCACCTCAAAGATCAGCCAGTTCCAACCTCTGCCGTGGGCAGGACACCTCCAGCAAGCCCAGCTTGCTCAAGGCCTCATCCAGCCTGGCCTTCGACACCTCCAGGGCAGGGGCAGCCACAGCCTCCCTGGGCAGCCTGTGCCAGAGTCTCCCCAGCCTCACTGGGAAGAATTTCTTCCTCATCTCCACTTGCAATCTTCCCTGTCCCAGCTCAAAGCCATTGCACCTCAGCCTGGCACTACAACCCTTGCCAAAAGTCCTTCCCCAGCTCTTCTGGAGCCCCTTCAAGTACTGGGAGGCTGCTCAGAGGCCTCCCTGGAGCCTTCTCCAGGCTGAACAGCCCCAGCTCTCCCAGCCTGGTCCCACAGGGGAGGTTCTCCAGCCCTCTGATCATCTTCATAGAATCAACAAGGTTGGAAAAGACCTCAGAGATCGAGTCCAACCTGTCACCCAACACCTCCTGACTACTAACCCATGGCTCCAAGTGCCACATCCAGTCCCCTCTTGAACACCTCCAGGGACCCACTTCAGCAGCTCTGTGTCCCTTTTGTGCTGGGGGCCCCAGGAGCTGAGGCAGTGCTGCAGGTGGGGGCTGAGCAGAGCAGAGCAGAGGGGCAGAATCCCTCCCTGTGCTGCTGCTCTCCCTGCTCTGGCTGCAGCCCAGCACACAGCTGCTCGTCCCTCCACTGACTCTGGTGTGGGGCAGGGGCTGCCCACGCTGCCTCAGTCTCCTGCCTGGCTTGATTTCTTCTCTTGGACCTCTACATTCTGCTCCCCCCCCACATGCAGTGATTGACCCCTCTGGCTCTGCATTGACAGGCCTGCCTGGACAGAAACCCTGAAGCCTTCAAGCCCAAGATAGGGAAGGGGAAGGAAGGAGAGTCGGACCGGGAGGCACAGCAAGGGCTGCAACTGCAAGCGCTCGTGGGCTGCTGAAAACTTCTGCGTAGTGCTACGAGGTAGGCAGCACCACCTCCCTCCCCCCAGCCTCCTGCCCTTCCCCCTGCTGGCCCTGCTCATCTCCTCTCCCTCTTGCTGTGATGTTTTCCACTGCTGCCCCCAGCCCTTTGCATGTAGACAGTCAGGGTGGGTGGCAGCTGATGGCTTTCCTTGGGTGGGTCGGATTTGCCTTTTGAAACCATGCAGCAGTGTGGAACTCAGGCTTGGGTTTGGCCTTTGAGAGCAGAGTTTGAAGAGCTGTGTTCCCTCCAGAGAGCTCCACCAAGGAGCTGCTGAAGCACCACAGAATCATAGAATCAGTAAGGTTGGAAAAGACCTCAGAGATCATCAAGTCCAACCTGGCACCCAACACCTCCTGACAGCTAAACCATGGCTCCAAGTGCCGCAGCCAAGCCCCTCTTGAACACCTCCAGGCATGGGGACTCCACCACCTCCCTGGGCAGCACATCCCAGAGGCCAATTTCTCTTGCTGGGAAGAACTTTCTCCTCACCTCCAGCCTAAACCTCCCCTGGCACAGCTTGAGACTGTGTCCTCTTGTTCTGGGGCTGGGTGCCTGGGAGAAGAGACCAACTCCCTCCTGGCTACAACCTCCCTGAAGAGAGTTGGAGAGAGCATAAGGTCTCCCTGAGCCTCCTCTTCTCCAGGCTAAGCAACCCCAGCTCCCTCAGCCTCTCCTCACAGGGCTGTGCTCCGGACCCCTCCCCAGCCTTGTGCTCCAGACCCCCTCCCCAGCCTTGTGCTCCAGACCCCTCCCAGCCTCATTGCCCTTCTCTGGACACCTTCAAGTGTCTCAATGTCCTTCAATCTAAAATTGAGGGGCCCAGAACTGGACACAAGACTCAAGGTGTGGCCTAACCAGCATCCCACAGATGTTCTGGGTAAGAACATCTCTATAGAAGACAAAGGACTAAGTTGGTCTACATCAGGTTGCTGTAGAGGTAGCTGCAGAGAGATATGTCATAGAATTGTCAGGGCTGGAAGGGAGCTCAAGGCTTAGCCAGCCCCAAGCCCCCTGCCATGGGCAGGACACCTCACACCACAGCAGCTTGCTCACAGCCACCTCCAGCCTGGCTGCAAACCCCCTCCAGCCAGGAGGCTGCCACCACCTCCCTGGGCAGCCTGGGCCAGGCTCTCACCACCCTCCTGGCCAACAACTTCTTCCTCACAGCCAAGCTCCAGCTCCCACTTCCAGTTTTCTAATGTTTTTTATATGCATTTCTATTTTTGTTTTCCTCTCTTTCCATGCACACAGCAGATGGAGAGGCAGTGGCAGGCTGACCTCTCATAGCTCAGCTGCCTTAACTCCACCAGCAAAAGCATCCTGAGGAAGGCAGGGATGAGTGGGAAGCCCCTGATTTGCATTGGCTTCAAGGATAACTTCTGGGGAAGGCTTCTCACTGCTGCTACGACCTGGGGCTGCCTTCTGGGGGCCTATTGCTAAGAGATTCCAAGCAGACCTTCTCTTTGGGACTTGGCACAAAGGGAGTCCAGGCTGCAGCAGGTTCTCACCTTTGGTTTGTTCCTTTCAGGCAAAAATCATGTGTTCTTCCATCTGCAAATGCATTGGCTGCAAGAACTTTGAGGAGAGCCCAGAGCGAAAGACTTTGATGCACCTAGCAGACGCCGCAGAGGTCAGGGTGCAGCAGCAGACTGCTGCCAAGACCAAGCTGTCTTCCCAGATCTCAGACCTGCTGACAAGGCCAGCACCAGCACTCAGCAGTGGTGGTGGGAAGTAAGTGAATGCAGTGCTTCAGTTCCTTTAAGGGCTTTTGTCTGGTGGGGGGCAGGGAATCACAGACCCACAGAAACGGGAGGGGTTGGAAGGGACCTCCAGAGATCATTGAGTCCAACTCCCCTGCCAGAGCAGGGTCACCCAGGGCAGGCCACACAGGAACACATCCAGGTTGGCCTTTAAAGCCTCAGAGAAGGAGACTCCACAACCTCCCTGGGCAGCCTGCTCCAGGCCTCCAGCAGCCTCACAGTAAAGAAGTTTCTCCTCGTGTTGAGGTGGAACTTCCTGGCTTCTAGCTCACATCCATTATTCCCTGCCCTGTTAGTGGGTGCCACTGAAAAGAGCCTGGCCCCTTCCTCTTGCCCCCCAGCCCTCAGCTATTGATAGACATTGATCAGATCCCCTCTCAGCCTTCTCTTCTCCAGACTAAACACCCCCAGGGCTCTTAGCCTTTCTTCCCAGGGGAGATGGTCAAGTCCCCTCATGGCTCTCCCTTGGACTCTCTGTTTCTGTTGAACTGGGGAGCGCAAAACTGGACACAGTATTGCAGGTGGGGATTGACCAGGGCAGAGTTGAGGGGGGAGGAGAACCTCCATAGGCCTACTGGACACACTTTTACTATAGACCATTTGCCTTCTTGGTCACAAGGGCACATTGCTGTCCCATAGATAACTTACTGTCCACTAGGCCTCCCAGGTGACTCTCTTTGGAGCTGCTTTCCACTGGTGTGGTCTGTGTAAGCTGGAGCAGCAGGGGCACACAGGTGGATGGAGCAGCCAGCCCTGCCCTCTGGAACCTGGGCTCTTAAGAGCTGGACTCAGGGATTTGAAATGTCCTTTCCAACCAAAAGGGTCCAGCAGCTCTGTGTACCTACAAGCTGTCTTCTCCTGATTGCCCATGTGCTCACAGAAAGCATCAAGCACCCCATCTGTTGTGAGGATGTCATCCTTGAGCTGCCCTGGCAGCAAAACCTGGAGCTCTGTGTACCTGGGCATTTCCAAGTCCCCTCTCCAAAGGCACATTGCTGGAGGCAGGCACCAAAGCACAGTGGCCTCCCAGTTTGTTTGAGCCTAGCTGTTTTCACTCCCTGTTGGTTGTCTGAAGGCTCTTGGAATCATAGAATTGCTTCAGCTGGAAAAGCTTCAATGCAGCACCACCATGACCACCAATACCATGTCCCCACATCCTTCTGGAACACCTCCAGGGATGGGGGCTCCCTGGGCAGCCTCTGCCAATCCCTGACCACTCCTGCAGCAAAGAAATTGTTCCTCACCTCCAGCCTAACCCTCCCCTGGCACAATTTCAGGCCACTGCCTCTCCTTCTATCAACTGAGACTAGGAGAGAAGAGATCAACCCCCCTCCTCATTCCAGCCTCCTTTCAGGGAGCTGTGGAGAGCAATGAGGCCTCCTCTCAACCTCCTCTTCTCCACACTTAACACCCCCAGCTCCCACAGCTGCTCCTCCCCAGCCCTCTTCTCCAGACCCTTCCCCACCTTTTCTTGCCCTTCCCTGGCCCTGCTCCAGCTCCTCAAGGCCCTTCTTGCAGTGAGTGCCCCAAAACAGAACCCAGCACTCAAGCTGTGGCCTCACAAATACAGAGGGAGAATCCTGCCCTGCTCCTGCTGGCTACATCACTGCTGATCCCAGGCCAGGCTGCTGGTGGCCTTCTTGCCCACCTGGGCACACAGTGCCTCATCTTGCCCAGCCCTGCAGCTGGGAGCCAATTGGGTTGAAATTCCCAGCACCACCATTAACTTTGCCAGCCCAGCCCAGCTGGGAAGCAAATGAGAGCTGTGTTTGCAGGCAGAACTGCAGCCTACAATGGGATGCAAGGAGTGGGGACAAAATGTCCAGGAGTTACAATATGGACAGGGATTTACAGCTAATGAACAGCACAAGAACCCACCCAGGGGAAGCTACCAGCTTCTCCTTCCCTGCCTACCCCTCACCCCCTGAACAAAAGGGACAAGAGACAGGAGCAGAGAGATGGTAATACCAAAACAGTGCAGCCAAGGTGAAGCAGAAGCAAGTTAGGATCTCCAGAGCGCAGATGCAAGAAGAGAAGAGATTGGTTTGGTCCAACCAGTTTTAGTGCCTTCTCTCTTCCCATGGGGTTGGTGAGAATTGCCTTTATCTTTCCTTTTTTACACCCAATAGTGATTTGTTGACATTTTGAGAATCACAGAACTGTCAGGGCTGGAAGGAAGCTCAAGGCTCAGCCAGCTCCAACCCCCTGCCCCTGGGCAGGGACACCTCACACCACAGCAGCTTGCTCACAGCCACCTCCAGCCTGGCTGCAAACCCCTCCAGCCAGGAGGCTGCCACCACCTCCCTGGGCAGCCTGGGCCAGGCTCTCACCACCCTCATGGCCAACAATTTCTTCCTCACAGCCAGTCTCAATCTCCCCACTCCCAGTTTTACTCCACCCCCCCCAGTCCTTTCACTCCCTCACCCCCTCCAAAGTCCCTCCCCAGCTTGCTTGCAGCCCCCTGCAGATGCTGCAAGGCCACCAGAAGGTCTCCTGGGAGCCTTCTCCTCTCCAGCCTGCACAGCCCCAACTCTCTCAGGCTGTGCTCAGAGCAGAGCAGCTCCAGCCCTCTGCTTCTCCTCCTGGCCCTGCTCTGGACACCTTCCAGCCCCTCCAGAGCCTTCCTGGCACAAAAGCTCCAGAGCTGGACCCAGAGTTGCAGCTGTGGTCTCGGCAGAGTGGAGCAGAGGGGCAGAATCCCCTCCCTGGCCCTGCTGGCCACACTGCTCTGGCTGCAGCCCAGGCTCTGCTTGGCTCTCTGGGCTGCAAGAGCACACTGCTGACTCCTGCGGAGCTTCTCCTCCCCCAGGGCCTGTTCTTCAAGCCATTCCCTGCCCACTACTTAACTCCTTCTGTGTTCAAGATCTGTGGAGAAACTTCCTGGAGGCACAGCCTGCACCTTCCCTGCTGTGTGTGCCGAGGGTGAGCGTCTCTGTGTCCCTTGCAGGCTGCCCTTCACCTTTGTCACCAAGGAGGTGGCAGAGGCGACCTGCGAGTGCCTGCTGGCGCAGGCGGAGCAGGCGGAGAAGCTGGGCAAGTCCAAGGCCGAGGCGGAGAGGATGATCCTGGAGGAGTTTGGGCGCTGCCTGATGAGGGTCATCAACTCGGCAGGGAAGTCCAGGAGCGAGCCCGGAGCCATGAACTGCTGACTGGGGGCAGGGCAGCCCCCTCCCCCCCCCTCCCGGCGGAGTCGAGCCGGCAGGCTTTCAGGCGCAGGGACGCTGGGGCCGGGCGCAGAGGAGTTCCTAACAGCTGTTCACCTGGTGCTTGGTTGTACATCCACCTGCCCGAGCCCCACAGGAGGAAAACCTTTTCTAATCGAGGTGTAGAGCCTTTGAAACCTTAGCTTGAAACCCTCTTCTCCTTCAGGCACGGCCTCGAGCTCATTCTTCTTCCCAGTGCGCGGCTTTTAACCTTCAAAATTAGTGGTGGGGTTCTTCAAACTTGGCTGTGTGCTCCCTCTCCCTCCCTCCCTCCCTCCCTCCCTCCCTCCCTCCCTCCCTCCCCTCCCCCACACCCCTGCCCCCCACATCCCCTGCCTGAAGGGCAGCTATAAATTATTCTAATGTATATTGTTGACAGTCTGTGGAGCTGATGCCAGCAGCCAGGTGATGCTTTGGGGTGCCAGGCCCGAGATGAGGAGGGGCCAGTGCTGGAGCGTCAAAGACCTGGAGCTTCCCAGTGCCTCAGGCAAGCGAGCTTGAAGGTCTCCTTCATGACTGAATGGAAAATAGTAATCAGAATTAGATTAAGACTGTTTATCCTAGAGAGCATTAAAAAGGGGGGTGTGGGGTTCTGTGTAGAGCTCCGATTAGGAGCTGATAGAAATAGCCACACGTGTGAAAACTTTCCTGGGTTTTGTGTGTTCATTGTTTCTTTATTCTGGGATGATATTTGGGACGAGCTTGTGTGGTGGTTTAAGCCTTAACTGGGAGTTAAGAGCTCAGATGGGGATGAGGCTGAGAATCTCTCCCCCGCTCCCCCCTCCTCCCTCCCAACAGAGAGGGGGGAAAAGAAAAGGAAAGGAGCAAATCTACCAAACAATAATTTCATAGTATCAGTCAGGGTTGAAGGACCACAAGGATCATCTAGTTCCAACCCCTGCCATGGGCAGGGACACCCCACACTAGATCAGGCTGGCCAGAGCCTCATCCAGCCTGGTCTTAAGCACCTCCAGGATGGGCCCCCAACCACCTCCCTGGACAACCCATTCCAGGGCTTCACCACTCATGGTCAAGAACTTCCTCCTCAATTTGGAGTCGACTTGGAAGTAGAGAGGTAAAGAGTTTTCTTTAAGCAATATATATATATATATCTAAAACACAATAATAGGTAAGGTTCACAAGGGCAAGGAAACAAGGATGGCTGGGAGGGGGACAAAGAAGAAGAATACAAACCCAGTCTCTCTGAAGAGGCATGGAAGCAGGGAGAAGGATCAGGCCCGACCCATGTGGCTGAGGAGCAGGAAAGCAGCCACAGTAGCTCTCATCCAGGAGAAGCAGGAGCCAAAAGGAGAGCTCCAGTGCCTTCCCTTTTATACCTAGCTGGGCAGGGAGGGGGGAATGGAACAGACTCAGTTTCCCAGGGGAAAAAGGCCCTGCAGGGAGGGCAAAGCACTCGCAAGCCCCTACCCCTGTTTTCAACAAGGGTGTTAACCCACCACACTTTGTTTCATGGAGAACTGAGCTAAGCAGCTCTAACTGATTAATTTTTATACTTTTTGTTTTCTAATAAATAGAGGCCTGTGTAAAAGGACAGTGACTTAAAGATGTCTTTACAATCTCAAGAAAAAAGAAATCAGTTATTCTTAAAGAAGTTTTCATTTCCTGAGACCAATGATAGAGCCAATATCCTTACTGTACTGGAATGAATTATGCCTGCCTTCATGCTGAGAGGAGAGAGCATCATTCACAGTCTGTCAGATTCTTCTGAGTGAGTTTCATGATTCTGTATGTAGTATGACTTGTGGCTGAACAAGGATCTAACTAAATCAAAGGAGCTGCCATCAGAATCAATGACTTAAGTGACGGCAGTAGAATTATCCTAAACAGTTCTCTTCCTTGTCTGATAGATTAGGCTTAAATTGGTGAAAAACCAAATCATTTGAGATCATTTGACCAGAAAGACAGCCAGCAAAAGGTGCTGCTAGTAAGTTGCTCTGAAGGATCATTTTTCCCCCTGTAAGTTGAAACTCTAAGGTTTTGCACCTGGTCCCTGAAGGTTGTTCAGTTTTAATTGCTATTAAACCCCTTTCCCTTTACTGTTTTCCTTTCCTTGCCACACTCCTTGATTCCCCTCATCTTAAACACTGTCACAGTCAAATATCTACCTATTATTTACAGATAACACTGCATGATGGAGCCTGGCCCTGAGTCCTTTGTGATAAATAACAATATGTTAATAGGTGGCTTTTGAGGTCAGGAGATCTGCAATTCTGTTTCCAGCTGACTTCTGAAACACTCTCAGTGACAGCTAGCATTGCCTTTGGCCTGCCCTGCGATTCCTGTCATGTATTCATGTAGGAGAGTACCCAGCAGGGGCTCACCTACATTTTCAGTGCTTACCTATAGAGGTACTTAAAGCAGCAGGAGTAAAAATGGCATGGAAAGGTAATTTCCATGAAAAGAAAGTGTTGCTCCTACACAGCCCTATGACAACATTTCATGTATCATGACACAGAGAGCTCACATCCTTTGGGTTCAGTACATATGGCAATTAATGGATGGTTTTGCTCCACAGTGTAAACTCTTTTGTATTCACAAAGATAAGGAGTGTTGCTTTTTTTAAGGTATAGTAGATGTTTAAGTTGACTTTTGGGAACTTTGGACATGGAAAAATCACTTTGTAGGCTTACACTTCCCCACAAAGTACTTCTAGGTGGGAGGGACCTTGCCAGGCTGGACAGATGGGCAGAGGCCAAGGGCATGAGATTGAACACATCCAAGTGCCGGGTTCTGCACATGGCCACAACAACCCCAGGCAGAGCTACAGGATGGGGTCAGAGTGGCTGAGAGCAGCCAGGCAGAAAGGAACCTGGGGGTAATGGTTGACAGTAGGCTGAACATGAGCCTGCAGTGTGCCCAGGCGGCCAAGAAGGCCAAGGGCATCCTGGCCTGGATCAGGTACAATGTGGCCAGCAGGAGCAGGGAGGTCATTCTGCCCCTGTACACTGCACTGGTTAGGCCACACCTTGAGTCCTGTGTCCAGTTCTGGGCCCCTCAGCTTAGGAAAGATGTTGAGTTGCTGGAAGGTGTCCAGAGAAGGGCAAGAAAGTTGGTGAGGGGTTTGGGGCACAGCCCTGTGAGGAAAGGCTGAGGGAGCTGGGGTTGCTTAGCCTGGAGAAGAGGAGACTCAGGGCAGACATTCTTGCTGTCTAGAACTCCCTGAAGGGAGGTTGTAACCACATGGGGTTGGTCTCTTCTTCCAGGCAACCAGCACAAGAACAATAGGACACAATCTCAAGCTGTGCCAGGGAGGTTTACGCGGGATGTTAGGAAGAAATTCTACACAGAGAGAGTGATTGGCCATCAGAATGTGCTGCCCAGGGAGGTGATGGAGTGGCCATCATTGGGGGTGTTCAGGAGGAGACGTGATGGGGTGCTTGGTGCCATGGTTTAGTTGATTAGGTGGTGTTGGATGATGGGTTGGACGTGGTGATCTTGAAGGTCTCTTCCAACCTGGTTTATTCTGTTCTTCTATTCTATCCTCTTCTAATTCTATCCTATCCTATCCTATCCTATCCTATCCTATCCTATCCTATCCTATCCTATCCTATCCTATTCTATTCTATTTCTATTTCTATTCCTATTCTATTCTATTCTATTCTATTCTATTCTATTCTATTCTATTCTATTCTATTCTATTCTATTCTATTCTATTCTATTCTATTCTATTCTATTTCTATTCTATTCTAGGTGCTTACCTCAAACTTAAAATGATTCAGTGTGATAAAAACATTGCATTATATTTGTGTAGTTTTATCTTAGTGTCCTTACCAAACTATTTTGTGGAAGTTTCTGTTACATTAGATTGCTCTTATCAGCCAGCCACAGAAATGATGGAGGCCATTTTAACATTCCCTATCAGTGACATGAATGTAGGCTTCCTTTATTAATTGTAGCTGATTAGCCACAAGGCAAACATTTAATTAAACCTTGAGAGACAATAACATTGCACATAAATTATCCAGTTAAGAGCACATAGGTCTTTATATTTCATTAAAAATTGTTTAACCAATAACCACACATCTTAAGCTCAATCTGTATTTACACAGATTTGAAGTCAGAAAATCCCCATGTGCATTGCAGGGGTTTTCAGACATTTATTTCTTGATGCATTTTGATTTGTATTTACTCACCACTTGTTCAGGCTGCTTTCCTGATTAGCAGGACTGCCACTCAAGCAATGGATTAACAATTGATTAAAAAACTCCTGCCAAATGATCTACCTTTAAAATTACTTCAGAACAGTCTAAAAGCTACTTTAGGTGCTCATGGGAATCAGAAAAGCAAAAAACCCAAAACAAATAGAATGTTATGCTGCTACATATTGGATTCTGCTATGAATTATCACAGTATCACAGTATCGCTAAGGTTGGAAGAGACCTCGAAGATCATCGAGTCCAACCTGTCACCACAGACCCCACGACTAGACCATGGCACCAAGTGCCACATCCAGTCCCCTCTTCAACACCTCCAGGGATGGCGACTCCACCACCTCCCCGGGCAGCCCATTCCAATGGCAAATCACTCTCTCGGTGAAGAACTTTCTCCTCACCTCCAGCCTAAACTTCCCTGGTGCAGCTTGAGACTGTGTCCTCTTGTTCTGGTGCTGGTTGCCTGGGAGAAGAGGCCAGCCCCTTCCTGGCCACAAGCACCCTTCAGGTAGTTGTAGAGAACAGTGAGGTTGCCCCTGAGCCTCCTCCTCTCCAGGCTAAACAACCCCAGCTCCCTCAGCCTCTCCTCATAGGGCTTGTGCTCAAGGCCTCTCCCCAGCCTTGTTGCCCTTCTCTGGACACCTTCAAGTGTCTCAATGTCCTTCTTAAACTGAGGGGCCCAGAACTGGACACAGGACTCAAGGTGTGGCCTAACCAGTGCAGTGTACAGGGGCACAATGACCTCCCCGCTCCTGCTGGCCACACCATTCCTAATGCAGGCCAGGATGGCATCGGCCCTCCCGGCCACCCAGGCACACCACTGGCCCATGCTCAGGCGGCTGTCGATCAGCACCCCCAGGTCCCTCCCTGTTTGGCTGCTCTCCAGCCACTCCCACCCCAGCCTGTAGCTCTGCCTGGGGTTGTTGTGGCCAAAGTGCAGCACCTGGCACTTGGACTTGTTGAATGCCATCCCGTTGGACTCCGCTCATCTGTCCAGCCGGTCAAGGTCCCTCCGCAGAGCCCTTCAACCCTCTAACTGACCAACAGCTGCTCCCAACTTGGTGTCATCTGCAAATTTGCTGATGACTGTCTCAATCCCCTCATCCAGATCGTCAATGAAGACATTGAAGAGGATGGGGCCCAGCACTGATCCCTGGGGGACGCCACTGGTGTCTGGCCTCCAGCTGGAGGTGGCACCATTGACCACCACTCTCTGGGCCCGGCCCCTGTGCTGCTATATTCTGTTCTAGTACTGAGATACTTCTTTTCCTACAAGAATACACAATTAATGGCTTTTATATATTAGTTTTTTTTCTGGCATAAAATTGTGGTGGTTTGAGCCTTAACTGGGACTTTAGAGCTCAGATGGGGGCAAGGCTGAGAATTCCTCCCCTGCTCCTCTCCTGCTCCTCCTTCCCAACAGAGAGAAAAAAAGAAAGGGAAGGAGCAAATCCACCAAGAAGTAATTTGGAGTTGGCTTGGAAGTAGAGAGGTAAAGAATTTTCATTAAACAATATATATATACATATATATATGTTCAGTCTGGAGAAGAGAAGGCTCCAAGGTGACCTCATTGTGGCCTTCCAGTATCTGAAGGGGGACTACAGGAAGGCTGGGGAGGGACTTCTCAGGATCTCAGGTAGGGATAGGACTAGGGGGAATGGAATGAAGCTGGAGGTGGGGAGATTCAGGCTGGAGGTGATGAGGAAGTTCTTCACCATAAGAGTGATGAAGCCCTGGAATGGGTTATCCAGGGAGGTGGTTGAGGCCCCGTCCCTGAAAGTGTTTAAGCCCAGGCTGGATGAGGCTCTGGCCAGCCTGATCTAGTGTAGGGTGTCCCTGCCCATGGCAGGGGGTTGGAACTGGATGATCCTTGTGGTCCCTTCCAACCCTGACTGATTCTATGATACTATGATATATATATATGTTACAATAACAGGTAAGGGCAAGGAACAAGGATGGATGGGAGAAAAAACAAGAATACAAAACCAGTCTCTCTGAAGAGGTGCGGAGGCAGCAGGGAGAAGGATCAAGCCTGGCCACGTGGCAGAGAAGCAGGGAGCCACCAGCACTCCTCGTCCAAGCAAAGGCAGGGCCCAAGAGAGTTAATGGCCTTGCTGGATAGGGAGGGGGAATGGAACAGATTAACTGTTTTCCAGGGGGAAAACTCCCTGCACGGAGGGCAATGCTCTTACAAGCCTTCCCTCCCTGCTTCCACGATGGGCCTTAATCCATCACACATATTAAATGCATGTTTGAGAATGAAGTTCAGGTGTAAGTAACAAGATACTTAACAAAATACTGTATTATGTCTTAATACCCAACTACCTAACTACCCCTCACACTTTCCAGGAGTTTGAACAAATCATTGTCTGCTTTGTGAATAAGAAGTGAGAACAGCCTTAAAACACTTGTGGGCAGCCATCAGCTTTGTGGGCAGGTAATTTCATTTTTTTCTCCAGTGTATATTTTCTACCCACTGCATTTTCTGAATAATGGAGACTGAGGCAAAGACATCTGACAAGTAGGTGAGGGGGAAAAAATAAGTTCCTGGTAACTGTGTCCAGTTCTGGAGCCCCTATCACAAGAAGGATATGGACATGGTGGAATGTGTCCAGAGAAGGGCCACGAGGATGAGCAGAGGGCTGGAGCACCTCTCTTATGAGGACAGACTGAGAGAGTTGGGGTTGTGCAGTCTGGAGATGAGAAGGCTCCAAACAGACCTAATTGTATCTGAAGGGAGCTGTAAGAAAACTGAGGAGGAACTTTTTAGGGTGTCAGGGAGGGATAGGACCGGGGAGAATGGAACAGAACTAGAAATGGGCAGATTCAGATTGGATGTTAGGAAGAAGTTCTTCCCCATGGGGGTGATGAGGCACTGGAAGAGGTTGCCCAGGTAGGCGGTGGAAGCCTTATCCCTGGAGGTTTTGAAGGCCAGGCTGGATGTGGCTGTGAGCAACCTGATGTAGTGTGAGTTGTCCCTGCCCATGGCAGGGGGGTTGGAACTGGATGATCCTTGAGGTTCCTTCCAACCCTAACAATTCTGTGATTCTATAAATGGGAAGATGGTTTTAATAATGTAGTGCATTGACTGTCAGTATGGTCATGGAATATTAGGGTTTGGAAAGGACCTCAGAGATCATCGAGTCCAACCCCCTTGCAAAGCAGGACCACTTAGGGCAGGTCACACAGGTTGCTAAGATCACACAAGTCACTAAGGTCAAACAGGTCATTAAGACTTACAGCCCAACCTCAGAGTTACAAAAATTCGATCCTAAATTCCATTTCATTACCCTGTGAGGCAGTATGAGGAGCACAGAGTAGCATGACGTGAGCTACATTTGATTTCCCTCCGGCGTAGTTCTGTTTATATACCAATTTACACAAGCATCAAACACATTTAGATGGATCAGATATGGCAAATATTTTCTGTAAACAAGTTAAAGGAGATTCACAGAAATCTCAGTGCCAGTCCAAGTGCCTGAATTTTTCTTTACCTGGCTTTTTTGTTTTTTGGAGCCAGGATCTTGCCTCTGTTTTCAGCATCTTATTTTCAGGCGCTGGGAAAACAGCTTCTACTTAATCACGGCATGAAAGCACGACTGAAAATCAGTCTTGTGGGGTACTACCAAAGCTTTGAAAATAATTACTGCTGCTGCTAGGACATTTAAACCAGACAAGCTACTCTTTCTTGTAAGAGACATCTTAAGAAGAAATTGCTGAGCTTAAGTACATAAATCCACTCAGGGACCCAATACGACTAAACCTCTTAGGTCAGATGAGCTCTCTAATACCCCAAGCTAGCCACTTTCCCTTCAGGTTTAGGGACAGGCTCTGTGACTTCTTTCTTTACCTTCATTTTCCCTTTTTTTTTTAAAAAACCCTTTTTTGTCCTTTTTAATTTCAATTTGGAAAACAGAGAAAAACTTGGCTGCAAATCAATTATCATAGAATCGTAGAATCAGTCAGGGTTGGAAGGGACCACAAGGATCATCTAGTTCCAACCCCCCTGCCATGGGCAGGGACACTTCACACTAGATCAGGCTGGCCAGAGCCTCATCCAGCCTGGTCTTAAACACCTCCAGGGACAGGGCCTCAATCACCTCCCTGGACAACCCATTCCAGGGCTTCACGACTCTCACTCAAATAAAAACAAGCAGACTACAAGAACCCCCAAACAAACAAGCCACAAAACATAACAAATCCTCAACCACAAAAGCTGAAATACACTAGGTTTGCACAACTGCCTGTGGAGTTCAGTGTAGGTTACTCCATTCATGTGCAATGACATTTAGATGGCAAATAGAAAAGAGCTGCTGTGAAGCACATCACATTCATATGTAACTGAAGCACCACAGTGTAAAATACCGAGGCAAAACTGGTGACAACTGATGAAAACAGGAGAAGTATGGAACAGGATACAAAACTCTGAGGAGCATAGGGAATATCTAACACAGGCTGAAGAACTTACAATAACTGTATCTAAATGATCAGACAACACAGGATGAAGCCAAAGAATAGAATAGAATAGAATAGAATAGAATAGAATAGAATAGAATAGAATAGAATAGACCAGACCAGGTTGGAAAAAAACTTTGAGATCATCGAGTCCAACCTATCACGCAACACCATCTAACCAACTCAACCATGGCACCAAGTGCCCCATCCAGTCTCTTCCTAAACACCTCCAGTGATGGAGACTCCACCACCTCCCTGGGCAGCTCATTCCAATATCCAATCTCTTTTCTATGAAGAACTTCTTCCTAACATCCAGCCTGAACCTCCCCTGGCACAGCTTGAGACTGTGTCCTCTTGTTCTGGTGCTGGGTGCCTGGGAGAAGAGACCAACCCCCACCTGGCCACAACCTCCCTTCAGGTAGTTGTAGAGAGCAAGAAGGTCGCCCCTGAGCCTCCTCTTCTCCAGCCTGAACAATCCCAGCTCCCTCAGCCTCTCCCTCGTAGGGCTTGTGCAAGAGGCCTCTCACCAGTCTCTTTGCCCTTCTCTGGACATGTTCAAGTGTCTCAATGTCCTTCTTAAACTGAGGGACCCAGAACTGGACACAGTGCTCAAGGTGTGGCCTAACCAGTGCAGTGTACAGGGGCAGAATGACTTCCCTGCTCCTGCTGGCCACACTATTCTTGATGCATGCCAGGATGCCATTGGCCTTCTTGGCCACCTGGGCACACTGCTGGCTCATGTTTAGGCAGCTGTCAATCAGCACCCCCAGGTCCCTTTCTGTTTGGGAATCATTTCTCCTCCTTTGAAAAATTTATGGCAAGGATTCTGTCACCATGGTTTAAGACACTCTTAGGTTACAAAAGCAATACTGCAGTTTGCAGTAATTACTGGAGAAGGCTGTATTCCATAAAAGGGACAGTTCACATCATGTTTCACCCAGTAAAACTCAGATTTTCACTTTGGAACTTTAATGTGCTACAAAGTGCTATGCAGATAGAGAAACAAGTGTGAAAACCCAAGACTTTCATGCCTGTGTTTGCATATAATACATAATCTGCAGGCAGCTGCAGTTCAGCATGAGGTTATAATAAAAGGGGAGAAACCCTCAGTTCTTCTGGATGTGCAGCTTATTACTAAGGCAGCAAGTGGAGGCTAATCCTGAGAAATAGAAATGTATGCAATGTGTATGCAATATGCAGGTCTAAACTGCTATATACAAAACATCACATGGAGCATTGCAGAGTGGTTTTCACAGAATCACCAAGGTTGGAAGAGAGCTCAAAGATCACCAAGTCCAACCTGTCACCACAGACCTCATGACTAAACCATGGCACCAAGTGCCATGTCCAATCCCCTCTTGAACACCTCCAGGGACAGTGACTCCACCACCTCCCTGGGCAGCACATTCCAATGGCTAATGACTCTCTCGGTGAAGAACTTTCTCCTAACCTCAAGCCTAAACTTTCCCTGGCATAGCTTGAGAATGTGTCCTCTTGTTCTGGTGCTGGATGCCTGGGAGAAGAGACCAACCCCAGCTGGCTACAACCTCCCTTCAGGTAGTTGTAGACAGCAATAAGGTCTCGCCTGAGCCTCCTCTTCTCCAGGCTAAGCAACCCCAGCTCCCTCAGCCTCTCCTCATAGGGCTTGTGCTTGAGGCCTCTCTTTGATTGACATCTGAGTCATAACCCAAAATTACTAATCACCAATCATCTAATTACTTTTCCCTGGCTCACAAACACACTAGCATGAATGGCTTTCTGTGCTTCCCACTTCTCCCAGGCAAGCAGCACCAGAACAAGAGGACACAGTCTCAAGCTGCACCAGGATAGGTTTAGCCTGGATGTTAGGAAGTTTTTCATAGAAAGAGGGATTGCCCATTGGAATGTGCTGCCCAGGGAGGTGGTGGGGTCACCATCACTAGAGGTGTTTAGGAAGAGACTGGATGGGGTGCATGGTGCCATGGTTTTGTTGATTAGATAGTGTTGGATGATGGATTTGACACAATGATCTCGAAGGTGTCTTCCAACCTGGTCTGGTCTATTCCATTCCATTCCATTCCATTCCATTCCATTCCATTCCATTCCATTCCATTCCATTCCATTCCATTCCATTCCATTCCATTCCATTCCATTCCATTCCATTCCATTCCATTCCATTCCATTTCTATTATTCTTTTCTGTGCTGTAAATCATTCTGCATCTTTCCTGCACAATTATCTGTGGTATTTTGGCCCTTGTTTCCTCTTCAAGACTTAGCACCACAAGCAGAATAAAGAGCCATTGCCAGCTGTCAGTTTGCATACCCTGTTCTGATTCCAGCCTCGTGCTCTGATTCAGGCATTCCCACTGCTTGTTCCAGTTACGTCTTTTGAACTTCCTGTTGCCATACAGATAATTAGGTCTCTTTGCACAGCCTTTTCCCACGCAGAGTAGATGTGCCGCTTCTGGATCATAAATACACTCAGCGGTCAGCTCTTATGCAGTATTTATGCCTATCTTTCCAGAAAGATTATTCTGATGCTAATTTAGGCCACCAAAGAGCAGTGAGCCAACTCCAGTGAAGTAAAACCTGTAGACAAACCAGACCTATTATTTCATCTTTTCCAACCTTCTGACGACAACTAAATGAAGTGTGACTAATACATCTATCTCCTCTCTCCACCCCTGCAAGCTCCTCTCGACTCCTGTCAGTGACACAGACTTTGCAATCTTTGTAGTCTCATTTCTGTGCCTTTGCCACAAGAACTTCTGGAAATTAGTGACACTGAGAGCAGCCAGACAGAAAGGGATCCAGGGGTAATGGTTGACAGAAGGCTGAACATGAGCCTGCAGTGTGCCCAGGCGGCCAAGAAGGCCAAGGGCATCCTGGCCTGGATCAGGTACAATGTGGCCAGCAGGAGCAGGGAGGTCATTCTGCCCTGTGCTCGGCACTGGTTAGGCCACACCTTGAGTCCTGTGTCCAGTTCTGGGCCCTCAGTTTCAGGAAAGATGTTGATTGCTGGAAGGTGTCAGAGAAGGGCAACAAAGCTGAAGGGAGGGTTTGGAGCACAGCAGGCTCAGGCTGGAGAGAGGCTGTCACCTTGCCATGTCCCTGTGGGGAGGGCAGGGGCAGGCTGCTGCTTTTGCAGCCATCCATTGGTCTGGGGTGGGGGTTGTTTTTTACATCTTCTGGGAAGGGGATGAGAAAGGGGCGGGGGGGGAAGAAGAGGATTTTTCAGTCCCTTTTTTCTTGGTTTTCTTCTTCTTCTGTTTTTTTTTCCTTCCCCCCTCCCCAGTAAGCATTCCTGGGAGAAGCTCAAAGCGGAGCAACTATCATTGCAATACACAAGTGGAGCTTAGCTGCATTCACCACATAGCTCCGGAGGGAGAAGCAGGCTGAAAGGAGGGAACGCACAAAGGTTTGGTCTGGCGGGGAGGGGGGTTGGTGTCGTCTGCTCGCTCGTTTCTTTCGTTGTTTTGCTTGCTCGCTCGCTTGGTGGCTCGGTCGGGTTGAAATCGTTGCGGTTTGGTTTCTCTTCCTTTCCAGGACCTTCCTCAGCCGCTGTTCCCAAAGCTGCCTTCCCGTGCTGGCTCGCATCACCCTCTGAAGAACGCTGGGTTCCGCAGGCAGGCGCCAGTCACCTGCAGCAGCCCAGCGGTCCCGCAGAGGCTTCCAGGCTGCTGTCCGTGTCGGACGCCAGGGTTTGATCCGTGGACATGGACGAGATGTCGTTGACAGAGGAGGACGGAGGGAGGCTTTCGCTGTTGTTCACTGCTGCACCTGTGCTACGGAAACCAACACCAGCGTGATTAAAGCTGAACACCCCCCCCCCCAAGTCCCGGACGCGGGCCCGGCTGCTCGGCGCCGGGGAAGGGTCCTGGAGGGTCGTCCGCTCCAGCCATTCCTTCTCCCGGCTCTGCCAAGGCTGAGGGCTGAGCCTGCCTCTTGCAGACACCCAGTGCGGGCACCGCAGCTCTGCCTCTTGCCACAGACACCTCAGTGCATCACAGAACCACAGAACCACACAGTCACACAACCACAGAACCACACAGTCACAGAGCCACAGAACCACACAGTCACAGAGTCAGAACACACAGTCACACAGCCACAGAACCACACAGTCACAACCACAGAACCACACAGTCACACAGCCACAGAACCACACAGTCACACAGCCACAGAACCACACAGTCACAGAACCACAGAACCACACAGTCACAGAGCCACAGAACCACACAGTCACAGAGCCACAGAACCACACAGTCACAGAGCCACAGAACCACACAGTCACAGAGCCACAGAACCACACAGTCACACAACCACAGAACCACACAGTCACACAACCACAGAACCACACAGTCACACAACCACAGAACCACACAGTCACAGAGCCACAGAACCACACAGTCACACAGCCACAGAACCACACAGTCACACAACCACAGAACCACACAGTCACAGAGCCACAGAACCACACAGTCACAGAGCCACAGAACCACACAGTCACACAACCACAGAACCACACAGTCACAGAGCCACAGAACCACACAGTCACACAACCACAGAACCACACAGTCACAGAGCCACAGAACCACACAGTCACAGAGCCACAGAACCACACAGTCACACAACCACAGAACCACACAGTCACACAACCACAGAACCACACAGTCACACAGCCACAGAACCACACAGTCACACAGCCACAGAACCACACAGTCACACAACCACAGAACCACACAGTCACACAGAGCCACAGAACCACACAGTCACAGAGCCACAGAACCACACAGTCACACAGCCACAGAACCACACAGTCACAGAGCCACAGAACCACACAGTCACAGAGCCACAGAACCACACAGTCACACAACCACAGAACCACACAGTCACAGAGCCACAGAACCACACAGTCACACAACCACAGAACCACACAGTCACACAACCACAGAACCACACAGTCACAGAGCCACAGAACCACACAGTCACACAACCACAGAACCACACAGTCACAGAGCCACAGAACCACACAGTCACAGAGCCACAGAACCACACAGTCACACAACCACAGAACCACACAGTCACACAACCACAGAACCACACAGTCACAGAGCCACACACAAGTCCACAGAACCACACAGTCACACAACCACAGAACCCACAGTCACACAGCCACAGAACCACACAGTCACACAACCACAGAACCACACAGTCACACAGCCACAGAACCACACAGTCACACAGCCACAGAACCACACAGTCACAGAGCCACAGAACCACACAGTCACACAACCACAGAACCACACAGTCACAGAGCCACAGAACCACACAGTCACAGAGCCACAGAACCACACAGTCACACACCACACAGTCACAGAGCCACAGAACCACACAGTCACAGAGCCACAGAACCACACAGTCACAAACCACAGAACCACACAGTCACAGAGCCACAGAACCACACAGTCACAGAGCCACAGAACCACACAGTCACACAACCACAGAACCACACAGTCACAGAGCCACAGAACCACACAGTCACACAACCACAGAACCACACAGTCACAGAGCCACAGAACCACACAGTCACAGAGCCACAGAACCACACAGTCACAGAGCCACAGAACCACACAGTCACACAACCACAGAACCACACAGTCACAGAGCCACAGAACCACACAGTCACAGAGCCACAGAACCACACAGTCACACAACCACAGAACCACACAGTCACACAACCACAGAACCACACAGTCACACAACCACAGAACCACACAGTCACCACAGAACCACACAGTCACACAACCACAGAACCACACAGTCACACAGCCACAGAACCACACAGTCACACAGCCACAGAACCACACAGCCACAGAACCACACAGTCACACAACCACAGAACCACACAGTCACACAACCACAGAACCACACAGTCACACAGCCACAGAACCACACAGTCACACAACCACAGAACCACACAGTCACACAACCACAGAACCACACAGTCACAGAGCCACAGAACCACACAGTCACACAACCACAGAACCACACAGTCACAGAGCCACAGAACCACACAGTCACAGAGCCACAGAACCACACAGTCACAGAACCCACAGAACCACACAGTCACACAACCACAGAACCACACAGTCACAGAGCCACAGAACCACACACAACCACAGAACCACACAGTCACACAACCACAGAACCACACAGTCACAGAGCCACAGAACCACACAGTCACACAGCCACAGAACCACACAGTCACAGAGCCACAGAACCACACAGTCACACAACCACAGAACCACACAGTCACACAACCACAGAACCACACAGTCACACAACCACAGAACCACACAGTCACAGAGCCACAGAACCACACAGTCACACAACCACAGAACCACACAGTCACAGAGCCACAGAACCACACAGTCACAGAGCCACAGAACCACACAGTCACAGAGCCACAGAACCACACAGTCACACAACCACAGAACCACACAGTCACACAACCACAGAACCACACAGTCACAGAGCCACAGAACCACACAGTCACAGAGCCACAGAACCACACAGTCACACAACCACAGAACCACACAGTCACAGAGCCACAGAACCACACAGTCACACAACCACAGAACCACACAGTCACACAACCACAGAACCACACAGTCACAGAGCCACAGAACCACACAGTCACACAGCCACAGAACCACACAGTCACAGAGCCACAGAACCACACAGTCACACAACCACAGAACCACACAGTCACAGAGCCACAGAACCACACAGTCACAGAGCCACAGAACCACACAGTCACAGAGCCACAGAACCACACAGTCACAGAGCCACAGAACCACACAGTCACACAACCACAGAACCACACAGTCACACAACCACAGAACCACACAGTCACACAGCCACAGAACCACACAGTCACACAGCCACAGAACCACACAGTCACACAACCACAGAACCACACAGTCACACAGCCACAGAACCACACAGTCACAGAGCCACAGAACCACACAGTCACAGAGCCACAGAACCACACAGTCAGTCACACAACCACAGAACCACACAGTCACAGAGCCACAGAACCACACAGTCACAGAACCCACAGTCACACAGAGCCACAGAACCACACAGTCACAGAGCCACAGAACCACACAGTCACAGAGCCACAGAACCACACAGTCACAGAGCCACAGAACCACACAGTCACAGAGCCACAGAACCACACAGTCACACAACCACAGAACCACACAGTCACACAGCCACAGAACCACACAGTCACAGAGCCACAGAACCACACAGTCACACAACCACAGAACCACACAGTCACAGAGCCACAGAACCACACAGTCACACAACCACAGAACCACACAGTCACACAACCACAGAACCACACAGTCACACAACCACAGAACCACACAGTCACAGAGCCACAGAACCACACAGTCACACAACCCACAGAACCACACAGTCACAGAGCCACAGAACCACACAGTCACACAACCACAGAACCACACAGTCACAGCCACAGAACCACACAGTCACAGAGCCACAGAACCACACAGTCACAGAGCCACAGAACCACACAGTCACACAGCCACAGAACCACACAGTCACAGCCACAGAACCACACACAGAACCACACAGTCACACAACCACAGAACCACACAGTCACACAACCACAGAACCACACAGTCACACAGCCACAGAACCACACAGTCACACAGCCACAGAACCACACAGTCACACAACCACACCACACAGTCACAGAGCCACAGAACCACACAGTCACAGAGCCACAGAACCACACAGTCACAGAGCCACAGAACCACACAGTCACACAACCACAGAACCACACAGTCACAGAGCCACAGAACCACACAGTCACAGAGCCACAGAACCACACAGTCACAGAGCCACAGAACCACACAGTCACACAACCACAGAACCACACAGTCACACAACCACAGACAGTCACCACCACAGAACCACACAGTCACACAACCACAGAACCACACAGTCACAGAGCCACAGAACCACACAGTCACAGCCACAGAACCACACAGTCACACAACCACAGAACCACACAGTCACACAACCACAGAACCACACAGTCACAGAGCCACAGAACCACACAGTCACACAGCCACAGAACCACACAGTCACACAACCACAGAACCACACAGTCACACAACCACAGAACCACACAGTCACAGAACCACAGAACCACACAGTCACAGAGCCACAGAACCACACAGTCACAGAGCCACAGAACCACACAGTCACAGAGCCACAGAACCACACAGTCACACAGCCACAGAACCACACAGTCACAGTCACACAACCACAGAACCACACAGTCACAGCCACAGAAGCCACAGAACCACACAGTCACAGAGCCACAGAACCACACAGTCACAGAGCCACAGAACCACACAGTCACACAACCACAGAACCACACAGTCACAGAGCCACAGAACCACACAGTCACACAACCACAGAACCACACAGTCACACAACCACAGAACCACACAGTCACACAGCCACAGAACCACACAGTCACAGAGCCACAGAACCACACAGTCACAGAGCCACAGAACCACACAGTCACACAGCCACAGAACCACACAGTCACACAGCCACAGAACCACACAGTCACACAACCACAGAACCACACAGTCACACAACCACAGAACCACACAGTCACAGAGCCACAGAACCACACAGTCACAGAGCCACAGAACCACACAGTCACACAACCACAGAACCACACAGTCACAGAGCCACAGAACCACACAGTCACAGAACCACACAGCCACAGAACCACACAGTCACAGAGCCACAGAACCACACAGTCACAGAGCCACAGAACCACACAGTCACAGAGCCACAGAACCACACAGTCACACAACCACAGAACCACACAGTCACACAACCACAGAACCACACAGTCACAGAGCCACAGAACCACACAGTCACACAGCCACAGAACCACACAGTCACACAACCACAGAACCACACAGTCACACAAGCCACAGAACCACACAGTCACAGAGCCACAGAACCACACAGTCACACAACCACAGAACCACACAGTCACACAGCCACAGAACCACACAGTCACACAGCCACAGAACCACACAGTCACACAACCACAGAACCACACAGTCACACAACCACAGAACCACACAGTCACAGAGCCACAGAACCACACAGTCACACAACCACAGAACCACACAGTCACACAACCACAGAACACACAGTCACACAACCACAGAACCACACAGTCACAGAGCCACAGAACCACACAGTCACACAACCACAGAACCACACAGTCACACAACCACAGAACCACACAGTCACACAACCACAGAACCACACAGTCACACAGCCACCACAGAACCACACAGTCACACAACCACAGAACCACACAGTCACACAACCACAGAACCACACAGTCACACAACCACAGAACCACACAGTCACACAACCACAGAACCACACAGTCACAGAGCCACAGAACCACACAGTCACACAGCCACAGAATCATAGAATCATAGTACCATGGAATCAATAAGGTTGGAAAAGACCTCAGAGCTCATCAAGTCCAAGCTGGCACCCAACCCCTCCTGACAGCTAACCCATGGCTCCAAGGCCACATCCAAGCCCCTCTTGAACACCTCCAGGGATGGGGACTCCACCACCTCCCTGGGCAGCTCATCCCAGTGGCCAATTCCTTTTGCTGGGAAGAATTTCTTCCTCACCTCCAGCCTGAACCTCCCCTGGCACAGCTTGAGGCTGTGTCCTCTTGTTCTGCTGCTGGGGGCCTGGGAGAAGAGACCAACCCCCTCCTGGCTACAACCTCTCTGCAGGGAGTTGGAGAGAGCAAGAAGGTCTCCCCTGAGCCTCCTCTGCTCCAGGCTAAGCAACCCCAGCTCCCTCAGCCTCTCCTCACAGGGCTTTGCCCCAGACCCCTCCCCAGCCTTCTGCCCCAGACCCCTCCCCAGCTCTGTTGCCCTTCTCTGGACACCTTCCAGCAGCTCAACCTCTTGCCTAACCTCAGCAGCCCAGAGCTGGACACAGGACTCAAGGGGTGGCCTCAGCAGTGCTGAGCACAGGGCACAAGGACTTCCCTGCTCCTGCTGGCCACACTCTGCCTGACCCAGGCCAGGCTGCCCTTGGCCTTCTTGGCCCCCTGGGCACACTGCTGCCTCCTCTTCAGCTGCTGTCCCCTCCAGGGATGGGCATTCAACCACCTCCCTGGGTAGCCTGGGCCAGGCTTTGAGAAGCCTTTTCAGTCAAGAGCTTTCTCCTCTTATCCAACCTAATCCTCCCCCTGTGCCTCTGAGGGCCATTTGCTCTCCTTAGGAAGAAGAGGCTGAGCCCCAGCCGGCTGCAGCCTCCTTCCCTGGAGCTGGGGAGCACAGTGAGCTCTCTCCTGAGCTTCCCAGCCTGTGGAGGAGCTGCTGGGAAGTGCATTCCGGGGGCAGATCAGCACAGGCCTCCCTGACACACAGACCCCAGAGCTGCTGTTGCAGTCCCAGAGCACCCAGGCTCACACAACACACAAACCAGACCAGACCTAACTAAACCAGACCAAACCAGACCAGACCAAACTAAACCAGACCAAACCAGACCAAACCAGACCAGACCTGAGAGCTGTTGCAGTCCCAAAGCACCCAGGCTCACACAACACACAAACCAGACCAGACCTAACTAAACCAGACCAAACCAGACCAGACCAAACTAAACCAGACCAAACCAGACCAAACCAGACCAGACCTGAGAGCTGCTGCAGTCCCAAAGCACCCAGGCTCACACAACACACAAACCAAACCAGACCTGACTAAACCAGACCAAACCAAAGCAAACCAGACCAAACCAGACCAGACCAAACCAAACCAGACCAAACCAGTCCAGAACAAAGCAAACCAGACCAAACTAAACCAGACCAAACCAGACCAGACATAACCAAACCAGACAAAACCAAACCAAAGCAAACCAGACCAAATCAGACCAAACCAGACCAGACCAGACCAAACCACAACAGGCCAGACCGAACCAGACCAAAGCAAACCAGACCAGACATAACCAAACCAGACCAAACCAAAGCAAACCAGACCAAACCAGACCACACCAGACTAAATCAGACTAAACCAGACCAAACTGGACCAAACCAAACCAGGCCAGACCAAAGCAAAACAAAGCAAAGCAAAGCAAAGCAAACCAAACCAAACCAAACCAGACCAGATCTGAGAGCTGCTGCAGTCCCAAAGCACCCAGGCTCACACAACACACACAAAACCAAACCAGACCAAACCAGATCAGACCAAAGCAAAGCAAACCAACCAAACCAACCAAAACCAAACCAGACCAAGCCAGACCAAGCCAAACCAGACCAGATCAGACCAAACCAAATGAGACCAAATTAGACCAAACCAGACCAAACTAGATCAAACCAAATCAGACCAGACCAGACCAGACCAGACCAAACCAAACCAGACCAAACCAGACCAAACCAAAACAGACCAAACCAGACCAAACCAAACCAAACCAGACCAACCCAGATCAAACCAAACCAGACCAAACCACACCAAACCAAATCAGACCAAGCCAGACCAAACCAAACCAGACCAAACCAGACCAAGCCAAACCAGACCAGATCAGACCAAACCAAACCAGACAAGACCAAATTAGACCAAACCAGACCAAACTAGACCAAACCAAATCAGACCAAACCAAACCAGACCAGACCAGACCAAACCAAACCAGACCAAACCAAAACAGACCAAACCAGACCAAACCAAATCAGACCAAACCACACCAAACCAAATCAGACCAAGCCAGACCAAACCAAATCAGACCAAACCAAACCAGACCAAACCAGACCAAACCAAACCAGAACAAACCAGGCCAGACCAAAGCAAAGCAAAGCAAAGCAAAGCAAAGCAAACCAAACCAAACCAAACCAAACCAAACCAAACCAGACCTAACCAGAGCAGCAGCATTAAAGAATTCAGCAGCACACAGCAGCCCTTCTGCAGCAACCCTGAGAAGCCCAGCCCCAAACTGCCCTGCTCTGTGGGCAATGCTTCATTGGCTGTGCTCAGCACCTGCCTGCTGCTGCCAAGAGCTGGCTCCTGCAGGGCTGGGTGGCAGGGGAAGTGCAGAACAGACAAGAAGGGCACTCAAGAGAGAAGAATCCCACCTCTGAACGTGCTGCGTGGCAGGAAGCTTGCCACTGACTTCAGAGTGCTGCAACAGGTGAGAAACAGCTCCTGGGATCTGTTCCTGCCCTTGCCATGGACTTGACAGCTACTCTGAGAAGCCACACAGCACCTGCCTTGCTGCTGGGCAGGGGTTCCTCCCTCAGGGGACTCACAGAGCAGAATCACAGAGCTGCCAGGCTTGGAAGGGAGCTCACGGCTCAGCCAGCCCCAACCCCCTGCCATGGGCAGGGACACCTCACCCAGCACCATCTGATCAACTCAACCAATGCACCAAGTGCCTCACCCAGGCTCTTCCTAAACACCTCCAGGGATGGGGACTCCACCACCTCCCAGGGCAGCTCATCCCAGTGGCCAATTCCTCTTGCTGGGAAGAACTTCTTCCTGACATCCAGCCCAAACCTGCCCTGGCACAGCTTGAGAATGTGTCCTCTTGTTCTGCTGCTGGGGGCCTGGGAGAAGAGACCAACCCCCACATGGTTACACCCTCCCTGCAGGGAGCTGGAGAGAGTAATGAGGTCTCCCCTGAGCCTCCTCTGCTCCAGGCTGAGCAACCCCAGCTCCCTCAGTCTCTCCTCACAGGGCTGTGCCCCAGACCCCTCCCCAGCCTTCTGCCCCAGACCCCTCCCCAGCTCTGTTGCCCTTCTCTGGACACCTTCCAGCAGCTCAACCTCTTGCCTAACCTCAGCAGCCCAGAGCTGGACCCAGGACTCAAGGGGAGGCCTCAGCAGTGCTGAGCACAGGGCACAAGGACTTCCCTGCTCCTGCTGGCCACACTCTGCCTGACCCAGGCCAGGCTGCCCTTGGCCTTCTTGGCCCCCTGGGCACACTGCTGCCTCCTCTTCACTGCTCTCCCCCAGCACCCCCAGGTCCCTCTCTGCCTGGCTGCTCTCAGCCCCTCTGCCCCCAGCCTGTGGCACTGCCTGGGGTTGCTGTGGCCAATGTGCAGCACCTGGCACTTGGATGTCTTCAATCTCCTGCCCTTGGCCTCTGCCCATCTGCCCAGCCTGGCAAGGTCCCTCTGCAGAGCTCTCCTACCCTCTCACAGCTCAACTCCTGCCCCCAGCTTGCTGTCAGCTGCAAATTCACTGCTGATGGACTCCATCCCCTCCTCCAGATCATCAATGAAGATATTGATCAGGCTGGGGCCCAGCACTGATCCCTGGGGCACACCACTGGGGCCTGGCTGCCAGCTGGCTGTGGCACCATTCCCCACCACTCTCTGGGCTCAGCCTGCAGCCAGTTCCTCACCCAGCTCAGAGTGCTGCTGCCCCAGCCAGGGGCTGACAGCTTGGCCAGGGGTTTGCTGTGGGGGATGGTGGCAAAGGCCCTGCTGGAGTCCAGGCAGACTACAATTCTCCCTTTGCCATTCCAAACAACCACAGCAGAGGTATTCAATGGGGCTGAGTACCTGAAGGAGAAGGCTGGCCTTTTACTACACCATTTTTAGTCTTTTCTTCAGAATTCATTACTTCTTTGTAGATGAGTTCTGCAAGAGAGAAGTGCAGCAGTTACAGCCAGCAGCCACCCCGTGCTCAAGGACAGCCTAATGAAACCCAGTGCTGGAGCCCTCCCCTGAGCTTCCCAGCTCTGCCCTTGCCTGCACAGCTCTGGCAGCTCTACCTGCCTAAGGCTTCTCTTCCACTCCCCTCCTCACCTATCATCTCATCCCCCTGCTGCTCACCCTTTGCTCTCCAGATCACAGGATCATAGACTCACAGAGCTGGCAGGGCTGGAAGGGAGCTCAAGGCTCAGACAGCCCCAACCCCCTGCCATGGGCAGGGACACCTCCCACCACAGCAGCTTGCTCACAGCCACCTCCAGCCTGGCTGCAAACCCCTCCAGCCAGGAGGCTGCCACCACCTCCCTGGGCAGCCTGGGCCAGGCTCTCACCACCCTCCTGGCCAACAACTTCTTCCTCACAGCCAAGCTCCAGCTCACCACTTCTAGCTCTGCTCCAGCCCCTCCACTCCTATCCCTCCCTCACCCCCTCCAAAGTCCCTCCCCAGCTTGCTTGCAGCCCCCTGCAGCTCCTGCAAGGCCACCAGAAGGTCTCCTGGGAGCCTTCTCTTCTGCAGCCTGCACAACCCCAACTCTCTCAGGCTGTGCTCAGAGCAGCTCCAGCCCTCTGCTCCTCCTCCTGGCCCTGCTCTGGACACCTTCCAGCCCCTCCAGAGCCTTCCTGGCACAGAGGCTCCAGAGCTGGCCCCAGAGCTGCAGCTGTGCTCTCAGCAGAGTGGAGCAGAGGGGCAGAATCCCCTCCCTGGCCCTGTTGGCTGTGCTCCTCTGCAGATGATCTCCCTGAGGTTTCAGGGAAGCACTGGCACCTGCAGCTCCTCTGTTGCCACTGCCCTGTGCAGGCAGTGATCAGCCATCCCTTACCTTTTCCCCCCAAGGCAGGGGTGGGTAGGCCTAGTGCCAGTGCTTCACCTCTTTCCCTGTCCCACAGACACCCTTGGGTGGTGCCAGGTGGCTGCTTTGCCCCTGATCTACCTCTGAGGATCACAGCAGAGTGTGGTTACCTTTCCACTCCTCGATTGTGTGTTCCCTTTCATCCAGCTGTTTGTCATAGATCTGAGGAGGAGGCTGCAGGAGGGAAAGGAAAGCTGCTCAGTTGCAGTGAGATGGAATTGATGGATGGCATGAAATTAAATGCAAGCCATTCAGTTGTGAAGAATTAGGAGCATGTATAAGTAGAGATCCTTCTCTCTCTCTCTCTCTCTCTCTCTCTCTCTCCCTCTCCCTCCCTCTCTCCCTCTCTCCCTCCCTCTCTCCCCTCTCTCCCTCTCCCCCTGTTACCCATCCTGTGCAAGCAAACCCACAGTGGAATATTTCCCCTTCTGGGATTCAGCTCTCTTGTGCAGAAGAAATCAACCTGCTTCTCCCTCTTCCTCATCAACCAGAGGCATAGCTGCAGCTGGAACAGGACCCAGAGCTGCTGTGCTTAGGCTGAGCCCAGAAGCTCCACACAGATCCTGTGTGCACCAACAGAGAAAGAGCCTTCAGGGGACCAAGCTGGTCCTGATTGATCAGTAGTACTCACAGAACCACCTGGGCTGGAAGGCAGCTCCAAAGCTCCTCCAGCCCAACCCCCTGTACTCAGCAGGGACATCCTCCCCTGCAGCAGCTTGCCCACAGCCCTCTCCAGCCTCCCCTGCCAGAGCTCCAGGCATGGGGCCACAACCACCTCCCTGGGCAACCTCTTGCAGCCTTCCAGCAGCCTCCTGGGGCACAACTTGTTCCTCACCTCCAAGCTCCATCTGCTCTGCTCTCAGCTCCAACCATTGCCCCTGGGGCTGTCCCTGCAGCCCTTTGGCAGCAGTCCCTCTGCAGCCTGCTTGCAGCCCCTGCAGGGCCTGGGAGCTGCTCTGAGCTCTGCCTGCAGCCTTCTCTTCTGCAGGCTCAACCCCCCAGCTCCCTCAGCCTGGCCCCACAGCAGAGCTGCTCCAACCCTCTCCATCCTACAGGAAGGATGGAGAGAGAGAGTTTGCAAAGGCCTGAAGGGGCAGAAACAGGGACAATGGCTTCAAACTAGTGAAGAGCAGATTGAGATTGGATATGAGGAAGAAGATCTTTACTATGAGGCTGCTTAGCTCAAATGCTGTAGAAAATGACTGAGTTCACTTGTACAGATGTTCTGTGTGGGGGCAGGAGGAGAGACATGACTATAGATGCTTCCTACAGGGAGCCCAACTGGGAGAACTGAGGCAGGAATCAGACCAGAGTGAAAACAAAGGCTGGAATCAACAGTGAAACCAAGGCTGGAATCAGAGCAGAGTGAAAACCTAGGCTGGAATCAGAGCAGAGTGAAAACCTAGGCTGGAATCAGCAGTGAAACCTAGGCTGGAATCAGAGCAGTGAAACCTAGACTGGAATCAGCAGTGAAACCTAGGCTGGAATCAGAGCAGAGTGAAAACCAAGGCTGGAATCAGCAGTGAAACCTAGGCTGGAATCAGCAGTGAAACCTAGGCTGGAATCAGAGCAGTGAAACCAAGGCTGGAATCAGAGCAGTGAAACCAAGGCTGGAATCAGAGCAGTGAAACCTAGGCTGGAATCAACAGTGAAACCTAGGCTGGAATCAGAGCAGTGAAACCAAGGCTGGAATCAGAGCAGTGAAACCTAGGCTGGAATCAGCAGTGAAACCTAGGCTGGAATCAGAGCAGAGTGAAAACCTAGGCTGGAATCAGCAGTGAAACCTAGGCTGGAATCAGAGCAGAGTGAAAACCTAGGCTGGAATCAGCAGTGAAACCTAGGCTGGAATCAGAGCAGAGTGAAAACCTAGGCTGGAATCAGCAGTGAAACCTAGGCTGGAATCAGAGCAGTGAAACCAAGGCTGGAATCAGAGCAGTGAAACCTAGGCTGGAATCAGAGCAGAGTGAAAACCTAGACTGGAATCAGCAGTGAAACCTAGGCTGGAATCAGAGCAGAGTGAAACATAGGCTGGAATCAGCAGTGAACCCAAGGCTGGAATCAGAGCAGAGTGAAAACCTAGGCTGGAATCAGCAGTGAAACCTAGGCTGGAATCAGAGCAGAGTGAAAACCTAGGCTGGAATCAGCAGTGAAACCTAGGCTGGAATCAGAGCAGTGAAACCTAGGCTGGAATCAGAGCAGTGAAACCTAGGCTGGAATCAGAGCAGAGTGAAAACCTAGGCTGGAATCAGCAGTGAAACCAAGGCTGGCATCAGCAGTGAAACCTAGGCTGGAATCAGAGCAGTGAAACCTAGGCTGGAATCAGAGCAGAGTGAAAACCAAGGCTGGAATCAGCAGTGAACCCAAGGCTGGAATCAGCAGTGAAACCTAGGCTGGAATCAGAGCAGTGAAACCTAGGCTGGAATCAGAGCAGAGTGAAACCTAGGCTGGAATCAGCAGTGAAACCAAGGCTGGCATCAGCAGTGAAACCTAGGCTGGAATCAGAGCAGAGTGAAAACCAAGGCTGGAATCAGCAGTGAAACCTAGGCTGGAATCAGCAGTGAAACATAGGCTGGAATCAGAGCAGAGTGAAAACCTAGGCTGGAATCAGCAGTGAAACCTAGGCTGGAATCAGAGCAGAGTGAAAACCTAGGCTGGAATCAGCAGTGAAACCTAGGCTGGAATCAGAGCAGAGTGAAAACCTAGGCTGGAATCAGCAGTGAAACCTAGGCTGGAATCAGAGCAGAGTGAAAACCTAGGCTGGAATCAGCAGTGAAACCTAGGCTGGAATCAGCAGTGAAACCTAGGCTGGAATCAGAGCAGAGTGAAAACCTAGGCTGGAATCAGCAGTGAAACCTAGGCTGGAATCAGCAGTGAAACCTAGGCTGGAATCAGAGCAGAGTGAAAACCTAGGCTGGAATCAGCAGTGAAACCTAGGCTGGAATCAGAGCAGAGTGAAAACCTAGGCTGGAGTCAGCAGTGAAACCTAGGCTGGAATCAGAGCAGAGTGAAAACCAAGGCTGGAATCAGCAGTGAAACCTAGGCTGGAATCAGAGCAGAGTGAAAACCTAGGCTGGAATCAGCAGTGAAACCTAGGCTGGAATCAGAGCAGTGAAACCTAGACTGGAATCAGCAGTGAAACCTAGGCTGGAATCAGCAGTGAAACCTAGGCTGGAATCAGAGCAGAGTGAGAACCTAGACTGGAATCAGCAGTGAAACCTAGGCTGGAATCAGAGCAGAGTGAAAACCTAGGCTGGAATCAGCAGTGAAACCTAGGCTGGAATCAGAGCAGAGTGAAAACCTAGGCTGGAATCAGCAGTGAAACCTAGGCTGGAATCAGCAGTGAAACCTAGGCTGGAATCAGAGCAGAGTGAAAACCTAGGCTGGAATCAGCAGTGAAACCTAGGCTGGAATCAGCAGTGAAACCTAGGCTGGAATCAGAGCAGAGTGAAAACCTAGACTGGAATCAACAGTGAAACCTAGGCTGGAATCAGAGCAGAGTGAAAACCTAGGCTGGAATCAGCAGTGAAACCTAGGCTGGAATCAGAGCAGAGTGAAAACCTAGGCTGGAATCAGCAGTGAAACCTAGGCTGGAATCAGAGCAGAGTGAAAACCTAGGCTGGAATCAGCAGTGAAACCTAGGCTGGAATCAGCAGTGAAACCTAGGCTGGAATCAGAGCAGAGTGAAAACCTAGGCTGGAATCAGCAGTGAAACCTAGGCTGGAATCAGCAGTGAAACCTAGGCTGGAATCAGAGCAGAGTGAAAACCTAGGCTGGAATCAGCAGTGAAACCTAGGCTGGAATCAGAGCAGAGTGAAAACCTAGGCTGGAATCAGCAGTGAAACCTAGGCTGGAATCAGAGCAGAGTGAAAACCAAGGCTGGAATCAGCAGTGAAACCTAGGCTGGAATCAGAGCAGAGTGAAAACCTAGGCTGGAATCAGCAGTGAAACCTAGGCTGGAATCAGAGCAGTGAAACCTAGACTGGAATCAGCAGTGAAACCTAGGCTGGAATCAGCAGTGAAACCTAGGCTGGAATCAGAGCAGAGTGAGAACCTAGACTGGAATCAGCAGTGAAACCTAGGCTGGAATCAGAGCAGAGTGAAAACCTAGGCTGGAATCAGCAGTGAAACCTAGGCTGGAATCAGAGCAGAGTGAAAACCTAGGCTGGAATCAGCAGTGAAACCTAGGCTGGAATCAGAGCAGTGAAACCTAGGCTGGAATCAGAGCAGTGAAACCTAGGCTGGAATCAGAGCAGAGTGAAAACCTAGACTGGAATCAACAGTGAAACCTAGGCTGGAATCAGAGCAGAGTGAAAACCTAGGCTGGAATCAGCAGTGAAACCTAGGCTGGAATCAGAGCAGAGTGAAAACCAAGGCTGGAATCAGAGCAGTGAAACCTAGGCTGGAATCAGCAGTGAAACCTAGGCTGGAATCAGAGCAGAGTGAAAACCAAGGCTGGAATCAGCAGTGAAACCTAGGCTGGAATCAGAGCAGAGTGAAAACCTAGGCTGGAATCAGCAGTGAAACCTAGGCTGGAATCAGAGCAGTGAAACCTGGACTGGAATCAGCAGTGAAACCTAGGCTGGAATCAGCAGTGAAACCTAGGCTGGAATCAGAGCAGAGTGAGAACCTAGACTGGAATCAGCAGTGAAACCTAGGCTGGAATCAGAGCAGAGTGAAAACCTAGGCTGGAATCAGCAGTGAAACCTAGGCTGGAATCAGAGCAGTGAAACCAAGGCTGGAATCAGAGCAGTGAAACCTAGGCTGGAATCAGCAGTGAAACCTAGGCTGGAATCAGAGCAGAGTGAAAACCTAGACTGGAATCAACAGTGAAACCTAGGCTGGAATCAGAGCAGAGTGATACATAGGCTGGAATCAGCAGTGAACCCAAGGCTGGAAGCAGAGCAGAGTGAAAACCTAGGCTGGCATCAGCAGTGAAACCTAGGCTGGAATCAGCAGTGAAACCTAGGCTGGAATCAGCAGTGAAACCTTGCTGGAATCAGAGCAGAGTGAAACCTAGGCTGGAATCAGCAGTGAAACCTAGGCTGGAATCAGAGCAGAGTGAAAACCTAGGCTGGAATCAGCAGTGAAACCTAGGCTGGAATCAGAGCAGTGAAACCAAGGCTGGAATCAGAGCAGTGAAACCTAGGCTGGAATCAGCAGTGAAACCTAGGCTGGAATCAGAGCAGAGTGAAAACCTAGACTGGAATCAACAGTGAAACCTAGGCTGGAATCAGAGCAGAGTGATACATAGGCTGGAATCAGCAGTGAACCCAAGGCTGGAAGCAGAGCAGAGTGAAAACCTAGGCTGGCATCAGCAGTGAAACCTAGGCTGGAATCAGCAGTGAAACCTAGGCTGGAATCAGCAGTGAAACCTTGCTGGAATCAGAGCAGAGTGAAACATAGGCTGGAATCAGCAGTGAAACCTTGCTGGAATCAGAGCAGAGTGAAACATAGGCTGGAATCAGCAGTGAACCCAAGGCTGGAATCAGAGCAGAGTGAAAACCTAGGCTGGAATCAGCAGTGAAACCTAGGCTGGAATCAGCAGTGAAACCTAGGCTGGAATCAGAGCAGAGTGAAAACCTAGGCTGGCATCAGCAGTGAAACCTAGGCTGGAATCAGCAGTGAAACCTAGGCTGGAATCAGAGCAGAGTGAAAACCTAGGCTGGCATCAGCAGTGAAACCTAGGCTGGAATCAGAGCAGAGTGAAAACCAAGGCTGGAATCAGCAGTGAAACCTAGGCTGGCATCAGAGCAGTGAAACCTAGGCTGGAATCAGAGCAGAGTGAAACCTAGGCTGGAATCAGCAGTGAAACCTAGGCTGGAATCAGAGCAGTGAAACCTAGGCTGGAATCAGAGCAGAGTGAAAACCAAGGCTGGAATCAGAGCAGTGAAACCAAGGCTGGAATCAGAGCAGTGAAACCTAGGCTGGAATCAGAGCAGTGAAACCTAGGCTGGAATCAGAGCAGTGAAACCTAGGCTGGAATCAGAGCAGAGTGAAACATAGGCTGGAATCAGCAGTGAAACCTAGGCTGGAATCAGAGCAGTGAAACCTAGGCTGGAATCAGAGCAGAGTGAAACATAGGCTGGAATCAGCAGTGAAACCTAGGCTGGAATCAGCAGTGAAACCTAGGCTGGAATCAGAGCAGAGTGAAAACCTAGGCTGGAATCAGCAGTGAAACCTAGGCTGGAATCAGAGCAGAGTGAAAACCTAGGCTGGAATCAGCAGTGAAACCTAGACTGGAATCAGAGCAGAGTGAAAACCTAGGCTGGAATCAGAGCAGTGAAACCAAGGCTGGAATCAGAGCAGAGTGAAAACCAAGGCTGGAATCAGAGCAGTGAAACCTAGACTGGAATCAGCAGTGAAACCTAGGCTGGAATCAGCAGTGAAACATAGGCTGGAATCAGAGCAGAGTGAAAACCTAGGCTGGAATCAGCAGTGAAACCTAGGCTGGAATCAACAGTGAAACCTAGGCTGGAATCAGAGCAGAGTGAAAACCAAGGCTGGAATCAGCAGTGAAACCTAGGCTGGAATCAGAGCAGAGTGAAAACCTAGGCTGGAATCAGCAGTGAAACCTAGGCTGGAATCAGAGCAGTGAAACCAAGGCTGGAATCAGAGCAGTGAAACCTAGGCTGGAATCAGCAGTGAAACCTAGGCTGGAATCAGAGCAGAGTGAAAACCTAGGCTGGAATCAGCAGTGAAACCTAGGCTGGAATCAGAGCAGTGAAACCAAGGCTGGAATCAGAGCAGTGAAACCTAGGCTGGAATCAGAGCAGAGTGAGAACCTAGGCTGGCATCAGCAGTGAAACCTAGGCTGGAATCAGCAGTGAAACCTAGGCTGGAATCAGCAGTGAAACCTAGGCTGGAATCAGAGCAGAGTGAAACATAGGCTGGAATCAGCAGTGAAACCTAGGCTGGAATCAGAGCAGTGAAACCAAGGCTGGAATCAGAGCAGTGAAACCTAGGCTGGAATCAGAGCAGAGTGAAACATAGGCTGGAATCAGCAGTGAAACCTAGGCTGGAATCAGAGCAGAGTGAAACCAAGGCTGGAGTCAGCAGTGAAACCAAGGCTGGAATCAGAGCAGTGAAACCTAGGCTGGAATCAGAGCAGAGTGAAACATAGGCTGGAATCAGCAGTGAAACCTAGGCTGGAATCAGAGCAGAGTGAAACATAGGCTGGAATCAGCAGTGAAACCTAGGCTGGAATCAGCAGTGAAACCTAGGCTGGAATCAGAGCAGAGTGAAAACCTAGACTGGAATCAGCAGTGAAACCTAGGCTGGAATCAGAGCAGAGTGAAACATAGGCTGGAATCAGCAGTGAACCCAAGGCTGGAATCAGAGCAGAGTGAAAACCTAGACTGGAATCAGCAGTGAAACCTAGGCTGGAATCAAAGCAGTGAAACCAAGGCTGGAATCAGCAGTGAAACCAAGGCTGGAATCAGCAGTGAAACCTAGGCTGGAATCAGAGCAGAGTGAAAACCTAGGCTGGAATCAGCAGTGAAACCTAGGCTGGAATCAGAGCAGTGAAACCTAGGCTGGAGTCAGAGCAGTGAAACCTAGGCTGGAGTCAGAGCAGAGTGAAAACCAAGGCTGGAATCAGGAGTAAAACCTAGGCTGGAGTCAGAGCAGAGTGTGGATGAGGCCTGTGGGTGGCAGCAGCTGCCTGCAGATCCAAGGAGCCATTTCCTGCCCAAACGAGGTGGATGTGGGAGCAGCTGCACTGGTGAAGATTAACAGAGGATGGAACCTGGTTGTGAAGTTGGAAGAGAAGGAGCAAATGAGGCTTTTCTCCTGGGTGTTGTGACAGTGCCTGCTTGCTGCCCAGCTTCTTGGCCCTTCTGCACTTGACAAATGCCTTCTGACAGAAGGCTTGCAGCAAATGTAACAGTCACTGAAAGGAACCCAAACTGACCACTGCTACAGCCCCCAGAATGGCCACACAGAGCTTGTGTATTGACAATATTAATCAAAACAACACAAAACTGAAACCCCCAAGGAACCAAACCACAAGGAGAAGGTGAGCAGAGGGCTGGAGAGCCTCCCCTGTGGGGACAGGCTGGGAGAGCTGGGGCTGTGCAGCCTGGAGGAGAGAAGGCTGCAGGGAGACCTCAGAGCAGCCTCCCAGTACCTGGAGGGGCTCCAGGAGAGCTGGGGAGGGACTTGGGACAAGGGCTGGGAGTGCCAGGCTGAGGAACAATGGCTTTGAGCTGGGAGAGGAGAGATTGAGAGTGGAGAGGAGGAAGAAGTTGTTGAGAGTGAGGCTGGGGAGACTCTGGCACAGGCTGCCCAGGGAGGCTGTGGCTGCCCCCTCCCTAGAGGTGTTCAAGGCCAGGCTGGATGAGGCCTGAGCAAGCTGGGCTGCTTGAGAAGCATCCCTGCCCATGGCAGGAGGCTCGGGGTGGATGATTTCCTACCTAAGCCATTCCATGGTCTCTGAGGCTGATGTGTTCTCACTTCCCCTGAGCAGCAGGGGTCGGTTTCTGTGCCCCTGTTAGGGAGCAAGGGCAGTGGGCTCAAGCTTGCACTCAGACCCTGCCATGCCTGTCCCTGCCTGTGCAGAGCTGAGTGCCAGCACCGTGGAGACCTTGTGGTGAGCTGTTTTTAGAAGGCTTGGCAGGGCAGGGCTTGCCTCTGCCTCTGCTCCTGCACTGCAGGGGCTGTGGAGCAGCCTGAGAGGCAGCCAGGGATGGAGCACAGACAGCAGAGGCGATGGGGGCTGCAAAACCAAGGGTGGGAGGTGAAACCCTCTGCCAAACAGCTTAGAGCCCTGGAAGAGGTGACTAAAACCTTGCCTTGTGCTCTGCTGCAGCCCAGGCTTTGCTCCTGCTACCATCTACATGTCTGTTTCTGCAGTGCCAGCCAAAGCACAGCCCAGGGTGCTGTCACCAGAGGACTCCAGGCCTCCCTGGCTACAGAGGAGAGTGAAAGGGCCTTGGGTTTCATCCTGTGTTGCCCAGGAGCTCCACAGGGAGCTGGACAGGATCTCAGCTGGATGTGCTCCTGTGTGACCTGTGCTGGATCCTATGGTCCTGCTCTGGCAGCGGGGTTGGACTCCCTCCAGAGGTCCCTTCCAACCCTTAAGATCCTGTGATCTCATTGCAGGTGACCCCCAAGCCCACCCCCAGCCCCCACACCACCGGTCCTTGATGGCATGCTGGTGCCCAGGCTGCTGTGAAGCGGCAGGAGCCTTGAATCCCAGCTGCAGCGAGCAGCCTGCGGCGCAGCCAGGCCACACTTACCGCCTCCACTTCTGCTGGGTCATACCAGACATTAATGTAGGGGTGCTGTAAGGCTTCATCTACTGATATCCTCTTGGCAGGGTCAATCACCAGCATCTTGGATAGGAGGTCCCTGGCTTGGCTGGCTAGAGCAAGGAAATCAGACAAAACACAGCATGAGTGCCAGCCAGTCACTGCCTGCAGCAAGGATTCCTTCAGCTGGGACAGGAGCAAGGACCCAACCCCTTCACAGTCTCCCAGTCTCACAGTCTCACAGTATCACTAAGGTTGGAAGAGACCTCAAAGATCATCGAGTCCAACCTGGCACCACAGACCCCATGACGAGACCATGGCACCAAGTGCCACATCCAGTCCCCTCTTGAACACCTCCAGGGACGGTGACTCCACCACCTCCCTGGGCAGCACATCCCAATGGCGAATCACTCAGTGAAGAACTTTCTCCTCACCTCCATCCTAAACCTCCCCTGGCACAGCTTGAGACTGTGTCCCCTTGTTCTGGTGCTGGTTGCTAGGGAGAAGAGGCCAACCCCTTCCTGGCTACAACCTCCCTGCAGGGAGTTGTAGAGAGCAATGAGGTCTCCCCTGAGCCTCCTCTTCTCCAGGCTGAGCAACCCCAGCTCCCTCAGCCTCTCCTCACAGGGCTGTGCTCAAGGCCTCTCCCCAGCCTTGTTGCCCTTCTCTGGGCACCCTCAAGAGTCTCAATGTCCTTCTTAAACTGAGGGGCCCAGAACTGGACACAGGACTCAAGGTGTGGCCTAACCAATGCAGAGTACAGGGGCACAATGACCTCCCTGCTCCTGCTGGCCACACCATTCCTAATGCAGGCCAGGATGCCATTGGCCTTCTTGGCCACCTGGGCACACTGCTGGCTCATGTTCAGGCAGCTGTCAATCAGCACCCCCAGGTCCCTCTCTGTTTGGCAGCTCTCAGCCCCTCTGCCCCCAGCCTGTAGCTCTGCCTGGGGTTGCTGTGGCCAAAGTGCAGCCCCTGGCACTTGGACTTGTTGAATGCCATCCTGTTGGACTCTGCCCATCTGTCCAGCCGGTCGAGGTCCCTCTGCAGAGCCCTTCTGCCCTCTGACTGACCAACATCTGCTCCCAGCTTGGTGTCAGCTGCAAATTTGCTGATGACTGACTCAATCCCCTCATCCAGATCATCAATGAAGACATTGAAGAGGATGGGGCCCAGCACTGATCCCTGGGGCACACCACTGGGGCCTGGCTGCCAGCTGGCTGTGGCACCATTCACCACCACTCTCTGGGCTCAGCCTCCAGCCAGTTCCCAACCCAGCTCAGAGTGCTGCTGCCCAAGCCACGAGCTGACAGCTCAGCCAGCAGTTTGCTGTGGGGGACGGTGTCAAAGGCCTTGCTGCAGTCCAGGCAGACCACATCCACAGCCTGCCCCACATCCACCAGGCAGTCTCCTGATCATAGAAGGAGATCAGGTTGGAGAGGCAGGACCTGCCCTTCCTGACCCCATGTTGGCTGGACCTGAGCCCTTGGCCATCCTGCAGGTGCACAGTTATTGCCCCCAGGATGATCTGCTCCATCACTTTCCCTGGCACTGAGGTCAGGCTGCCAGGCCTGGAGCTTGCAGCTTCCTCCATCCGTCCCTTCTTGTGGATGGGGACCACATTGGCCAGTTTCCAGTCATCTGGGACCTCTCTGGGGAGCCAGTACTGGAGGGAAATGCTGGAGAGCGGCTTGGCAGCTCATCTGCAGCTCTCTCAGCACCCTAGGATGGATCCCATCCGGCCCCATGGACTTGTGAGTGTCCAAGTGGCTCAGCAGGTCCCGAACAAATTAGGGACCACCTGTACCTCTGCCCTGCTGCAGCAAGAGCTCTTCAGTAATCAGGGGAAGGTGAGGAAGGTGCCAAGCTCAGGGCTGTACACCATGAATCCCCTGGCAAGCTTCAGTGAGGTGTTGGAAGCAGACCCCCCCACGCAGGGAGCTCAATGATGCAGCCAAGAAAAATGTGCTGGAGGTACCTGCACCATTGCCAGGCTCAGGCACCAAAAGTCCCCCTGAGGAAGGCTGAAACCACTGAATCAAAGCCTGAAGCTTACAGGGGCTCAATAAGAAATAGCATCCCAGCCTGTTTCTATGCTTGAAAGTTTCTCCCCTAACCTTCTGGGAGGCAGTGGTTGGAGAGCAGCCAGGCAGAGAGGGACCTGGGGGTGCTGGGGGAGAGCAGCTGAAGAGGAGGCAGCAGTGTGCCCAGGGGGCCAAGAAGGCCAAGGGCAGCCTGGCCTGGGTCAGGCAGAGTGTGGCCAGCAGGAGCAGGGAAGTCCTTGTGCCCTGTGCTCAGCACTGCTGAGGCCTCCCCTTGAGCCCTGTGTCCAGCTCTGGGCTGCTGAGGTTAGGCAAGAGGTTGAGCTGCTGGAAGGTGTCCAGAGAAGGGGAACAGAGCTGGGGAGGGGTCTGGGGCACAAGGCTGGGGAGGGGTCTGGGGCAGAAGGCTGGGGAGGGGTCTGGGGCACAGCCCTGTGAGGAGAGGCTGAGGGAGCTGGGGTTGCTCAGCCTGGAGCAGAGGAGGCTCAGGGGAGACCTTCTTGCTCTCTCCAACTCCCTGCAGGGAGGTTGTAGCCAGGTGGGGGTTGGTCTCTTCTCCCAGGTCCCCAGCAGCAGAACAAGAGGACACAGTCTCAAGCTGTGCCAGGGGAGGTATGGGCTGGAGGTGAGGAGAAAGTTCTTCCCAGCAAGAGGAATTGGCCACTGGAAGGAGCTGCCCAGGGAGGTGGTGGAGTCCCCATCCCTGGAGGTGTTCAAGAGGGGCTTGGATGTGGCACTTGGAGCCATGGGTTAGCTGTCAGGAGGTGCTGGCTGACAGGTTGGACTTGATGAGCTCTGAGGTCTTTTCCAACCTTATTGATCCTATGAGTTTCTGACAAGGAGTAGGTACCAGGCTTCTCCCTAGGGCACCCCATTAGAAGTGACAAAGCCAAACCTGCAGCCTGGGATCCACACAGGAGAGTTTGGAGGTGCCTGGGAACTGCTTCAGTGTGGTTTGTGCCATGGCATAAAAGTTTAGAGCAGTGGGGACACATCATCCACCAGGACAGAAATGCCCCTCATCCTGCTCTTACCCAAAGTGCTTTTGGCATTGGGAATGGGCAGCAAAACCCAAACCCATGTGAAAAAAACCCAAAACTGCCTAACTGGGACCTGGAGCTGCCTAAGTGGGGCCTGGAGCTGCCTAACTGGGACCTGGAGCTGCCTAAGTGGGGCCTGGAGCTGCCTAACTGGGACCTGGAGCTGCCTAAGTGGGGCCTGGAGCTGCCTAATTGTGGTCTGGAGCTGCCTAACTGGGTCCTGGAGTGGCTTCAGTGGGGCCTGGAGCTGCCTAATTGTGGCCTGGCTCTGCCTAATTGGGACCTGGAGCTGCCTAAGTGTGGCCTGGTTCTGCCTAACTGGGGCCTGGAGTTGCCCAACTGGGACCTGGAGCTGCCTAATTGTGGCCTGGAGCTGCTTCATTGGGACCAGGAGCTGCCCAATTGGAACCTGGAGCTGCCTAATTGTGGCCTGGAGCTGCCTAAGTGTGGCCTGGATCTGCCTAATTGTGGCCTGGAGCTGCCTAATTGGGACCTGGAGCTGCCTAACTGGGACCTGGTTCTGCCTAATTGTGGCCTGGGTCTGCCTAAGTGTGGCCTGGGTCTGCCTAATTGGGTCCTGGAGCTGCCTAATTGTGGCCTGGAGCTTCCTAATTGGGACCAGGAGCTGCCCAATTGGAACCTGGAGCTGCCTAATTGTGGCCTGGAGCTGCCTAATTGTGTCCTGGAGATGCCTAAGTGTGGCCTGGATCTGCCTAATTGTGGCCTGGAGATGCCTAAGTGTGGCCTGGATCTGCCTAATTGTGGCCTGGAGCTGCCTAATTGGGACCTGGAGCTGCCTAACTGGGACCTGGTTCTGCCTAATTGTGGCCTGGGTCTGCCTAAGTGTGGCCTGGGTCTGCCTAATTGGGACCAGGAGCTGCCTAATTGTGGCCTGGAACTGCTTCACTGGGACCAGGAGCTGCCTAATTGGAACCTGCCTAATTGTGGCCTGGGTCTGCTTCATTGGGACCAGGAGCTGCCTAATTGTGGCCTGGATTGTGGCCTGGAGCTGCCTAAGACCTGTGGGACCTAATTGGGACCTGGAGCTGCCCAAATGGGACCTGGTTCTGCCTAATGTGGCCTGGTGGCCTGGAGCTGCCTAATTGGGACCTAGTTCTGCCTAATTGTGGCCTGGGTCTGCTTCATTGGGACCAGGAGCTGCCCAACTGGGACCTGGAGCTGCCTAATTGGGACCTGGAGCTGCCTAATTGGGACCTGGTTCTGCCTAATTGTGGCCTGGAGCTGCTTCATTGGGACCAGGAGCTGCCCAACTGGGACCTGGAGCTGCCTAATTGGGACCTGGAGCTGCCTAATTGGGACCTGGTTCTGCCTAATTGTGGCCTGGAGCTGCTTCATTGGGACCAGGAGCTGCCTAATTGTGGCCTGGAGCTGCCTAATTGGGACCTGGAGCTGCCCAAATGGGACCTGGAGCTGCCTAAGTGTGGCCTGGAGCTGCCTAATTGGGACCTGCAACTGCCTAATTGTGGCCTGGAGCTGCTTCATTGGGACCAGGAGCTGCCTAATTGTGGCCTGGAGCTGCCTAACTGGGACCTGGAGCTGCCTAATTGTGACCTGGTTCTGCCTAATTGTGGCCTGGGTCTGGGACCAGGAGCTGCCTTGGGACCAGGAGCTGCCTAATTGTGGCCTGGAGCTGCCTAATTGGAACCAGGAGCTGCCTAATTGTGGCCTGGAGCTGCCTAATTGTGGCCTGGAGCTGCCTAATTGGGACCTGGAGCTGCCTAAGTGTGGCCTGGAGCTGCCTAAGTGTGGCCTGGAGCTGCCTAATTGGGACCAGGAGCTGCCTAATTGTGGCCTGGAGCTGCCTAATTGTGGCCTGGAGCTGCCTAATTGGGACCTGGAGCTACCTAAGTGTGGCCTGGAGCTGCCTAATTGGGACCTGGAGCTGCCTAAGTGTGGCCTGGAGCTGCCTAAGTGTGGCCTGGAGCTGCCTAATTGGGACCAGGAGCTGCCTAATTGTGGCCTGGAGCTGCCTAAGTGTGGCCTGGAGCTGCCTAATTGGGGCCAGGAGCTGCCCAATTGGGACCTGGAGCTGCCCAATTGGGACCTGGAGCTGCCTAATTGTGGCCTGGAGCTGTGGCCTGGAGTGACTTCAGTGGGGCCTGGAGCTGCCTAATTGGGACCAGGAGCTGCCCAATTGGGACCTGGAGCTGCCTAATTGTGGCCTGGAGCTGCCTAAGTGTGGCCTGGAGTGACTTCAGTGGGGCCTGGAGCTGCCAAGCTGAATTTCTGCTGCATCACAATGGTTTGGCACAGAGGATAGAGAGGCTTGGCAGGGAGGGGACATGGAAGCCTGGGCTTGGTTGGCTTGGTTCTGAAGGGAGGTTTGTGTGAAGCTTTGAATAGAATAGAATCAACCAGGTTGGAAAGGACCTCAGAGATCATCCAGTCCAACCCATCAAGTCACCCAACACCTCCTGACAACTCAACCATGGCACCAAGGGCCTCAGCCAGGCTCTTCCTAAACACCTCCAGGGATGGGGACTCCACCACCTCCCTGGGCAGCTCATCCCAGTGGCCAATTTCTCTTGCTGGGAAGAATTTCTTCCTCACCTCCAGCCTGAACCTCCCCAGCACAGCTTGAGACTGTGTCCTCTTGTTCTGCTGCTGGTTGCCTGGGAGAAGAGACCAACCCCCCACCTGGCTACAACCTCCTTGCAGGGAGTTGGAGAGAGCAAGAAGGTCTCCCCTGAGCCTCCTCTGCTCCAGGCTGAGCAACCCCAGCTCCCTCAGCCTCTCCTCACAGGGCTGTGCCCCAGACCCCTCCCCAGCCTTGTGCCCCAGACCCCTCCCCAGCCTTGTTCCCCTTCTCTGGACACCTTCCAGCAGCTCAACCTCTTGCCTAACCTCAGCAGCCCAGAGCTGGCCACAGGACTCAAGGGGTGGCCTCAGCAGTGCTGAGCACAGGGCACAAGGACTCCCCTGCTCCTGCTGGCCACACTCTGCCTGGCCACACTCTTCCTTTGGCCTGATGAGCTTCTTGGTGGTAGGCCAGCCCATGGGTTTTGGGGGCATTTCAGATGCTGTGCCTGTGCTTTGCAGCACTGCAGTTTGTGAACAGCCTCTCTCTGGCAGTTTTCAGGCTGTGCCCTAGAAAAATCTCCCCCAGATCGTGAACAGAAAGAGGTAGAATCTAAATGAAGCACTCTTGGGTGCAAAAAGGAAAAGAGTGGCTAAGTTCTAAACCACCCCCACTGGAGAGGCTGTCAGCAAAGTGGGGTTGAATGTACCAACCTTCTCCTTTTGGCTGCCTGGCTCTGGGAGACACTAACTGGATTCTGCTTGGCTTTGCTGACCTTGGCTGTGCTCTTCGGTGTGGCTGAGTGGCCTAACAAAACAGTTCTCTGCTCTTACTCTTGTCCCCTTGTGTCCAGGGGGTAAAGAGGGGGTAAGAAGGGGGTGAGGGGAGGGTAAAGGAGGAAGTAAGGAGGAGCAGCCTAGCAAAACAATGCTCTGCTCATTCTCTTGTCCCCTTGTGTCCAGAGGGGCTTAGGAGCAGGTAAGGAGGAGCAGCCTAACAAAACAATTCTCTGCTCTTTCTCTTGTCCCCTTGTGTCCAGAGGGGCTTAGGAGCAGGTAAGGAGGAGCAGCCTAACAAAACAATTCTCTGCTCTTTCTCTTGTCCCCTTGTGTCCAGAGGGGCTTAGGAGCAGGTAAGGAGGAGCAGCCTAGCAAAACAATTCTCTGCCCTTTCTCTTGTCACCTTGTGTCCAGAGGGGCTTAGGAGCAGGTAAGGAGGAGCAGCCTAACAAAACAATTCTCTGCCCTTTCTCTTGTCTCCTTGTGTCCAGGAGGGCAAGGAGCAGGTAAGGAGGAGCAGCCTAACAAAACAGTTCTCTGCTCTTTCTCTTGTCCCCTTGTGTCCAGAGGGGCTTAGGAGCAGGTAAGGAGGAGCAGCCTAACAAAACAATGCTCTGCCCTTTCTCTTGTCCCCTTGTGTCCAGGGGGTAAAGAGGGGGTAAGAAGGGGGTGAGGAGAGGGTAAGGAGGAAGTAAGGAGGAGCAGCCTAACAAAACAATGCTCTGCTCATTCTCTTGTCCCTTTGTGTCCAGAGGGGCTTAGGAGCAGGTAAGGAGGAGCAGCCTAACAAAACAGTTCTCTGCTCTTTCTCTTGTCCCCTTTTGTCCAGGGGGGTAAGGAGCAGGTAAGGAGGAGCAGCCTAACAAAACAATTCTCTGTCCTTTCTCTTGTCCCCTTGTGTGCAGGGGGTAAGAAGGGGGTAAGAAGGAGATGAGGAGAGGGTAAGAAGTAAGGAGGAGTAGCCTAACAAAACAATTCTCTGCTCTTTCTCTTGTTCATTTGTGTCCAGGAGGGCAAGGAGCAGGTAAGGAGGAGCAGCCTAACAAAACAATGCTCTGCCCCTTCCCTTGTCCCCTTGTGTCCAGGAGGGCAAGGAGCAGGTAAGGAGGAGCAGCCTAACAAAACAATGCTCTGCCCTTTCTCTTGTCCCCTTGTGTCCAGAGGGGCTTAGGAGCAGGTAAGGAGGAGCAGCCTAACAAAACAGTTCTCTGCTCTTTCTCTTGTCCCCTTGTGTCCAGGGGGGTAAGGAGCTGGTAAGGAGGAGCAGCCTAACAAAACAGTTCTCTGCTCTTTCTCTTGTCCCCTTGTGTCCAGGGGGTAAAGAGGGGGTAAGAAGGGGGTGAGGAGAGGGTAAGGAGGAAGTAAGGAAGAGCAGCCTAGCAAAACAATTCTCTGCTCATTCTCTTGTCCCTTTGTGTCCAGAGGGGCTTAGGAGCAGGTAAGGAGGAGCAGCCTAACAAAACACTTCTCTGCTCTTTCTCTTGTCCCCTTTTGTCCAGGGGGTAAGGAGCAGGTAAGGAGGAGCAGCCTAACAAAACAATGCTCTGCCCTTTCTCTTGTCCATTTGTGTCCAGGAGGGCAAGGAGCAGGTAAGGAGGAGCAGCCTAGCAAAACAATTCTCTGCCCTTTCTCTTGTCCTCTTGTGTCCAGAGGGGCTTAGGAGCAGGTAAGGAGGAGCAGCCTAACAAAACAATTCTCTGTCCTTTCTCTTGTCACCTTGTGTGCAGGGGGTAAGAAGGGGGTAAGAAGGAGATGAGGAGAGGGTAAGAAGTAAGGAGGAGTAGCCTAGCAAAACAATTCTCTGCCCTTTCTCTTGTCCATTTGTGTCCAGGAGGGCAAGGAGCAGGTAAGGAAGAGCAGCCTAACAAAACAATGCTCTGCCCCTTCCCTTGTCCCCTTGTGTCCAGGAGGGCAAGGAGCAGGTAAGGAGGAGCAGCCTAACAAAACAATGCTCTGCTCTTTCTCTTGTCTCCTTGTGTCCAGAGGGGCTTAGGAGCAGGTAAGGAGGAGCAGCCTAACAAAACAGTTCTCTGCTCTTTCTCTTGTCCCCTTGTGTCCAGAGGGGCTTAGGAGCAGGTAAGGAGGAGCAGCCTAACAAAACAATTCTCTGCCCTTTCTCTTGTCTCCTTGTGTCCAGGAGGGCAAGGAGCAGGTAAGGAGGAGCAGCCTAACAAAACAGTTCTCTGCTCTTTCTCTTGTCCCCTTGTGTCCAGAGGGGCTTAGGAGCAGGTAAGGAGGAGCAGCCTAACAAAACAGTTCTCTGCTCTTTCTCTTGTCCCCTTGTGTCCAAGGGGGTAAGGAGCTGGTAAGGAGGAGCAGCCTAACAAAACAATGCTCTGCCCCTTCTCTTGTCCCCTTGTGTCCAGGGGGTAAGGAGCAGGTAAGGAGGAGTAGCCTAACAAAACAATGCTCTGCTCTTTCTCTTGTCCCCTTGTGTGCAGGGGGGCAAGGAGGGTAAGCTCTCAGCAGCTGCCCTGCTTGCCCAGAGGGGGCTCTTGTGCTGTTTATCAGCTGTACATCCCTGTCAGTGTTGTCTGGTTGGTACACACACAGTGCATGTCGTTGCAGGAGTGTAGTTTTGCTCTGTACACACAGCTTTCATTTGCTTCCAGCTGGCAATTTGATGTTGGGGGTGTGTGTGTGTGGAATTTCCACCCCACCCCGCTTTCCATCCCCACTTCCCAGTTCTCCAGTCCTGCGTGGGAAGAGTTTTTCCTGCTGGCCCCCTGGAAGAGGTGAAAGGGCTGCAAAGGGAGAGAGGAGTGGGATCCAGCCCTCCCCTTGGGCACACCTACCTTTGAGTTTGTTGTGTTCTGAGTCAGCTGGGAAGAGAGAGTCTGGGAAGAGCTTGGGGAAGGTGAGGCCGGCGTACTTGGGTCTGTTCTCCACGTAGTTCCTCACCGTGGGCTGCAGCTTCTTCATGAACTCCGGGCAGGGCGTCCCCAGCTGCTCTATGACTTTGTTCCACTGATCAATATCTGAGCGTCAGGAGTCAGGGCAAACACAGTGCAGAGCCTGGCTCCTGCCTCTGAGCCTCCTCTGGGAGCCCTCAGAAGGGATCAGCTCCCCACAGCACACCTTTAGCCTCCCCCTGCTTTGTCAGCACCTACAGCCGGCAAGGGGCAAACTCTCCCTCACGACTCGACTCGCTTGAGGGGGCTGAACATGGAGTCATGGGGTCATGGGGTCATGGAGTCATGGAGTCATGGAGTCATGGGATCATGGGATCATGGAGTCATGGGGTCATGGGGTCATGGAGTCATGGGGTCATGGAGTCATGGAGTCATGGGGTCATGGAGTCATGGGGTCATGGAGTCATGGGGTCATGGGATCGTGGGGTCATGGAGTCATGGGGTCATGGGGTCATGGGGTCATGGAGTCATGGGGTCATGGGGTCATGGAGTCATGGAGTCATGGGATCGTGGAGTCATGGGGTCATGGGGTCATGGGGTCATGGAGTCATGGAGTCATGGGATCGTGGAGTCATGGAGTCATGGGATCATGGGGTCATGGGGTCAAGGAGTCATGGGGTCATGGAGTCATGGGGTCATGGAGTCATGGAGTCAGGGATCGTGGAGTCATGGGGTCATGGGGTCATGGGGTCATGGGGTCATGGAGTCATGGGGTCATGGAGTCATGGAGTCATGGGGTCATGGAGTCATGGGATCGTGGAGTCATGGGGTCATGGAGTCATGGGGTCATGGAGTCATGGAGTCATGGGGTCATGGGGTCATGGAGTCATGGGGTCATGGAGTCATGGGATCGTGGAGTCATGGGGTCATGGAGTCATGGGGTCATGGGGTCATGGAGTCATGGGGTCATGGAGTCATGGAGTCATGGGGTCATGGAGTCATGGGGTCATGGAGTCATGGGGTCATGGAGTCATGGGGTCATGGAGTCATGGGATCGTGGGGTCATGGAGTCATGGGAGTCATGGGGTCATGGGGTCATGGAGTCATGGAGTCATGGATCATGGAGTCATGGAGTCATGGGGTCATGGGGTCATGGGGTCATGGAGTCATGGAGTCATGGGATCATGGAGTCATGGAGTCATGGGATCATGGGGTCATGGGGTCATGGGGTCATGGGGTCATGGAGTCATGGGGTCATGGAGTCATGGAGTCATGGGATCGTGGAGTCATGGGGTCATGGGGTCATGGGGTCATGGGGTCATGGGGTCATGGGGTCATGGGGTCATGGGATCATGGAGTCATGGGGTCATGGGTCATGGGGTCATGGAGTCATGGGGTCATGGAGTCATGGGGTCATGGGATCATGGAGTCATGGGATCGTGGAGTCATGGAGTCATGGGGTCATGGGGTCATGGGGTCATGGAGTCATGGGGTCATGGAGTCATGGAGTCATGGGGTCATGGGGTCATGGGAGTCATGGAGTCATGGAGTCATGGGGTCATGGGGTCATGGAGTCATGGGGTCATGGAGTCATGGAGTCATGGGGTCATGGGGTCATGGAGTCATGGGGTCATGGAGTCATGGAGTCATGGGATCGATGGAGTCATGGGGTCATGGGGTCATGGAGTCATGGGAGTCATGGAGTCATGGGGTCATGGGGTCATGGAGTCATGGAGTCAGTCATGGGAGTCATGGGGTCATGGAGTCATGGAGTCATGGGGTCATGGAGTCATGGGGTCATGGGGTCATGGAGTCATGGGGTCATGGAGTCATGGAGTCATGGGGTCATGGAGTCATGGGGTCATGGAGTCATGGAGTCATGGGATCGTGGAGTCATGGGGTCATGGGGTCATGGAGTCATGGGGTCATGGAGTCATGGGGTCATGGGGTCATGGGGTCATGGGGTCATGGAGTCATGGGGTCATGGGATCATGGAGTCATGGGGTCATGGGGTCATGGGATCATGGGGTCAAGGAGTCATGGGGTCATGGAGTCATGGAGTCATGGGGTCATGGGGTCATGGGGTCAAGGAGTCATGGGGTCATGGGGTCATGGAGTCATGGAGTCATGGGATCGTGGAGTCATGGAGTCATGGGGTCATGGGGTCATGGGGTCAAGGAGTCATGGGGTCATGGAGTCATGGAGTCATGGGGTCATGGGGTCATGGGGTCAAGGAGTCATGGGGTCATGGAGTCATGGAGTCATGGGATCATGGAGTCATGGGGTCATGGGGTCATGGAGTCATGGGATCGTGGAGTCATGGAGTCATGGGGTCATGGGGTCATGGGGTCAAGGAGTCATGGGGTCATGGAGTCATGGAGTCATGGGATCGTGGAGTCATGGGGTCATGGGGTCATGGAGTCATGGGGTCATGGAGTCATGGAGTCATGGGGTCATGGGGTCATGGAGTCATGGGGTCATGGAGTCATGGAGTCATGGGATCGTGGAGTCATGGGGTCATGGGGTCATGGAGTCATGGGGTCATGGAGTCATGGAGTCATGGGGTCATGGAGTCATGGAGTCATGGGGTCATGGAGTCATGGGGTCATGGAGTCATGGAGTCATGGGGTCATGGAGTCATGGGGTCATGGGGTCATGGAGTCATGGGGTCATGGAGTCATGGAGTCATGGGGTCATGGAGTCATGGGGTCATGGAGTCATGGAGTCATGGGATCGTGGAGTCATGGGGTCATGGGGTCATGGAGTCATGGGGTCATGGAGTCATGGGGTCATGGAGTCATGGGGTCATGGGGTCATGGAGTCATGGGGTCATGGAGTCATGGAGTCATGGGGTCAGGGGGTCATGGGGTCAAGGAGTCATGGGGTCATGGAGTCATGGGGTCATGGAGTCATGGAGTCATGGGGTCATGGAGTCATGGAGTCATGGGATCGTGGAGTCATGGGGTCATGGGGTCATGGAGTCATGGGGTCATGGAGTGGGGTCATGGAGTCATGGGGTCATGGAGTCATGGAGTCATGGGGTCATGGAGTCATGGGGTCATGGAGTCATGGAGTCATGGGATCGTGGAGTCATGGGGTCATGGAGTCATGGGGTCATGGGGTCATGGAGTCATGGGGTCATGGAGTCATGGGGTGGGAGTCATGGGGTCATAGAGTCATGGGGTCATGGAGTCATGGGGTCATGGGATCATGGGGTCATGGAGTCATGGGGTCATGGAGTCATGGAGTCATGGGATCGTGGAGTCATGGGGTCATGGGGTCATGGAGTCATGGAGTCATGGAGTCATGGGGTCATGGAATCATGGGGTCATGGAGTCATGGAGTCATGGAGTCATGGGGTCATGGGGTCATGGGGTCATGGAGTCATGGAGTCATGGGGTCATGGAGTCATGGGGTCATGGAGTCATGGAGTCATGGGGTCATGGGGTCATGGGGTCATGGAGTCATGGAGTCATGGAGTCATGGGGTCATGGGATCATGGAGTCATGGGGTCATGGGGTCATGGAGTCATGGAGTCATGGAGTCATGGAGTCATGGGGTCATGGAGTCATGGGGTCATGGGGTCATGGAGTCATGGAGTCATGGGGTCATGGGGTCATGGAGTCATGGAGTCATGGAGTCATGGAATCATGGGGTCATGGAGTCATGGAGTCATGGGATCGTGGAGTCATGGAGTCATGGGGTCATGGGGTCAAGGAGTCATGGGGTCATGGAGTCATGGAGTCATGGGGTCATGGAGTCATGGGGTCATGGAGTCATGGAGTCATGGGGTCATGGAGTCATGGGGTCATGGAGTCATGGAGTCATGGAGTCATGGAATCATGGGGTCATGGAGTCATGGAGTCATGGGATCGTGGAGTCATGGAGTCATGGGGTCATGGGGTCAAGGAGTCATGGGGTCATGGAGTCATGGAGTCATGGGGTCATGGAGTCATGGAGTCATGGAGTCATGGAATCATGGGGTCATGGAGTCATGGAGTCATGGAGTCATGGAGTCATGGAGTCATGGGGTCATGGGGTCAAGGAGTCATGGGGTCATGGAGTCATGGAGTCATGGGGTCATGGAGTCATGGGGTCATGGAGTCATGGGGTCATGGAATCATGGGGTCATGGAGTCATGGAGTCATGGGATCGTGGAGTCATGGAGTCATGGGGTCATGGGGTGATGGAGTCATGGGGTCATGGAGTCATGGGGTCATGGAGTCATGGAGTCATGGAGTCATGGGGTCATGGAGTCATGGAGTCATGGAGTCATGGGGTCATGGAGTCATGGGGTCATGGGGTCATGGAGTCATGGAGTCATGGAATCATGGGGTCATGGAGTCATGGGGTCATGGGGTCATGGAGTCATGGGGTCATGGAGTCATGGAGTCATGGGGTCATGGAGTCATGGAGTCATGGAGTCATGGAGTCATGGGGTGATGGGGTCATGGGGTCTTGGGGTGATGGAGTCATGGGGTGATGGAGTCATGGAGTCATGGGGTCATGGAGTCATGGGGTGATGGAATCATGGGGTCATGGAGTCATGGAGTCATGGGGTCATGGAGTCATGGGGTCATGGGGTCATGGAGTCATGGGGTCATGGAGTCATGGAGTCATGGGGTCATGGGGTCATGGAGTCATGGAGTCATGGGGTCATGGAGTCATGGGGTCATGGAGTCATGGAGTCATGGAGTCATGGGGTCATGGAGTCATGGAGTCATGGGGTCATGGAGTCATGGAGTCATGGAGTCATGGGGTCATGGAGTCATGGGGTCATGGGGTCATGGAGTCATGGGGTCATGGAGTCATGGAGTCATGGAGTCATGGGATCATGGGGTGATGGGGTCATGGGGTCTTGGGGTGATGGAGTCATGGGGTGATGGAATCATGGAGTCATGGGGTCATGGAGTCATGGGGTGATGGAATCATGGGGTCATGGAGTCATGGAGTCATGGAGTCATGGGGTCATGGGATCATGGAGTCATGGAGTCATGGGGTCATGGGATCATGGAGTCATGGGGTCATGGAGTCATGGAGTCATGGAGTCATGGGGTCATGGAGTCATGGGGTCATGGGGTCATGGGATCATGGAGTCATGGAGTCATGGGGTCATGGGATCATGGAGTCATGGGGTCATGGAGTCATGGAGTCATGGAGTCATGGGGTCATGGAGTCATGGGGTCATGGGGTCATGGGATCATGGAGTCATGGAGTCATGGGGTGATGGGGACGTGGGGTCATGGGGTGATGGAGTCATGGGGTCATGGAGTCATGGGGTGATGGGGTGATGGAGTCATGGAATTGTGGAATCCTGGAATCATAGAGTCATGGAATCAGAGACTCACAGCACTGCCAGGGCTGGAAGGGAGCTCCAGGCTCAGCCAGCCCCACCCCCTGCCACGGGCAGGGACACCTCACACCACAGCAGCTTGCTCACAGCCACCTCCAGCCTGGCTGCAAACACCTCCAGCCAGGAGGCTGCCACCACCTCCCTGGGCAGCCTGGGCCAGGCTCTCACCACCCTCCTGGCCAACAACTTCTTCCTCACAGCCAAGCTCCAGCTCCCCACTTCTACTTCTGCTCCAGCCCCCCCACTCCTGTCCCTCCCTCACATCCTGCAAGGTCCCTCCCCAGCTTGCTTGCAGCCCCCTGCAGCTCCTGCAAGGCCACCAGAAGGTCTCCTGGGAGCCTTCTCCTCTGCAGCCTGCACAACCCCAACTCTCTCAGGCTGTGCTCACAGCAGAGCCACAGCCTCCCTGGGCAGCCTGTGCCAGAGTCTCCCCAGCCTAACTCTCAACAATTTCTTCCTCCTCTGCACTCTCAATCTCTCCTCTCCCAGCTCAAAGCCATTGTCCCTTGTCCTGTCAGTCCCAGCCCTTGGCCAGAGTCCCTCCCCAGCTCTCCTGGAGCCCCTTCAGGTACTGGGAGGCTGCTCTGAGGTCTCCCTGCAGCCTTCTCTCCTCCAGGCTGCACAGCCCCGGCTCCCCAGCCTGGCCCCACAGGGGAGGTTCTGCAGCCCTCTGATCACCTTTGTGGCCCTGGTGCTTCATTTTGCTGAACCCAGCCAGCCAGCAACCCCTCAAAGGCAGTTTGATTCCACAAGCATGCACTGGGGCTGATTTTCTATGGGCAAATGAAGCTCTTCTGATCTTTCCAGCCTGTTACTGACTAGTAAGAGACAGAGCCTCATACTTAAAGCCAAATCCTATTGGAGACAGTTTGTATTAAGGTATTTTGTTGTTGCTTTGGTGTTTTACTTGAGACAGCAGCTGGGCTCTCTGGTCGGGGTCCTGCAGCTCTGCAGGCTGTCCTGGGGCCTGTGTAATCAGTGCCCTCTCTGCACCACACTCACCCTCAGTGCTGAGAATGAATCAGAGGACCACAGAAAGACCCAAAGCCAGCAGAGGACATGCAGCCCTGGCTAGAATGATGCCACAAGATGTGATGGCAGGCAGCTGCCTGGAGAGCACACTGGAAACAAAACAGCTTTCAAAAGCCAAAACACTGAAGGCCTCTCAGCACAGAGAGCTGCAAACCAAATGAATGCTTCTGAGTTAGTGCTGTCATGAGAGTCAGAAGGGTGGAGGAGTTTCCCAGGTACTAAAGAGAGCTCCTCCCAGCCTAGGAGAGACATCAAGTCAACAGGATGAAGAGAAGCAGCAGCCAGGCAAAACACAGAGCTTTAGAATCATAGGCTCACAGAATTGTCAGGGCTGGAAGGGACCTCAAGGATCAGCCAGTTCCAACCCCCTGCCACGGGCAGGGACACCTCCCACCAGCCCCCAGCTTGCTCAGGGCCTCATCCAGCCTGGCCTTGACCACCTCCAGGCAGGAGGCAGCCACAGCCTCCCTGGGCAACCTGTGCCAGTGTCTCCTCACTCTCACCCCCAACAATTTCTTCCTCATCTCCAGTCCAAATCCACCCTTCTCAAGCTTCAATCCATTCCCCTCAGCCTGGCACTCCCAGCCCTTGTCCAAAGTCCCTCCCCAGCTCTCCTGGAGCCCCTTCAGGTACTGGTAGCTGCTCTGAGGTCTCCCTGGAGCCTTCTCTTCTCCAGGCTGCACAGCCCCAGCTCTCCCACCTTGGCCCCACAGGAGAGGTTCTGCAGCCCTCTGATCATCTTTGTGGCCTCCTCTGTACCCTCTCCAGCAGCTCCACATCCTGTAGGCCCCTTCAGGTACTGGGAGGCTGCTCTAAGGTCTCCCTGGAGCCTTTTCCTCTGCAGGCTGAAGAAACCCCAACTGACCTACCCTCCTCCACTGCTGGAGAAGGGCAAATGCTGAACTCTGTGGCTGAATGTCTGCCTGGCAGTGCTTGTCTCATGAACATTCAAACTTCCAGCTTCCAAACTGCTTTTCACAGTTATTTATACATTGGGGGGGGGGGGGGGAAGCCCAACCCAATACTTAAATGCCACAAATGGGTATTAAATGCTCTTCAGATAAGAGTGTGCTCGTGAAGTGAAGTGCTGATCACAAGTTCTGGTGCAGTGCCAGTCCTAACCCCATTGAACAGCCATTTGATGTCAAAGGAAGCTCTTTCCCCTCCCCTTTCTTTCCTTCAAAGAAACAGATGCCTCATTTATCTTGCTCCTCCTGGGCTTAAACACACAGAACATGCCCAGAAGGTTGGAAGGGACCTCCAGAGATCAGCCAGGCCCAACCCTCCCCTGCCAGAGCAGGGTCACCCAGGGCAGTCTGCACAGGAATGCATCCAGGTGGGGTTGGAAAGGCTCCAGAGCAGGAGACTCCCCAACCTCTCTGGGCAGCCTGCTCCAGGCCTCCTGCAGCCTCACCCCAAAGAAGTTTCTCCTCCTGTTCAGCTGAAACCTTCTCTGCTCCAGTTTGTGGCCACTGCTCCTTGGGTTACTCCTGAGCACCACCCAGCAGAGCTTGGCCTCCTCCCCTTGCCCCCAGCCCTCAGCTGTTGAGAGGCATTGATCAGATCCCCCTCAGCCTTCTCCTCTCCAGGCTCACCACCCCCAGGGCTCTCAGCCTCTCTGCACATGGGAGATGCTCAAGTCCCCAACTCCTCCTCTTGGCTCTCCCTTGGGCTCTCCCCAGCAGCTCTCTGCCCCTGGGGAGCCCAGAGCTGGGCACAGGATTGCAGCTGTGGGCTCAGCAGGGCAGAGCAGAGCAGAGGGGGAGCAGAACCTCCCCAGCCCTGCTGGCCACACTCTTCCTGCTCTCATTGGCTCTCTTGGCCATGAGGGCACTTTGCTGTCCCATGCAGAACTTGCTGTCCACTGAGGATGTTGCCCTCAAGCTCTTAGGGCTCATAGACCCTGCTGGTGCAACCACACAGCTGCCTGACTTCATCACAACCTGAAGAAACAATCTTTGGGTTGGTTTGGGCTTTTTGGGTGTTTTGGGATGTTTTTTGGGGGAGAAACCCTAAGCCTTTTCTGTGCTGGTTTAAGGAATAGGATGAAGTCATCAATCAGAGCAGGCTGGGTCTGCCCTTGCAGCTCCCTGGCTGGTTTTCAGCTCCAGAGACAGGCACAAAAGCAAGAAGTGCTGAGCCCTGCCAGGGGCTGCTCAGCAGCAGGGGAGATGTGTGTGTGGGGGGGGAAGTGGATTTGGAGAGGAGGTGGCTTTGAGGAGGGATTCTCAGCAGCCTCAAAGAGAGCAACTGCATCATTCTCTGTTCACAGCACACTCAGGGACCAGCAGAAGGGAGGAAGAGGGGTGGCATAAAACACACAAAGTCAGCAAGGTGGTGTACATAGAATCACAGAGCTGGCAGGGCTGGAAGGGAGCTCAAGGCTCAGCCAGCCCCAACCCCCTGCCACGGGCAGGGACACCTCCCACCACAGCAGCTTGCTCACAGCCACCTCCAGCCTGGCTGCAAACACCTCCAGCCAGGAGGCTGCCACCACCTCCCTGGGCAGCCTGGGCCAGGCTCTCACCACCCTCCTGGCCAACAACTTCTTCCTCACAGCCAAGCTCCAGCTCCCCACTTCTACTTCTGCTCCAGCCCCCCACTCCTATCCCTCCCTCCCCCTCCAAAGTCCCTCCCCAGCTTGCTTGCAGCCCCCTGCAGCTCCTGCAAGGCCACCAGAAGGTCTCCTGGGAGCCTTCTCCTCTGCAGCCTGCACAGCCCCAACTCTCTCAGGCTGTGCTCAGAGCAGCTCCAGCCCTCTGCTCCTCCTCCTGGCCCTGCTCTGGACACCTTCCAGCCCCTCCAGAGCCTTCCTGGCACAGAGGCTCCAGAGCTGGCCCCAGAGCTGCAGCTGTGCTCTCAGCAGAGTGGAGCAGAGGGGCAGAATCCCCTCCCTGGACCTGCTGCAGCCCAGGCTCTGCTTGGCAATTGGAGAAGGTGAACTCCATGATGGAAGGAGCCCAGAGAAACCAGCAGCTGGCAATGCCAGTTTGTGTGAGCTTATTGCAGTCACAGCCAGCACACAATGGGTTAACTGGAGAGTCCTTTGCCTCACTTCCTTTTAACTAGCATGCAGCTCTCTGAAACAAACCAGGATTTGAAGCAGTCTGTGTGACATTAGGTTAGGACAGAATCCTAGGCCAGCCATGGGCTGCAGGCCATCAGCAGTTTGCAGCCTGCCAGGACAGCTGGACCTGAGCTGGCTACAGGTCTTGCCCAGCCTGACCTTGAAGATCCCCAGGCATGGGGCCACAACCACCTCCCTGGGCAACCTCTTGCAGCCTTCCAGCAGCCTCCTGGGGCACAACTTGTTCCTCACATCCAATCTCCATCTGCTCTGCTCTCATTTCAAACCAATGCCCCTGGGGCTGTCCCTGCAGGCCTGTGGAAACAGTCCCTGTGCAGCCTGCTTGCAGCCCCTGTAGCGACTGGGAGCTGCTCTGAGCTCTGCCTGCAGCCTTCTCTTCTGCAGGCTCAACACCCCCAGCTCCCTCAGCCTGGCCTCACAGCAGAGTTTCTCCAGCCCCCTGGTCATTTCCTTGGCCTCCTCTGGCCCCTCTCCATCAGATCCATGTGCTTTCTGTTTTGGGGCCTCCAGCTCTGGCCCCAGCCCTGCAGGTGAGGTCTTCCCAGAGCAGAGCAGAGGGGCAGGATCCCTCTCTCCAGCTCTGGCCACCCTGCTTTGGGTGCAGCCCAGGCTGCCCTTGGCCTCCTGTGCTGCAGCCTCCCCCTGCCTGCTCCTGGCCAGCTTCTCCCCCCACCAGCACCCCCAAGTCCTTTTCCTCAGGGCTGCTTTCTCTCCCCTCCTCCCCCAGCCTGCACTGACAGTGAGGGCTGTGCCAGCCCAGGTGCAGCACCCTGCACTTGCCCTTGTCGAACCAGGTGCCAAAACCTCTTTGCAAGCTGCAGAGCCTCTGGCAATCCACCCCAAGGCAAGCAGTGTGCCTGCCACGCAGCAGCTCCGGAGCACGGACACAGAGCCCCCTCCCCAAAGGCATCCAGAGCCACTTCTGCCAGCAGAACTGGAGCCAAGTGGTCCCTGCCTGCAGCAGGCAGGTCTGATGGAGCATGGGGATGCTGCTTTCCATCACAGTCTCACAGTATTACCAAGGTTGGAAGAGACCTCGAAGATCATCGAGTCCAACCTGGCACCACAGACCTCATGACCAGACCATGGCACCAGGTGCCACATCCAGTCCCCTCTTGAACACCTCCAGGGATGGCGACTCCACCACCTCCCCGGGCAGCACATCCCAATGGCGAATCACTCTCTCGGTGAAGAACTTTCTCCTCACCTCCAGCCTAAACCTCCCCTGGTGCAGCTTGAGACTGTGTCCCCTTGTTCTGGTGCTGGTTGCTAGGGAGAAGAGGCCAGCCCCTTCCTGGCTACAACCTCCCTGCAGGGAGTTGGAGAGAGCAATGAGGTCTCCCCTGAGCCTCCTCTTCTCCAGGCTCAGCAACCCCAGCTCCCTCAGCCTCTCCTCACAGGGCTGTGCTCAAGGCCTCTCCCCAGCCTTGTTGCCCTTCTCTGGGCACCTTCAAGTGTCTCAATGTCCTTCTTAAACTGAGGGGCCCAGAACTGGACACAGGACTCAAGGGGTGGCCTAACCAAAGCAGAGCACAGGGGCACAATGACCTTCCTGCTCCTGCTGGCCACACCATTCCTAATGCAGGCCAGGATGCCATTGGCCTTCTTGGCCCCCTGGGCACACTGCTGGCTCATGTTCAGGCAGCTGTCAATCAGCACCCCCAGGTCCCTCTCTGTTTGGCAGCTCTCAGCCCCTCTGCGCCCAGCCTGTAGCTCTGCCTGGGGTTGTTGTGGCCAAAGTGCAGCCCCTGGCACTTGGACTTGTTGAATGCCATCCTGTTGGCCTCTGCCCATCTGTCCAGCCGGTCGAGGTCCCTCTGCAGAGCCCTTCTGCCCTCTGACTGACCAACATCTGCTCCCAGCTTGGTGTCAGCTGCAAATATGCTGATGACTGTCTCTATCCCCTCATCCAGATCATCAATGAAGACATTGAAGAGGATGGGGCCCAGCACTGATCCCTGGGGCACACCACTGGTGACTGGCCTCCAGCTGGCTGTGGCACCATTCACCACCACTCTCTGGGCTCAGCCTCCAGCCAGTTCCCAACCCAGCTCAGAGTGTTGCTGCCCAAGCCACGAGCTGACAGCTCAGCCAGCAGTTTGCTGTGGGGGACGGTGTCAAAGGCCTTGCTGAAGTCCAGGCAGACCACATCCACAGCCTGCCCCACATCCACCAGGCAGTGGGTGGATGACCTGATCATAGAAGGAGATCAGGTTGGAGAGGCAGGACCTGCCCTTCCTGACCCCATGCTGGCTGGACCTGAGCCCTTGGCCATCCTGCAGGTGCTCAGTGATTGCCCCCAGGATGATCTGCTCCATCACTTTCCCTGGCACTGAGGTCAGGCTGCCAGGCCTGGAGCTTGCAGCTTCCTCCATCCGTCCCTCACACGGATGGCTGCTGCAGGTTCCACCTGAGGCTGGTACTGAGAGGCAGGACAGGGCTGCTGGCATTTGGGTTGGTAGCGGGGGAGGGGGTTGCAGGGAGGTTTAATCCAGCTCTTTGGGTACAGTACCAATGTAGAGCCAGCTCTAGGGCTGAGTGAGAAGGGGCTGGGGGGGGTGGGGTGGGGGGGCGGGGGAGAGGGTTTGAAGCAGCTCCTGAGGCCAAGGCAGCTGCCGGGAAGGATACGATCGGTGCCAGGAAACAACACAGCACCTTTAACCATTTCTCCCATGATGCACCCTACTGACCACAGGTCCACTGGAAACAGAGACAGGGACAGCAAGGTAAGCAGCAGGGAAACGGCAGCAGCGCAGCAGAACAAGGGAGAAGCCTTCTCCCACCAGCCTGCAGCACAGAGCCTGCAGCACAGAGAAGAGAGTAGGATAGGACAGAGTAGGATAGGATAGGATAGGATAGGATAGGATAGGATAGGATAGGATAGGATAGGATAGGATAGGATAGGATAGGATAGGATAGGATAGGGGTAGGGGAGAGGAGAGGAGAGGAGAGGAGAGGAGAGGAGAGGGAGAGAGGAGAGGAGAGGAGAGAGGAGAGGAGAGGAGAGGAGAGGAGAGGAGAGGAGAGGAGAGGAGAGGAGAGGAGAGGAGAGGAGAGGAGAGGAGAGGAGAGGAGAGGAGAGGGAGAGGAGAGGAGAGGAGAGGAGAGGAGAGGAGAGGAGAGGAGAGGAGAGGAGAGGAGAGGAGAGGAGAGGAGAGGAGAGGAGAGGAGAGGGAGAGGAGAGGAGAGGAGAGGAGAGGAGAGGAGAGGAGAGGAGAGGAGAGGAGAGGAGAGGAGAGGAGAGGAGAGGAGAGGAGAGGAGAGGAGAGGAGAGGAGAGGAGAGGAGAGGAGAGGGGAGGGGAGGAGGGGAGGAGAGGGGAGGGGAGGAGAGGGAGGGAGGGGAGGGGAGAGGGAGGGGAGGGGAGGGGAGGGGAGGGGAGGGGAGGGGAGGGAGGGGAGGGGAGAAGAGAAATAAGAATAGAATAGAATAGAATAGAATAGAATAGAATAGAATAGAATAGAATAGAATAGAATAGAATAGAATAGAATAGAATCAAACAGGTTGGAAGAGACCTTTGAGATCATCCAGTCCAACCTCTCACTCAGCACCATCTCATCAACTCAACCATGGCACCAAGGGCCTCATCCAGGCTCTTCCTAAACACCTCCAGGGATGGGGACTCCACCACCTCCCTGGGCAGCTCATCCCAGTGGCCAATTCGTCTCTCTGGGAAGAACTTTCTCCTTCCCTCCAGCCTCAACCTCCCCTGGCACAGCTTGAGACTGTGTCCTCTTGTTCTGCTGCTGGGGGCCTGGAAGAAGAGACCAACCCCCACCTGGCTACAACCTCCCTGCAGGAAGCTGGAGAGAGCAAGAAGGTCTCCCCTGAGCCTCCTCTGCTCCAGGCTGAGCAACCCCAGCTCCCTCAGCCTCTCCTCACAGGGCTGTGCCCCAGACCCCTCCCCAGCCTTGTGCCCCAGACCCCTCCCCAGCTCTGTTGCCCTTCTCTGGACACCTTCCAGCAGCTCAACCTCTTGCCTAACCTCAGCAGCCCAGAGCTGGACACAGGACTCAAGGGGTGGCCTCAGCAGTGCTGAGCACAGGGCACAAGGACTTCCCTGCTCCTGCTGGCCACACTCTGCCTGACCCAGGCCAGGCTGCCCTTGGCCTTCTTGGCCCCCTGGGCACACTGCTGCCTCCTCTTCAGCTGCTCTCCCCCAGCCCCCCAGGTCCCTCTCTGCCTGGCTGCTCTCAGCCCCTCTGCCCCCAGCCTGTGGCACTGCCTGGGGTTGCTGTGGCCACTCAGATGTGCCTGCAGCCCACGCTGCACACCCAGCCCTGCCCTCTGCTCCCTGCAGATGCTCCTCTGGAGCCTGCAAGCTTCTTCCCTTTCATTTTGGTGGTTTTTTTTCCCCCCCCACAGATCTTGAGCAGACAAGTAGTGAAATGTGAATAAACCACTATTGGGTGTTGCAAAGCTGAAAAGGAGATAAGCTTCCAACCGGGCTGGGCTGGCAAAGTCAATGTTGGGAGGGGAGGGGAGGGGAGGGGAGGGGAGGGGGGGGAGGGGAGGGGAGGAGAGGGAGAGGAGAGGAGAGAGGAGAGGAGAGGAGAGGAGAGGAGAGGAGAGGAGAGGAGAGGAGAGGAGAGGAGAGGAGAGGAGAGGAGAGGAGAGGAGAGGAGAGGAGAGGAGAGGAGAGGAGAGGAGAGGAGAGGAGAGGAGAGGAGAGGAGAGAGAGAGAGAGGAGAGGAGAGGAGAGGAGAGGAGAGGAGAGGAGAGGAGAGGAGAGGAGAGGAGAGGAGAGGAGAGGAGAGGAGAGGGAGAGGAGAGGGGAGGAGAGGAGAGGAGAGGGGAGGAGAGGGGAGGAGAGGGGAGGGAGGGGAGGGGAGGGGAGGGGAGGGGAGGAGAGGGGAGGGGAGGGGAGGGGAGGGGAGGGGAGGGGAGGGGAGGGGAGGGGAGGGGGGAGGGGAGGGAATTTCAACCCACCACAGCAACACAGAGCAGGTGTGAGGGAAACTGAGTCCTGACAGCTTGCATTACCCCCAGTGTGGATGAGGGACAGAGCTGTTAAACGCAGGAAGCCAAATGAGACCCCTGGCTGGCTGCTGTGTCCAAACGGCAGCTCCCTCTCCCTCCCCCTCTCCCTCTCCCTCTCCCTCTCCCTCTCCCTCTCCCTCTCCCTCTCCGCAATCAGAATGCACCCATTGACTTCGTGCCGTCGTGCAAGTCCTCCTCTGCGGTCGTTACCCGGGTTTCTCCGGCTCTGTGATGCAATGAGCGCTGGGCTGCCGCCCTGGGAGGGGATGCGAATGGCTTTTCCTCCGTCCCTTCGGTTCCCCGAGGCGCAAGGCGTCTTTGCACCGCCTGCCTCCCCCCAAAGCCTCCTTGCCAAGGCGACTTCCAGCCCACCGCCCGCAGGCTCGGTGGAGGCGATTTTGCTTGCTTTAGAGCCCGCCGGATCGCTTGCCCTGCGCGCCTCAAGGGGAGCCGGGCAGTCCCTGACAGGGGGACTGAGAACCTCCCGAGACACTCCTCGAAGATTCCCTCCCCTCCCCCGCCCAGCAAGTGGCGATTTCTAACCGGGAGAGGTGAGGCTGTGCCTTCCCGGGTGGCGATTCAGCCGGGGCAAAGCAGTTCAGCTGGGGCAGCCAAAGCCAACCTCCACTTTAAACACTGCACCACCAGGTGCAAGGCACCCTCTCTGGAATCCTGTTTGAGATTAAGGTGGTGGGTTCCCCCACCCCACCCCCCCACCCCACCCCCCCCCCTATCCCAACACCATGAAACCACTTCACATCTCCTCTCCTTGCTCTGTGATAAGTCGTAGGCACAGAATGGTCTCCTAAGGCCAGAAATTGGGGTGGGAAGCGAGTGCCAAACTGCTTGGTTGGATTTCATACTGAGCAACAGTTTCCAGGTGGATTTGCCTTTGAAGGCAAATGCCCTGCCTGGGGGGGGGATCTTTACATGCCTGGGGCTAAGGTTCCCTGGTGCTTGGTTCAGCATAGGCCAAAAGCTTCATCGCTGCACAAGAGAGGAAAATGAATGAAGCAGGGAAGAAGAAATAAAGAGGGGAGGGGAACTTGCTTGGAAGCAAGAAGCAAACCCAGAGATGCAAATTATTGCTGCTTTCATCACCAGCTAAATGGCATGCAAAGAGATCAGGGAAAGATAGGGCAAGCAGTTGGCTGTTCACCCTGCTCAGTTCTTTGGTGGATGAGAAGCTCCCCAGGAGCCAGCAGGGAGCACTGGCAGCCCAGAGAGCCAAGCAGAGCCTGGGCTGCAGCCAGAGCAGTGTGGCCAGCAGGGCCAGGGAGGGGATTCTGCCCCTCTGCTCCACTCTGCTGAGAGCACAGCTGCAGCTCTGGGGCCAGCTCTGGAGCCTCTGTGCCAGGAAGGCTCTGGAGGGGCTGGAAGGGGTCCAGAGCAGGGCCAGGAGGAGGAGCAGAGGGCTGGAGCTGCTCTGAGCACAGCCTGAGAGAGTTGGGGCTGTGCAGGCTGCAGAGGAGAAGGCTCCCAGGAGACCTTCTGGTGGCCTTGCAGGAGCTGCAGGGGGCTGCAAGCAAGCTGGGGAGGGACTTTGGAGGGGGGAGGGAGGGCTAGGAGTGGGGGGCTGGAGCAGAAGTAGAAGTGGGGAGCTGGAGCTTGGCTGTGAGGAAGAAGTTGTTGGCCAGGAGGGTGGTGAGAGCCTGGCCCAGGCTGCCCAGGGAGGTGGTGGCAGCCTCCTGGCTGGAGGGGTTTGCAGCCAGGCTGGAGGTGGCTGTGAGCAAGCTGCTGTGGTGGGAGGTGTTCCCTGCCCATGGCAGGGGGCTTGGGGCTGGCTGAGCCTTGAGGTCCCCTCCAACCCTGACCATTCTGTGGTTCTATGATTCTTTATTTTCAGAGGCTGCCTTCTGGCACTGCAGCTCTGCACTGTGCTTCAGAGCACACACAGAGGACCTGAACCAGGGACTTATTGAAGTCTGAGCTGTGTGAAACAGAAAGGATTTTATATGTGTGAATATATCTCTCCTCAACTCCTGAGGTTTTGGGAAGGAAGCTCCTTGAAATGTTCCCAGTCAGCAGCAAAGATGACATCTGAATGCACCCAACATCCAAAGGGAATAAACCTGTGGCCTTCCTGCCTGCAGCCTCTTTTCCCCTCCTGAGCTGCTTAGAAATAAGCCAAAATGGAACCCAGTTTCATGGCTGGAGGGTAGGAGGTGCAGCATATCCAGCAGCAGCTGTCAGAAGCCCCAGTTAGCACACCCAGCCCTGAGCAGAGCTCCACTGGGAGCTGCAGTGCAGAGGCCTAAGCCTCAGCCCTCAATTTCATTTAGTCCCCCATCAACCTGAGGGTCACCTGAGCAATTTCAGCTGCATAAGCACCAGGAAAACAAACAAGCAAACCACAGCCTGGAAATATTTGCACTCAGAAGTCAAAAGCCCTTCCCCAGCTCTCCTCTAGCCCCTTGAATCATAGCATGGGTTGGGTTGGAAGGGACCTTCAAGCTCATCCAGTTCCAACCCCTGCCGTGGGCAGGGACACCTCCCACCAGCCCCCAGCTTGCTCAGGGCCTCATCCAGCCTGGCCTTGGACACCTCCAGGGAGGGGCAGCCACAGCCTCCCTGGGCAGCCTGTGCCACAGTCTCCCCACCCTCAGTGCCAAGAGCTTCTTCCTCACAGTGAGGTCAGTGAATCACAGAATCATTTCAGTTGCCAAAGCCCTTCTGAGATCACCCAGCCCAACCATTCTCTATCTCTGCCAAGGCTGGGGCTGAGCCATGGGCCAGGCTGGAGGTGGCTGTGAGCAGCCTGCTGCGGTGTGAAGTGTCCCTGCCCGTGGCAGGGGGGGTTGGAGCTGGCTGAGCCTTGAGGCCCCTTCCAGCCCTGCCAGCTCTGTGATTCTGTCTCCTCAGAAAGCATTTTAATAAAGTTAGGAAGCAGAGAAGTTTTCATGGCTGGACCCAAATGATCTCAAAGGTCTCTCCCCAGCCAAACCCATTCTATCTTTTGCTGGCAAATCCATGAGTCAGATTCCTACTCGCTGGAGCAGTTATCACACACTGCTGCCTGCAGCCTGTGCAGTGCTCAGGATGTCCTGATAGTCATTTAGGATCAGAGAATCAACCAGCTTGGAAAACACCTCAGAGATCATCAAGTTCAACCTGTGACCTAATCCCCAACACCTCCTGACTACTAACCCATGGCTCCAAGGGCCACAGCCAAGCCCCTCTGGAACACCTCCAGGGATGGGGACTCCACCACCTCCCTGGGCAGCTCCTTCCAATGGCCAATTCCTCTGGCTGGGAAGAACTTTCTCCTCCCCCTCCAGCCTCAACCTCCCCTGGCACAGCTTGAGACTGTGTCCTCTTGTTCTGCTGCTGGGAGCCTGGGAGAAGAGACCAACCCCCCCTGGCTACAACCTCCCTGCAGGGAGCTGGAGAGAGCAAGAAGGTCTCCCCTGAGCCTCCTCTTCTCCAGGCTGAGCAACCCCAGCTCCCTCAGCCTCTCCTCACAGGGCTGTGCCCCAGACCCCTCCCCAGCTTTCTGCCCCAGACCCCTCCCCAGCTCTGTTGCCCTTCTCTGAACACCTTCCAGCAGCTCAACTTCTTGCCTAACCTCAGCAGCCCAGAGCTGGACCCAGGACTCAAGGGGTGGCCTCAGCAGTGCTGAGCACAGGGCACAAGGACTTCCCTGCTCCTGCTGGCCACACTCTTCCTGACGCAGGCCAGGCTGCCCTTGGCCTTCTTGGCCCCCTGGGCACACTGCTGCCTCCTCTTCAGCTGCTGTCAACAAAAACCTCAGGCTGACTTCTCTCCAAAGAGACTCAATGGAAATCTCCTCAGCCCTCACAGCTGAGCCACGGAGAGTGTAGTTTCACTTTGTACCCCCCAAAAAAACCCCAAATACAAAAACAAAAGACAAAAATCCCCCCTCCCCAAACAACCCTGGAAAAGATCACAGTGTTTGGAGGAAGGATTCTGCTGGTGTCTCTGCAGGGTTGCTGCCACGGTGACACAGCCCAACTGCCGCAGTGAACTCAGGCTCCCGTGAATCACAGAGTCATTTCAGTTGGCAAAGCCCTTCTGAGACCGCCCAGCCCAACCATTCTCTGCCTCTGCCAAGGCTGGGGCTGAGCCACGGCCCTCAGCATCACAGCTCTGCCTCTTGGAAACGCCTCTGGGGATGGGCATTCAACCCTAGAATCACAGAGCTGGCAGGGCTGGAAGGGAGCTCAAGGCTCAGCCAGCCCCAACCCCCTGCCCTGGGCAGGGACACCTCCCACCACAGCAGCTTGCTCACAGCCACCTCCAGCCTGGCTGCAAACACCTCCAGCCAGGAGGCTGCCACCACCTCCCTGGGCAGCCTGGACCAGGCTCTCACCACCCTCCTGGCCAGCAACTTCTTCCTCACAGCCAAGCTCCAGCTCCCCACTTCTACTTCTGCTCCAGCCCCCCCCTCCTATCCCTCCCTCCCCCCTCCAAAGTCCCTCCCCAGCTTGCTTGCAGCCCCCTGCAGCTCCTGCAAGGCCACCAGAAGGTCTCCTGGGAGCCTTCTCCTCTGCAGCCTGCACAGCCCCAACTCTCTCAGCCTGTGCTCAGAGCAGAGCAGCTCCAGCCCTCTGCTCCTCCTCCTGGCCCTGCTCTGGACACCTTCCAGCCCCTCCAGAGCCTTCCTGGCACAGAGGCTCCAGAGCTGGACCCAGAGCTGCAGCTGTGCTCTCAGCAGTGTGGAGTAGAGGGGCAGAATCCCCTCCCTCATCCTGGGCAGCCTGTGCCAGGCTTTGAGAACCCTTTCAGGGAGTTGAAAACAGTGAGAAGGTTTCCCCTCAGCCTCCTCTTCTCCACACTCAACACCCCCATGGCCCTCAGCTGCTCCTCCCCAGCCCTCTTCTCCAGACCTTCCCAGCTTCATTGTCCTTCTCTGGACCTGCTCCAGCCCCTCAGTGTCTCTCTGGGAGTGAGGGTCCCACAGTGAACCCAGTGCTCAAGGTGTGGAGTACTGCAGGAGTGCTGGGGGCTGCCCTGAGTAGCTGGGTGTGGAGCCTGCTCCACGCTGCAGGGCAAGCTCAGCACCTCTGCAGTGCCCTCCCCAAGCTCTCCATGAGTAGTCATCCCAACCACTCTTGCTCCTCTGTCGTGTTTTGCATCTGGTCCATAGCCTGTCCACATCCCTCTGAGGCTGGCAGCCAGGGGACTGTTGCTGTCTCCTCCTCAGCAAACAGGAGGCAGCTGCAGTTCCCCCCTCGAGCTCCTGAGCAAAGCACAGCTGAATCCTCACCTGGCTGCCAGGCAGAGCTCTTTCCACAGCAAGCTGGCAGAGCTCTGAAGATAGAGGACAGGCAGGACCTGACTCTGGCAAACACAAAGGGAATCAGCCCAGAGCCAGCAAAAAAGCAGCAAGGACTTCCAGAGCTGCCTGTCTGCCCAAGCTGGGTTTGCTCCACACCAGCTGCCAGTGCTGCTTGATGCCAGCTTCCTGTGCTGCCTTTCTGCCAGCCTGCTGAGATGAATGTGCCTCTTTGCTTCTGAGAGGGCAAGAGAAGTGATGTTCACAGAACCACAGAAGCATTCAGGATGGAACAGACAAAGTCCAACCCCTGCCCCTGCCCTGCAAGGCTCAGCCTAAACCACAGCCCCAAGCACCACAGCCAAAGCACCTTCAAACCCCTCCAGGCCTGGGCACTCCAGCCCCTCCCTGGGCAGCCTCTGCCACTGCCTGACCGCTCTGGCTGGGTGTGGTGGTTTGGGCTGGGTGCCCTCTGCTGCATGGCACACTTCCTGTGTCCAGAAGTCCAGCCCAGTGGGTGGACACAGGAAAACCGTGTATCTCCTACCACAATCCCCTGCACCGCTATAAGACCTTGCGTGGGGTCCGCCTCTTTCTCTTTCTTCCCTCGCCGGCGCCCGGTAACTGGGGGAGACGTCTCCCGGCCTTGGGCCTGGCTAGGCCCAAGGCCAGGGGGATGGGCGGTCTCAGGCCTGGCCAGCTGAGACTAGCCTAGCAGTGGGGGGAAGAACGAGCCCTGGGGGTCTTGGGCCCACCCTCAGGTGGGGATGGGGCTCATCCGGGTGTGTGTTGGGGTTACTTCTGTCACTGTTTCTGGTTTCTTTTGTGCACCTTCACTTCTTCTATTTAAACTTTTCCATCACTTTTGCAATCCGTTTGTTGGAGTCGTCATTTTGCCCGTGGTGGGGAGGGTGGCTATCTCAACCCACTACATTTTTGGCGCCCAACGTGGGGCTGGTCGGTGTGGCGACCTGCAGATCGGATTGCAAAGGATGGATAGTTTAAATTTAGTTCTGGGCGTCGGTTTTCGGTTTGGGAAGGTCGGGGGGCTCAAGCTTTGCTGCCGGGGCGATCGTGTGGGTTCTTGTGGATCGCAGGGGGACACCTGGTGCGTCGGGGGTTGCCGCTTAAGAACGCGGGACCTGCCCCTCCCCCACCCTTTCCTCTCCGCGGGCGGTGGAAGCGGCGGGGGTGAGGCGGGGGAGGGGCAGCGGCGAGCAGGTCAGATGAGGTCCGTCTCGCTGCGAGGATGGAGCCAGCCGCAGCGGGCGGGCGGGCGAGCTAGCCCCCGAGACCCAGGAGGGGCGAACGGGGACCCCAGCTGGAAAGCCGTTTTCAAAGGCTCTGAGAACGCGCTTGTGGCTTTCGCTGGGGAAGCTGTTGGAGTGCCCGAGGGGTGGAGGTGATTTTGATCCTGTACCGCGGCGGTAGAGGCGGCCGGGCTCTGCTGTGTGCTGAGTGGCCGCGGTAGCGGACGCCGGCCGGCGCTCGGGCTGCAGTGGGCTTGGCTCTAATCTCCCCCATGTTTTTCGGACAGTACCGAAAAATGGCGCCGAGCACCTGGCTCCGCCTCCCTGCCTCTCAGTTGGGCTGTGGCGCAGCCCCTCCCTCTTCCGGGGGTGTGCAGCCGGACATTGCTACGCCTCGGTACGTGAACGCCCGGTGTGGGGGGCGAAGTACCCTGATAGGCGTTTGGGTAGCCTGGACCGCGGTCGGAGGCGGTCGGTTTGCGGCACCCTGGGGATCGGAAAAGCAGTCGTGGAGCCGGATTGTTCCGACTGGCTTGCCCCAGGGGTGGAGGTTATGCCGCGGAGCTAAATGTGAGCAAGAAGAAGAGCTTGGCTGAGAGGTTGTGAGGCTTTTCCAGGTGGCCAGGATGTCCAACGGATCCATGGAGAACCTGCACTGCAGAAGAGTGAACTCTGCATCGCTGGGAGGTTCCACTGGATGAGAGAGGAAGAACTGGACTGGACTGATGCTTGAGCCTGAGAGAGACTGTTTGGACGCCCAGAAGAAGATATGGACCCTGCTGGACGCGTCATCAGGGATTTCTAATATGATGATGTGTTTGGGTGCAGGGGCTGTGGTATGAGATAAGGGGTGGCGTGTGGTGGTTTGGGCTGGGTGCCCTCTGCTGCATGGCACACTTCCTGTGTCCAGGAGTCCAGCCCAGTGGGTGGACACAGGAAAACCGTGTATCTCCTACCACAATCCCCTGCACCGCTATAAGACCTTGCGTGGGGTCCGCCTCTTTCTCTTTCTTCCCTCGCCGCCGCCCGGTAACTGGGGGAGACGTCTCCCGGCCTTGGGCCTGGCTAGACCCAGGGCCAGGGGGATGGGCGGTCTCAGGCCTGGCCAGCTGAGACTAGCCTAGCAGTGGGGGGGGGGAAGAACGAGCCCTGGGGGTCTTGGGCCCACCCTCAGGTGGGGATGGGGTTCATCCGGGTGTGTGTTGGGGTTACTTCTGTCACTGTTTCTGGTTTCTTTTGTGCACCTTCACTTCTTCTATTTAAACTTTTCCATCACTTTTGCAATCCGTTTGTTGGAGTCGTCATTTTGCCCGTGGTGGGGAGGGTGGCTATCTCAACCCACTACACTGGGCAAAGCTTCTCCCTCCTGCCCAGCCTGAGCCTGCCCTGCTGCAGCTTGAGGCTGTGCCCTCTCCTCCTGCCACTCCTGCCCTGGGAGCAGAGACCAGCAGCAGCCTCTCCACAGCCTCCTCTCAGGGCGCTGCAGCCAGCCAGGAGCTCTCCCTCAGCCTCCTCTCCTCCACCCTAACCCTCCCCAGCTCCTTCAGCCTCTGCCCAGCACACGGATCCTCCAGGCCCTTCCCAGCTGCCTTGCCCTGCTCTGCCCTGGCTCCAGCCCCTCCACAGCTCTCTGGCACTGAGCTGCCCGAGGCTGAAGGCAGCACTCCAGCTGTGGCCTCCCCAGAGCCCAGCCCCAGGGCACAGTCCCCTCCCTGCTGCCGCTGGGCACAGCGCTGCTGAGCCCGGCCAGGAGGCCTTTGGCTCCCTCGGCCCCCTGGGCACTGCTGGCTCCTCTGCAGCTGCTTGGCCAGCAGCACCCCCAGGGCCCTTCCTGCCAGCAGCTATCCAGCCCCACTGCCCCCAGCCTGGAGCCTTGCTGGGGGTGGTTGTGCTGCTGTGTTTTACTCTGCTGGGCACCACACAGACTGCTGACCCTGACCAGGGGCCTCACCTGGTGTCAAACCAAGGTCTAAGCAGCCCCCCCCCTTTTTGTTCTCATTTCCTAAGGTTGCTTTCCCCACCCTGGAAGTGGCCAAACTGACAGCACCCAAGAGAAGAAGAGCCAGGTGGGAGGGAAATGCAGCTCCATTAGCCACACAGACCTCAGGCAAGTGGAGGGAAGCCCATTTTTAACCCAAGAGAAGCTGAGTTCAGGCCAGCTTGGAGACCACAGCAGGGAGAAGGATTACCTTCAGCTGGGGGAGTCAAAAATTCTGCAGCATGTTTGAAAGACACCAAACCCGCCCCCACCCCCCCCCAAAACACAAGACACAGAACCCAACCCCAAGGCTGTATTGACTCAACTCTGGGCCCACACAGCATTGAGAGGCAACGAGCAAAAGGCTTCTGATGGCACCACAAATGCTCTGCAGTCACTGTGTCCAAAACATCAGAGCAGGAAAACAGATTTCCAGGGATCAGGTGGCCCAAGCTAGGATTCTTTTAGCTTCCCCACCCCCACCCACCTTTGTTTTCCCTTTGAAGAATGACATATTGAGCTGCCCAGTTGGCAAGCAGAGTGCTTGGCTTCTCTCTTGCTCAGGTGCTACATCAGGTGGGATGATCATGAAGCTCACAGATTCATAGAGTGGCTCAGGTGGGAAGGGACCTTAAAGGTCATCCAGGTCCAACCCTCCCCTGCCAGAGCAGGGTCACCCAGGGCAGTCTGCACAGGAATGCATCCAGGTGGGGTTGGAAAGGCTCCAGAGCAGGAGACTCCCCAACCTCTCTGGGCAGCCTGCTCCAGGCCTCCTGCAGCCTCACCCCAAAGAAGTTTCTCCTCCTGTTCAGCTGAAACCTTCTCTGCTCCAGTTTGTGGCCACTGCTCCTTGGGTTACTCCTGAGCACCACCCAGCAGAGCTTGGCCTCCTCCCCTTGTCCCCCAGCCCTCAGCTATTGAGAGGCATTGATCAGATCCCCCTCAGCCTTCTCCTCTCCAGGCTCACCACCCCCAGGGCTCTCAGCCTCTCTGCACATGGGAGATGCTCAAGTCCCCAACTCCTCCTCCTGGCTCTGCCTTGGGCTCTCCCCAGCAGCTCTCTGTCTCTCTGCCCCTGGGGAGCCCAGAGCTGGGCACAGGGTTGCAGCTGTGGGCTCAGCAGGGCAGAGCAGAGGGGAGAAGAACCTCCCCAGCTTGGTTGCAGAGGTTCTCCTGTTATTTTGATGCAGTCTCACAGTACCACAGGACATTAGAGGTTGGAAGGGACCCCCAGAGATCACCCAGTCCAGCCCCCCTGCCAGAGCAGGGGCACCTAGAGCAGGTCACACAGGAACACATCCAGGTGGGGTTGGAACGTCTCCAGAGAGGGAGACTCCACAACCCCCCTGGGCAGCCTGCTCCAGCTCCATGAAAGAATTTTGTCCTTCTGATTTTCAGCTTCCCTTTGGTTGGACAAAAAAGCAGTGTGCTCCTTTCATCTGCTCATACCTCTGAGATGCAACTTTTGGGGGTTTTTCAATTCTTTTCCTTCTATCCTTACAATGAAAGCCTTGGGGGTGCTGGGGGAGGAGAAGCTCCCCAGGAGCCAGCAGGGAGCACTTGCAGCCCAGAGAGCCAAGCAGAGCCTGGGCTGCAGCCAGAGAAGTGTGGCCAGCAGGGCCAGGGAGGGGATTCTGCCCCTCTGCTCCACTCTGCTGAGAGCACAGCTGCAGCTCTGGGGCCAGCTCTGGAGCCTCTGTGCCAGGAAGGCTCTGGAGGGGCTGGAAGGTGTCCAGAGCAGGGCAGGGAGGAGGAGCAGAGGGCTGGAGCTGCTCTGAGCACAGCCTGAGAGAGTTGGGGCTGTGCAGGCTGCAGAGAAGGCTCCCAGGAGAGCTTCTGGTGGCCTTCCAGGATCTACAGGGGCTGCAAGCAAGCTGGGGAGGGACTTTGGAGGGGGTGAGGGAGGGCTAGGAGGGGGGTTGGAGCAGAAGTAGGAGGGGGGGGGTTGGAGCAGAAGTAGAAGTGGGGAGCTGGAGCTTGGCTGTGAGGAAGAAGTTGTTGGCCAGGAGGGTGGTGAGAGCCTGGCCCAGGCTGCCCAGGGAGGTGGTGGCAGCCTCCTGGCTGGAGGTGTTGGCAGCCAGGCTGGAGGTGGCTGTGAGCAAGCTGCTGTGGTGTGAGGTGTCCCTGCCCATGGCAGGGGGGTTGGGAGCTGGCTGAACCTTGAGCTCCCTTCCAACCCTGACCATTCTATGATTCCACACTCCTGGTATAGGCATTATAAGGCAAAGGAAAAAGAAAACAACCAAAAAGGGGTGGGGGAGGTGGGGAGGAGAGGAACAAATCCCAGGTTGAAGCTGCAGCAGGTGGCAGAAGGATACAGTCCCTTCCTGGGAAGAGGATTTTGTGGCGAACCATCTCTCCCATAATGCATCCCACAGACCATATATCCACTAGAGGAGCAGAGACAGGGCAGTTGGAGAAGGAGGGGGAAAACAAAACAACAACAAAAAGCAAGGTTAACTATTGACATTTCACTCCTGAAGGAGGGGGTGGGTGGGGGGAAAGAGCAGGTTTGATCAGAACAGTACAGTTTGCTTTCTGGCTTTGTTGGCTGCTGCTGGTGGTGCTGGTGGTGGTTGTTTTCTCCCCGTGGCTCACCAGAAATCAGCTCAACCAAGCCAAAAGGGTAGAAGCTGTGCCAGCCAGCTCCATGCTGGTTAGTAGCAATGGTGGTGAAAACAAAAGGGAAGGGTTTGAAATCAGGAGTCTGGGGGAAAGCCCACAGCCAGCAAGGGAAGATGGAGTCCCAGCGGCACAAACCCATGGCAGGAGTTCATGTGGTGAGGAAAAACACTCCCAACCCCCCCCTCGAACCAACAGCAAACAGAACCCAATGCCCCACAGTGCTCATCTGGAGTGGCAGTGCTCATCTGGAGTGGCAGTGCTCATCTGGAGCACATCCTGCTTGCAGCCAGGCTTTGCCCTGCAGGGCTGAGCCTCCCTGCAGCAACACAGGAGAGGTTCCGAGTGGAACCGCTCCCAGGGGTAAAGGCCACAGGGACAAATTCCACCCTTAAGGCTTGTGTGAAACTCCTGCTCCAGGGCCTGTACCTTCCTCCTGTCCTTAGGTACCTGTCTGTATGTGTCTGGTGTATCTACCAATAGGAATGAACTAGAGAGTGTGGCCTGTGTGGGGTCTGCCTTGTGCTGTGCAGGTACTCCAAAGAGAAGCTAACTCAAACCTCTCGCAGGGCAAGTACTAGCAAGCGTAAGAGCATCTGGTTCATTCTATTCTATTCTATTCTATTCTATTCTATTCTATTCTATTCTATTCTATTCTATTCTATTCTATTCCATTCCATTCCATTCCATTCCATTCCATTCCATTCCACCCTATTCTATTCTATTCTATTCCATTCCATTCCATTCCATTCCATTCCATTCCATTCCATTCCATTCCATTCCATTCCATTCCATTCCATTCCATTCCATTCCACCCTATTCTATTCTATTCCATTCCATTCCATTCCATTCTATTCCATTCTATTCTATCTTCTCTATTCCATTCTATCCTATCCATTCCATTCCATTCCATTCCATTCCATTCCATTCCATTCCATTCCATTCCATTCCATCCCATTCCATCCCATTCCATTCCATTCCATTCCATTCCATTCCATTCCATTCCATTCCATTCCACCCTATTCTATTCTATTCCATTCCATTCTATTCCATTCTATTCTATTTACACTATTCCATTCTATCCTATTCCATTCCATTCCATTCCATTCCATTCCATTCCATTCCATTCCATTCCATTCCATTCCATTCCATCCTATCCTATCCTATCCTATCCTATCCTATCCTATCCTATCCTATTCTATTCTATTCTATTCTATTCTATTCTATTCTATTCTATTCTATTCTATTCTATTCTATTCCATTCCATTCCATTCCATTCCATTCCATTCCATTCCATCCTATCCTATCCTATCCTATCCTATCCTATCCTATCCTATCCTACCCTACCCTACCCTACCCTACCCTACCCTACCCTATCCTATCCTATCCTATCCTATCCTATCCTATCCTATCCTATCCTATCCTATCCTATTCCATTCCATTCCATTCTATTCTATTCTATTCTATTCTATTCTATTCTATTCTATTCTATTCTATTCTATTCCATTCCATTCCATTCCATTCCATTCCATTCCATTCCATTCCATCCTACCCTATCCTATCCTATCCTATCCTATCCTATCCTATCCTATCCTATTCCATTCCATTCCATTCCATTCCATTCTATTCTATTCTATTCTATTCTATTCTATTCTATTCTATTCTATTCCATTCCATTCCATTCCATTCCATTCCATTCCATTCCATCCTATTCTATTCTATCCTATCCTATCCTATCCTATCCTATCCTATCCTATCCTATCCTATCCTATCCCATCCCATCCCATCCCATCCCATTCCATTCCATTCCATTCCATTCCATTCCATTCCATTCCATTCCATTCCATTCCATTCCATTCCAATCTTCCTCATCCTGCCTTCAGCTTCAAGTTCCAATATGCATAGTTAGGTTATCAGCTTGACTTGGGTGGGTTTGGTTCGTTCCATTGTGACTTGGATGGGTTTGGTTATTTCATTTTGATTTGGGTGGGTTTGGTTATTTCACTGTGACTTGGGTGGGTTTGGTTATTTCCTTGTGACTTGGGTGGGTTTGGTTATTTCACTGTGACTTGGGTGGGTTTGGTTATTTCACTGTGACTTGGGTGGGTTTGGTTATTGTGACTTGTGTGGGTTTGGTTCTTTAGACTTGGGTGGGTTTGATTATTGTGACTTGGGTGGGTTTGGTTCTTTAGACTTGTGTGGGTTTGATTATTGTGACTTGGGTGGGTTTGGTTCTTTAGACTTGTGTGGGTTTGGTTCTTTAGACTTGGGTGGGTTTGGTTCTTTAGATTTGGGTGGGTTTGGTTCTTTAGACTTGGGTGGGTTTGGTTCTTTAGATTTGGGTGGGTTTGGTTCTTTAGACTTGGGTGGGTTTGGTTCTTTAGACTTGGGTGGGTTTGGTTCTTTAGACTTGGGTGGGTTTGGTTCTTTAGATTTGGGTGGGTTTGGTTCTTTAGACTTGGGTGGGTTTGGTTATTGTGACTTGTGTGGGTTTGGTTCTTTAGACTTGGGTGGGTTTGATTATTGTGACTTGGGTGGGTTTGGTTCTTTAGACTTGTGTGGGTTTGATTATTGTGACTTGGGTGGGTTTGGTTCTTTAGACTTGTGTGGGTTTGGTTCTTTAGACTTGGGTGGGTTTGGTTATTGTGACTTGGGTGGGTTTGGTTCTTTAGACTTGTGTGGGTTTGATTATTGTGACTTGGGTGGGTTTGGTTCTTTAGACTTGGGTGGGTTTGGTTATTGTGACTTGGGTGGGTTTGGTTCTTTAGACTTGTGTGGGTTTGGTTCTTTAGACTTGGGTGGGTTTGGTTATTGTGACTTGGGTGGGTTTGGTTCTTTAGACTTGGGTGGGTTTGGTTATTGTGACTTGGGTGGGTTTGGTTCTTTAGACTTGTGTGGGTTTGATTATTGTGACTTGGGTGGGTTTGGTTCTTTAGACTTGTGTGGGTTTGGTTCTTTAGACTTGGGTGGGTTTGGTTATTGTGACTTGGGTGGGTTTGGTTCTTTAGACTTGGGTGGGTTTGGTTCTTTAGATTTGGGTGGGTTTGGTTCTTTAGACTTGTGTGGGTTTGGTTCTTTAGACTTGGGTGGGTTTGGTTCTTTAGATTTGGGTGGGTTTGGTTCTTTAGACTTGTGTGGGTTTGGTTCTTTAGACTTGGGTGGGTTTGGTTATTGTGACTTGTGTGGGTTTGGTTCTTTAGACTTGGGTGGGTTTGATTATTGTGACTTGGGTGGGTTTGGTTCTTTAGACTTGTGTGGGTTTGATTATTGTGACTTGGGTGGGTTTGGTTCTTTAGACTTGTGTGGGTTTGGTTCTTTAGACTTGGGTGGGTTTGGTTCTTTAGATTTGGGTGGGTTTGGTTCTTTAGACTTGGGTGGGTTTGGTTCTTTAGATTTGGGTGGGTTTGTTTCTTTAGACTTGTGTGGGTTTGGTTCTTTAGACTTGTGTGGGTTTGGTTCTTTAGACTTGGGTGGGTTTGGTTCTTTAGATTTGGGTGGGTTTGGTTCTTTAGACTTGTGTGGGTTTGGTTCTTTAGACTTGGGTGGGTTTGGTTCTTTAGACTTGGGTGGGTTTGGTTCTTTAGATTTGGGTGGGTTTGGTTCTTTAGACTTGGGTGGGTTTGTTTCTTTAGACTTGTGTGGGTTTGGTTCTTTAGACTTGGGTGGGTTTGGTTATTGTGACTTGTGTGGGTTTGGTTCTTTAGACTTGGGTGGGTTTGGTTCTTTAGATTTGGGTGGGTTTGGTTCTTTAGACTTGGGTGGGTTTGGTTCTTTAGATTTGGGTGGGTTTGTTTCTTTAGACTTGTGTGGGTTTGGTTCTTTAGACTTGGGTGGGTTTGGTTATTGTGACTTGTGTGGGTTTGGTTCTTTAGACTTGTGTGGGTTTGGTTCTTTAGACTTGGGTGGGTTTGGTTATTGTGACATGGGTGGGTTTGGTTCTTTAGACTTGGGTGGGTTTGGTTATTGTGACTTGGGTGGGTTTGGTTCTTTAGACTTGGGTGGGTTTGGTTCTTTAGACTTGGGTGGGTTTGGTTATTGTGACATGGGTGGGTTTGGTTCTTTAGACTTGGGTGGGTTTGGTTATTGTGACTTGGGTGGGTTTGGTTCTTTAGACTTGTGTGGGTTTGGTTCTTTAGACTTGGGTGGGTTTGGTTATTGTGACATGGGTGGGTTTGGTTCTTTAGACTTGGGTGGGTTTGGTTATTGTGACTTGGGTGGGTTTGGTTCTTTAGACTTGGGTGGGTTTGGTTATTGTGACTTGGGTGGGTTTGGTTCTTTAGACTTGGGTGGGTTTGGTTATTGTGACTTGGGTGGGTTTGGTTCTTTAGACTTGTGTGGGTTTGGTTCTTTAGACTTGGGTGGGTTTGGTTATTGTGACATGGGTGGGTTTGGTTCTTTAGACTTGGGTGGGTTTGGTTATTGTGACTTGGGTGGGTTTGGTTCTTTAGACTTGGGTGGGTTTGGTTCTTTAGACTTGGGTGGGTTTGGTTATTGTGACTTGGGTGGGTTTGGTTCTTTAGACTTGGGTGGGTTTGGTTATTGTGACTTGGGTGGGTTTGGTTCTTTAGACTTGGGTGGGTTTGATTATTGTGACTTGGGTGGGTTTGGTTCTTTAGACTTGGGTGGGTTTGGTTATTGTGACTTGGGTGGGTTTGGTTCTTTAGACTTGGGTGGGTTTGGTTATTGTGACTTGGGTGAGTTTGATTATTGTGACTTGGGTGGGTTTGGTTCTTTAGACTTGGGTGGGTTTGGTTATTGTGACTTGGGTGGGTTTGGTTCTTTAGACTTGGGTGGGTTTGGTTATTGTGACATGGGTGGGTTTGGTTCTTTAGACTTGGGTGGGTTTGGTTATTGTGACTTGGGTGGGTTTGGTTCTTTAGACTTGGGTGGGTTTGGTTATTGTGACTTGGGTGGGTTTGGTTCTTTAGACTTGTGTGGGTTTGGTTCTTTAGACTTGGGTGGGTTTGGTTATTGTGACATGGGTGGGTTTGGTTCTTTAGACTTGGGTGGGTTTGGTTATTGTGACTTGGGTGGGTTTGGTTCTTTAGACTTGGGTGGGTTTGGTTATTGTGACTTGGGTGGGTTTGGTTCTTTAGACTTGGGTGGGTTTGGTTCTTTAGACTTGGGTGGGTTTGGTTATTGTGACTTGGGTGGGTTTGGTTCTTTAGACTTGGGTGGGTTTGGTTATTGTGACTTGGGTGGGTTTGGTTCTTTAGACTTGGGTGGGTTTGGTTCTTTAGACTTGGGTGGGTTTGGTTATTGTGACTTGGGTGGGTTTGGTTCTTTAGACTTGGGTGGGTTTGGTTCTTTAGACTTGGGTGGGTTTGGTTCTTTAGACTTGGGTGGGTTTGGTTCTTTCATTTTGCCCTCTAAGTGTTACAGGCAGAAAGATAATGACCCAGTAAGAGCAGAAAGGAAAGTTCCTGCACTTCATGGGGCCAACCCCTGCTTTGAACTGCTTTAAAAGACCCTGCCAGGCTTATTGTGGTCATGTTGGACCTACACCAAAGCTTCTCCTCTTTTTCTTCCTCCAAAAGCACTCCAAAACAAAGGCAAGAAACAACCAACCAACCAACCAACTCCTTTCTTGGGAAGCCAACAGAAAAGGGAAATGTTCCTTTGGGGGAAGGGGGTGGGAGAGGTACCAGGGGGTGGGACTGCAAAAGCATGCCTGAGGCAGTGGCAGAGTGCTCTTCATGGTGACAGTTTGGTGACCTTCCAGAGGAGTGCAGCAAACCAGTGATAATTATGCATCTTTAGCCAACCAAGTGCAGAAGGGAAATGAAAGCAGTGAGCAGTCCTCAGACAGAGTGAGGGGGTGGGGGGAAAGAAGAGTAAGGGAGCTTGAGTAATGTGGAGGAGGGAAGCAAAAGGACAGCCCTTCCTGTTGACTTTCTTGGGAGCTGGATCAGAGCCTCCAAAGCAGAGAGGCTCTTCAGCCAGCTGACCTTCACCATCTCCACGCAGTTTGTTGTCTTTCTCTCTCTTTGTTGTGGCTGGAGAGCATTCCTCATGGATCAGACTCGCTGCCCGGGGAAGTCAAAGGGAGTCTCTGTGTTCACTTCAAGTGGGCACTTGAGCCAGGGCCTTTGGAGGGGGCAAACCTTCTTAAGCACCTTCCAGCTGTGTGCTTGGTGGCAAAACTGAGCCTAACTTTCTGGTGGGGCCCTTTTTAACCAGGTGAAAAGCAAGGCTGCTTTCTCTGTCCTTTCAAGGCCAGAGGACACCCATCGTGGGCAACCACCTACTTAAACAGCTGGAGAGGGGAAACAAACAAGCACATAAATCAAGGCAAAGGATTCCTTTCCCAGCAGCTGGGACTGTGGATATTGCCTAAGGAGCTCTCTAAGGCCTGCTGAGCTCAGCTGGGATTTCTGATGGCACTTACCCAAAAGATCAATAAGGAAGAGTCTTCTTTGCTTGCTGCACACACACAGGCTCTGCTTAAGAGCCCTCTCCCTCTTTTAGGCTTCCCTGTTAAAATGTGTGCTGTGAATCCCTAACCATGACAGATGATCAAGGCAGAGGTTTGAGACCTGTGGGAGGAGTCCTGTGAGCATGGCTCTATCCTTGCCTGAGTCATGGAACCAGCTGCCCAAACCAGCTTCACTGCCCTTTGCAGCAGGCAGTTGGCTCTCAGGGGAGGCTCTCATGCAGGTTAGCTGAACCCTGCAATGGCAATTAAGCAGGAGAATTCTTAGTGAATTCCTACTTTGGATGTATTTGCCATTCAGAGGCCTCACAGATTCATAGAATGGGTTGGGGTTGGAAGGGACCCTAAAGGTCATCCAGTTCCAACCCCCTGCCATGGGGCAGGGACACCTCCCACCAGCCCCAGCTTGCTCTGGGCCTCATCCAAACCGGCCTGGAATACCTCCAGGGAGAGGGCAGCCACAACCTCCCTCTCCTTGTCAGACAAGGATCCAAGCCACAGTGGATGGCTCTCCACTCTAGGCTGCATCCTTTCCTCTTTGCTGTGGGTGTTACCTGCCCCTCAGATGTAATTCTCAGGGTGGCTGCAAAATGAGAACCACTTAGAAAGCTGTCCCTGACTCCCTTGCAAACTGTGAAACCTCCTACCTGCTTTTCACAGCCTTTCCAGGGACCAAGAGGCATCCAGATCCCTCAAGACTTGTTCAGAGCAAAATCCTATTTACATCAAGGGAGATGACACACTAATTAGATAGGGAGATGACACACTAATTAGATTGGTGGCTTTTTAGCTTCTGCTTTTCCCTCTTCTCCTCCAAATCTACTTTCCATGAAGAACAAAGAAGACTCAAACCTGCCAAGTTTATCCCTGGATCTGGCCTACCTGACACCTGTAATCCAAACATGGGATTTGGGTTCAATCTGTCCTAAAGGCAGAAACCATCCCTGAAATTCAGGTCTGGCTCTGGAAATGGAGAATGGAAATGGAAGAGTTAGGATTCCCCACTGCAGCTGGGACCTCAAACACCTCAGAGCTCCAGACTCTGGTTTAGAAGCCATCACTCATTCAGCAGTTCCAGTGGTTCCAAGCCTGCCTCCCAGTCCCAGAAGCCAAAGACCTTCTGGCCAAGAGGCAGAAACCATCCCTGAAACTCAGCTGTGGCTCTGGAACTGGTGAAACTCTGGAAGAGTTAGGACTCCCCACTGCAGCTGGGACCTCTTCTTCTTCCCTCAAACAACTCAGAGACCCAGACTCTGGTTTAGAAGCCATCACTCATTCAGCAGTTCCAGTGGTTCCAAGCCTGTCTCCCAGTCCCAGAAGCCAAAGACCTCCTGGCCAGGAGGAGTGAATTGTGTTTAAGTCCAACCAAAGCCAAGAAGTTGTTTCTCACTGCTGCTCAGTTCCCCAGCCTGGCATCCCAAACACATCCTGCAGCTGCAAGGACACAGCAGTGAGGAACTGCCCTGGAGGACCTGCCTTTTACACCCAAGATGCCACTTCCCCCTCACAGCTGCTTTCCTCCTGGTGCCCCTCATGCCCAGGGGCAGCCCTTACCCCTCAGGCCACGCTGTGCCTGCCAGGAAATCCCAGCCCTACCGTTCTCCTTGTAGCCCATTCCCAAGATGACCTCTGGTGCTCTGTAGTAGCGTGTCACCACGTAGGGAGTCATCATGAAGCTGGTGCCTGCAGTCCTGGCCAGCCCAAAATCCAGGATCTTCAAAGTACAGTCAGATTTCACCACAATGTTGCTGGGTTTTAAATCCTGCAAGGAAAAAGGAAGGGAGGAAAGGAATGAAAGGAATGAAGGGAGGGAGGGAGGAAGGAAGGGAGGGAGGGAGGAAGGAAGGGAGGAAGGAAGGAAGGAAGGAAGGAAGGAAGGAAGGAAGGAAGGAAGGAAGGAAGGAAGGAAGGAAGGAAGGAAGGAAGGAAGGAAGGAAGGAAGGAAGGAAGGAAGGAAGGAAGGAAGGAAGGAAGGAAGGAAGGAAGGAAGGAAGGAAGGAAGGAAGGAAGGAAGGAAGGAAGGAAGGAAGGAAGGAAGGAAGGGAGAGTGAAAAGATATCTGATTGTCCTTCATCAAGTCAGGCAGAGCTGTGATGATCACTGATGGTTTAGGTCACCCTTCAGATATTGTTTTACTCTTCTGATCTATAGAACAGTTTGGGTTGGAAGGGATCTTAAAGACCATCAAGTTCCAACCCCCTGCCATGGGCAGGGACACCTCACACCACAGCAGCTTGCTCACAGCCACCTCCAGCCTGGCTGCAAACACCTCCAGCCAGGAGGCTGCCACCACCTCCCTGGGCAGCCTGGGCCAGGCTCTCACCACCCTCCTGGCCAACAACTTCTTCCTCACAGCCAAGCTCCAGCTCCCCACTTCTAGTTCTGCTCCAGCCCCCCCAGTCCTATCCCTCCCTCACCCCCTCCAAAGTCCCTCCCCAGCTTGCTTGCAGCCCCCTGCAGATCCTGCAAGGCCACCAGAAGGTCTCCTGGGAGCCTTCTCCTCTGCAGCCTGCACAGCCCCAACTCTCTCAGCCTGTGCTCAGAGCAGCTCCAGCCCTCTGCTCCTCTTCCTGGCCCTGCTCTGGACCCCTTCCAGCCCCTCCAGAGCCTTCCTGGCACAGAGGCTCCAGAGCTGGCCCCAGAGCTGCAGGTGTCTCCACCCTTCTGCATTTTCAGGAGAAATGACTATTTTTTGGTCCCCATTTCAGGGGGTCACACCACTTATGGCATCAGTTTGAAGGCCTCCTTACCCTGTGGATGATGCCTGCAGAGTGGAGATGCTTGATCCCACAGAGCATCTGGTACAGGAGGTAAGACATTCGCTCATGGTCCAGCTCCATCTGAATGACCTGGCACAGGTTGGCATCCATTAGCTCCATCACCAGGTACCTGAATGAAACAGCAGAGCCCTGGGGTTACTGCCTGGGCTGGGGGAGGAGCCACAGCATCCTCTCAAGCAAGCAACACCGCTTCAAAGGTCACTTCTACTCCTGAGGACTGGGAGTACTACAGCTTGAAGGCTGGGCCCACTCGCAGGGGCATCCTTGTGGTGGCTGCTCCTCGCTGCAGGGCCACCGATCCTCCAGAGCCCTAGCAAAGCAGGGGCATTGCTGCCCCCTCCTGCAGCAGCAGATGGAGTGGAATAAAGGGCTGGAGTGCTGTAGGTTGAGGGTTAGCTGCCTGGACCCCAGGGTGGAAAACCCTACCCAGGGGGTGGCACCGGATGATCATAGAATCATAGAATCACAGGATCAGTCAGGGTTGGAAGGGACCACAAGGATCATCCAGTTCCAACCCCCTGCCATGGGCAGGGACACCCCACACTAGATCAGGCTGCCCAGAGCCTCATCCAGCCTGGGCTTAAACACCTCCAGGGACAGGGCCTCAACCACCTCCCTGCACAACCCATTCCAGGGCTTCACCACTCTCATGGGGAAGAACTTCCTCCTCCCCTCCAGCCTGAATCTCCCCACCTCCAGCTTCATTCCATTCCCCCTAGTCCTATCACTGCCTGAGATCCTGAGCAGTCCCTCCCCAGCCTTCCTGTAGCCCCCTGCAGATCCTGGAAGGCCACAATGAGGTCACCTGGGAGCCTTCTCTTCTCCAGCCTGAACAGCCCCAACTCCTTCAGTCTGTCCTCACAGGAGAGGTGCTCCAGCCCTCTGCTCATCCTCCTGGCCCTGCTCTGGACACGCTCCAGCACGTCCACATCCCTCCTGTAATAGGGGCTCCAGAGCTGGAGGCAGTACTCCAGGTGGGGTCTCCCCAGGGCTGAGCAGAGGTGCAGAATCCCCTCCCTTGCCCTGCTGGCCACACTTCTCCTGCTGCAGCCCAGGATCTGATTGGCTTTCCGGGCTGCAAGTGCACCCTGAGAGCTCCTGTTGAGCTTCTCCTCCCCCAGCACCCCCAAGTCTCTCTCCTCAGGGCTGCTCTCCAGCCAGTCCCTGCCCAGCCTGGATTTGTGCCTGGGGTTGCCTCCACCCAGCTGCAGGACCCTGCCCTTGGTCTTGTTGAAGCTCCTGAGGTTGGCTTGTGCCCACCTCTCCAGCCTGCCCAGGTCCCTCTGGATGGATCCCTTCCCTCCAGCTGTCTGCTGCACCACACAGCTTGGTGTCATCAGCAAACTTGCTGAGGGTGCACTCGATGCCACTGTCCATGGCACCCACAGAGATGTTGAACAAGACAGGTCCCAGGACTGATCCCTGAGGGACTCTGCTTGTCCCTGGCCTCCACTGGGACATAGACCCGTTGACAGCCACTCTCTGGGTGTGGCCATCAAGCCAGTTCTGTATCCATCTGGTGGTCCATCCATCAAACCCATGTGTCACCAGCTTGGAGACCAGGAGGTGGTGTGGGACAGTGTCGAAGGCTTTGCTCAAGTCCAGGTAAACGACATCAGTTGCTCGCCCCTCAGCTATTAATGCTGTCACCTGCTCATAGAAGGCCACCAGGTTTGTCAGGCAGGATTTGCCCTTGGCAAAGCCATTCTGACTACTCCAAATCACCTCTTCACTGTTCTTCTGAGTCATTAGTGCCTCCAGGAGGATCTGCTCCGTGATCTTTCCGGGCACAGAGGTGAGACTGACTGACTGATGATGTACGGTGGTCACTCCCCTCCCTTTCCTGCATGCCCTCTGTTTCAGAGGCAGGGCTTTGGGGCAGCTCTCTCTGCCTCTGGATCTCTCTTTGCTGGCTGCTGGGGAGGCTCTTGCTGACTGGGAGCTGCTTTGCTAAGCAGTGGGGCCTCATCCACTTCCATCCAGCACATCAGGTTTGGTGTACATATTCGTGTTCCCTTAATCATAGAACCACAGAGCTGGCAGGGTTGGGAGGGAGCTCTAGGCTCAGCCAGCTCCAACCCCCTGCCATGGGCAGGGACACCTCACCCCACAGCAGCTTGCTCACAGCCACCTCCAGCCTGGCTGCAAACACCTCCAGCCAGGAGGCTGCCACCACCTCCCTGGGCAGCCTGGGCCAGGCTCTCACCACCCTCCTGGGCAACATGGTCCCTCTCTGCCTGGCTGCTCTCAGTCCCTCTGCCCCCAGCCTGTGGCACTGCCTGGGGTTGCTGTGGCCAATGTGCAGCACCTGGCACTTGGATGTCTTCAATCTCCTGCCCTTGGCCTCTGCCCATCTCTCCAGCCTGGCAAGGTCCCTCTGCAGAGCTCTCCTACCCTCTAACATATCAACTCCTGCCCCCAGCTTGCTGTCAGCTGCACCTTCACTGCTGCTGGACTCCATCCCCTCCTCCAGATCATCAATAAAGATATTGAACAGGCTGGGGCCCAGCACTGATCCCTGGGGGACACCACTGGTGCCTGGCTGCCAGCTGGCAACAACTTCTTCCTCACAGCCAAGCTCCAGCTCCCCACTTCTACTTCTGCTCCAGCCCCCCACTCCTATCCCTCCCTCCCCCCTCCAAAGTCCCTCCCCAGCTTGCTTGCAGCCCCCTGCAGATCCTGCAAGGCCACCAGAAGGTCTCCTGGGAGCCTTCTCCTCTCCAGCCTGCACAGCCCCAACTCTCTCAGGCTGTGCTCAGAGCAGAGCAGCTCCAGCCCTCTGCTCCTCTTTCTGGCCCTGCTCTGGACACCTTCCAGCCCCTCTAGAGCCTTCCTGGCACAGAGGCTCCAGAGCTGGCCCCAGAGCTGCAGCTGTGCTCTCAGCAGAGTGGAGCAGAGGGGCAGAATCTCTTCCCTTGTGCTTTTGTTAATGCTACTTTGCTAACTTCCAGTTCTGTGCAAGTGTTTTCATTTGGTCCTTTTGCTGACAGCTGCTTGGCCTTTGCCCATTGTGAGGAAGAGCTCCCACAGCACCTGCAGGATCTGAAGAGCAGGAGAGCTGCTGGAGAAGCTGAAATGGCTCCCAGAAAATCCCCTCCTGATATTGCATGACTCACAGAATTCTCATCACAACTCCTTGATCTTGTGCTCCTGACAAACCAGCTCCACTGGCAACCTCATCAGGACATGAACTCGACCACCTTGGGTGGGAAGCTGAGCTGTGAATCACAGCAGCTATGTTCTTATGAGCACAGCTGACTCAGAACACAGAACACAGGTTGGAAAGGACCTCCAAGATCATCAAGTCCAACCTATCACTCAGCACCATCTCATCAACTAAACCATGGCCCCAAGTGCCACATCCAAGCCTTTCCTGAACACCTCCAGGGCTGGGGACTCCACCACCTCCCTGGGCAGCTCATCCCCGTGGCCAATTCCTCTTGCTGGGAAGGACTTTCTCCTCCCCTCCAGCCTCAACCTCCCCTGGCACAGCTTGAGACTGTGTCCTCTTGTTCTGGTGCTGGGAGCCTGGCAGAAGAGACCAACCCCCACCTGGCTACAACCTCCCTGCAGGGAGCTGGAGAGAGCAAGAAGGTCTCCCCTGAGCCTCCTCTGCTCCAGGCTGAGCAACCCCAGCTCCCTCAGCCTCTGCTCACAGGGCTGTGCCCCAGACCCCTCCCCAGCCTTGTGCCCCAGACCCCTCCCCAGCTCTGTTGCCCTTCTCTGGACACCTTCCAGCAGCTCAACCTCTTGCCTAACCTCAGCAGCCCAGAGCTGGACACAGGACTCAAGGGGTGGCCTCAGCAGTGCTGAGCACAGGGCACAAGGACTTCCCTGCTCCTGCTGGCCACACTCTGCCTGACCCAGGCCAGGCTGCCCTTGGCCTTCTTGGCCCCCTGGGCACACTGCTGCCTCCTCTTCAGCTGCTCTCCCCAGCCCCCCCAGGTCCCTCTCTGCCTGGCTGCTCTCAGCCCCTCTGCCCCCAGGCTGAGGGAAGTGCCTCCCAATCTGTCAGGTGGGGGTCACACAACAACCATCATCTCCCAGGCCAGCTGAGAGCACGGAGGCAGACTCTTGACTGCTTTACCCTTTCCCCTGCACACACAGGCAAACCCAAACACACCAGCCCTCTGCAGAAGGGCCACCTCCAAGCTCTGCAGGCTGTGCCAGTGCTGGAAAGGCCTGGCCTTGGCACCTTGTGAGTGCCAGAAGTGCTTCCACAGTGTGGCTTTTCCTTTGAATGAGAGGCTTCCAACCCCTGCACTTTGTGGAGCTGCTGTGCTCCAGGTGCTCTTGGGCTGCCCCCAGGTCTGCAGAGCCTGGGCTGAATTCAATGCCTGCCTTTTACTTACACATCCTGGAACTCCTCCAGAGATTTCTGCGGTGTGAAGACATTTAGTAAGCTGATAATCTGAAAAGCAAAGTGAGACAAAAGGGGGAAGAGAGGTGATAAGCACAAGCAGTTGAGCCCTCTTTGAAGTGTTGTGTGTTCAAGTATGAGCTCTGTTTCTTCACTGTCCAGGTTCTGTGGACCCTCCTCAGCTGGCAGGGCAGTGAAAAGGTGTCAACATTCAAAACCAAAACCAGCACAGGCCTCTTAGGATTTGTTGGAGGTGCCCTTGAAATCCCATCCTCACAGGATGTCAGGGGTTGGAAGGGACCCAAAGAGATCATCCAGGCCAACCCCTCTGCCCGAGCAGCACCATAGAACCCAGCCCAGGGCACACAGGAGCACATCCAGGCAGGGCTGGAAAGGCTCCCCAGAAGGAGACTCCACAACCTCTCTGGGCAGCCTGCTCCAGGCCTCTGGCAGCCTCCCAGGCAAGAAGTTCCTCCTCATGCTGAGCTGGAACCTCCTGGGCTGCAGTTTCCATTGCCCCTTGTACAGGCTCACAGGTTGTTAGGGGTTGGAAGGGACCTCTGGAGAGCTTCCACTCCAACCCCCTGCCAGAGCAGGAGCAGAGGATCCAGCCCAGGGCACACAGGAGCACATCCAGACAGGGCTGCAGAGGCTCCAGAGAAGCAGGCTCCACAACCTCTCTGGGCAGCCTGCTCCAGGCCTCTGGCAGCCTCCCAGGCAAGAAAGTTCCTCCTCATGGTGAGGTGGAACCTCCTGTGATGTGGTCCTTTGCCCCTTATGAGCACAGCCAGCCTGAAGACAACATCTGAGTGCTTCCCTCCCCACCTCCATCAGCTCTCCAGGCTGGCTAAGAGCAATGGTTCAATGCATTCCCTGCCTGCTCCTCATATTCTGACTGATCCCTGCCTCCACACAGGTTGCCTTTGCAATCCCTTCCATCCTTTGCACCCCTCAGCACGGGCAGATGGCTGCTCTGCCCCAGGCAGCCTGGTGCTGCTATCAGCTCTTCTTCTGCAGCACTTGAGCAATGGTGTAGTTAAGATGCACACAGCTCCTGCTGCCCTCTGCTCTTTCCACTCCATTAAAAGGATGAAGGCAGAATACATCATTCTCCCACCTGGAGGGAGAACTACCTCCCCCTCCCTGCATGCTCAAAGCCCTCCATGCTCAAAGCCCTCCATGCACTGGTCTGGCTGAAGGGGTTTCCCTCCAAGCCAATAGAGGTCCAGTCTTGATCAGCACAGTGCAAATGTCAAGGGCAAAGCAGTGGCCAGAAGTGGGGCAGAGGATGCCATAGGTGGCAAGCCCTGCTGGCTGTCATTGCAGGGTCCATCCTTTATCTTTCCCTGGGAATTTGGGATGGAGAACCCGTGTCCAATCTCACCTCCCTTCATATTTTCCAAGCTCATTGGTGCTTTGCAATAATAGTAAGGAGGCAGAGTCACTGCAGGGTCTGCAGCAAGAGCAAGCAGGCAGCAAAATGGAAAGTCCCCTCCCAAATGAAGAGGCAGGGGACAGGTATGGCACTGAGCCTCAGCAGGGACTGAAGGCCTGCAGGGAAGTTAAATCCATTGGCTGAGGAGGTCACTGACAATGCAGTGAGGTGACCCCACAAAACCCCACAGGCAGATAGTAGTCACTGATCCCAGCATGGCTTGGGTGGGAAGTGGCCTTAAAGATGAGGCTGCCACCACCTCCCTGGGCAGCCTGGGCCAGGCTCTCACCACCCTCCTGGCCAACAACTTCTTCCTCACAGCCAAGCTCCAGCTCCCCACTTCTACTTCTGCTCCAGTCCCCCCCACTCCTAGCCCTCCCTCACCCTCCTCCAAAGTCCCTCCCCAGCTTGCTTGCAGCCCCCTGCAGCTCCTGGAAGGCCACCAGAAGGTCTCCTGGGAGCCTTCTCCTCTGCAGCCTGCACAGCCCCAACTCTCTCAGGCTGTGCTCAGAGCAGAGCAGCTCCAGCCCTCTGCTCCTCCTCCTGGCCCTGCTCTGGACACCTTCCAGCCCCTCCAGAGCCTTCCTGGCACAGGAGGCTCCAGAGCTGGCCCCAGAGCTGCAGCTGTGCTCTCAGCAGAGTGGAGCAGAGGCTGTGCTCAGGGCAGAATCTGCTCCTCCCCTGGCCCTGCTGGACCCCTTCCAGCCCCTCCACTGCTCTGGCTGCAGCCCAGGCTCTGCTTGGCTCTCTGGGCTGCCAGTGCTCCCTGCTGGCTCCTCCTGGGGGAGCTTCTCCTCCCCCAGCACCCCAAAGACCTTTCTTTCAGGGCTTCTGCCTGGCAGAGCTGCACATGGGAAGATATTGGAGTCAAGAGAAGTGATCTATGCTTGATCTCCAGCTGTCCCTTCCAACCACTTACCATGCTGGACCCTGTGAACAGCATTCTCCTGGGAGTCTTCTCCTCTCCGGGCTGCACAACCCCAACTACAACTACCCCCAGGCCCCAACAAACCAACTCTCACCCTCCCAACCCCACTTTTGTCCAGCTGCCTGCTGCAGACTTACATTCTTGTGGTTGACACACTTCATGAGGACCAGCTCCCTGTAAGCTCTCTTGGCGTGGGTTTGGTTCTGGAAGGGTCTGCTGAGCTTCTTGATGGCCACGTTCCGGTCCAGAACGGCATCGTAGGCAGCGCTGCAGCAAGCACAGACACAGAGGTTTTTGTTCTATGCCCCCCCCCCCCAGTCCAGTCACTCCCTGGCACCCTCCAAAGTCCCTCCCCAGCTTGCTTGAAGCCCCTTTCAGATCCTGGAAGGCCACCAGAAGGTCTCCTGGGAGCCTTCTCCTCTCCAGCCTGCACAACCCCAACTCTTTCAGCCTGTCCTCACAGGAGAGGTGCTGAGGGATCCCTTCTTATGCTTCTCCCCTCCATTCTTCTCCTCTCCAGAGGAAACACCGCCAGGGCTCTCAGCCTCTCCTCCCCAGGCAGTGCTGCAGTCCCTTCAGCAGCCTTGGAGCCCTCCCTTGGACTCTCTCCAGCAGATCCCCATCCTTCTTGAGCTGGGGAGCACAGACCTGATTGCAGTACTCAAGGTGAGGTCTAACCAGGGCAGAGTAGAGGGGGGAGGAGAACCTCCCAGGGCCTGCTGGCCGCGCTCTTCTTAACGCAGCCCCGAGGTCTCTGCCAGCCTCAATCATGCTGTGGCTCTGTGAACTGCTGGGAAAAGGCTGAGCCTGAAAGTCAGCTCCAAGATCTCCAGGAAGAGGCTGGATCTGCATCTTCAAACTTCACAGCCTCACAGTATCGCTAAGGCTGGAAGAGACCTCGAAGATCATCGAGTCCAACCTGGCACCACAGACCCCATGACCAGACCATGGCACCAAGTGCCACATCCAGTCCCCTCTTGAGCACCTCCAGGGATGGGGACTCCACCACCTCCCTGGGCAGCACATTCCAATGGTGAATGACTCTCTCAGTGAAGAACTTTCTCCTCACCTCCAGCCTAAACCTCCCCTGGTGCAGCTTGAGACTGTGTCCCCTTGTTCTGGTGAGTGAGGGACACCAGGAGATGTGGCTCCTGACCAGGGAGACCTTAATTGCCATCTACAACTACCTGAAGGGAGGTTGTAGCCAGGTGGGGGTTGGTCTCTTCTCCCAGGTACCCAGCACCAGAACAAGAAGTCACAGGTTCAGGCTGTGCAGGGGAAAGCTTAGGCTTGATCTTAGAAAGAAGTTCTTCACAGAAGGAGAGATTGGCCTTTGGGATGGGCTGCCCAGGGAGGGGATGGGGTCAGCATCCCTGGAGGTGGTTAAGAAAAACCTGTATGAGGCACTCAGTGCCATGGTCTGGTTGATTAGTTGTGATTGGGTGATAGGTTGGACTTGATGATCTCTGAGGTCTCTTCCAACCTGGTTGATTCTGTGTGTGATTCTGATTCTGGTGCTGGTTGCTAGGGAGAAGAGACCAACCCCTTCCTGGCTACAACCTCCCTGCAGGGAGTTGGAGAGAGCAATGAGGTCTCCCCTGAGCCTCCTCTTCTCCAGGCTCAGCAACCCCAGCTCCCTCAGCCTCTCCTCACAGGGCTGTGCTCAAGGCCTCTCCCCAGCCTTGTTGCCCTTCTCTGGACACCTTCAAGTGTCTCGATGTCCTTCTTAAACTGAGGGGCCCAGAACTGGACACAGGACTCAAGCTGTGGCCTAACCAATGCAGAGCACAGGGGCACAGTGACCTCCCTGCTCCTGCTGGCCACACCATTCCTAATGCAGGCCAGGATGCCATTGGCCTTCTTGGCCCCCTGGGCACCCTGCTGGCTCATGTTCAGGCAGCTGTCAATCAGCACCCCCAGGTCCCTCTCTGTTTGGCAGCTCTCAGCCACTCTGCCCCCAGCCTGTAGCTCTGCATGGGGTTGCTGTGGCCAAAGTGCAGCACCTGGCACTTGGACTTGTTCAGTGCCATCCTGTTGGCCTCTGCCCATCTGCCCAGCCTGGCGAGGTCCCTCTGCAGAGCCCTTCTGCCCTCTGACTGACCAACATCTGCTCCCAGCTTGGTGTCAGCTGCAAATTTGCTAATGACTGTCTCAATGCCCTCATCCAGATCATCAATGAAGACATTGAAGAGGATGGGGCCCAGCACTGATCCCTGGGGGACACCACTGGTGCCTGGCTGCCAGCTGGCTGTGGCACCATTCACCACCACTCTCTGGGCTCAGCCTCCAGCCAGTTCCCAACCCAGCTCAGAGTGTTGCTGCCCAAGCCACGAGCTGACAGCTCAGCCAGCAGTTTGCTGTGGGGGACAGTGTCAAAGGCCTTGCTGAAGTCCAGGCAGACCACATCCACAGCCTGCCCCACATCCACCAGGCAGTCTCCTGATCATAGAAGGAGATCAGGATGGAGAGGCAGGACCTGCCCTTCCTGACCCCATGTTGGCTGGACCTGAGCCCTTGGCCATCCTGCAGGTGCACAGTTATTGCCCCCAGGATGATCTGCTCCATCACTTTCCCTGGCACTGAGGTCAGGCTGCCAGGCCTGGAGCTTCCAGGTTCCTCCATCCGTCCCTTCTTGTGGATGGGGACCACATTGGCCAGTTTCCAGTCATCTGTGACCTCACCAGTGAGCCAGGACTGGAGGAAAATGATGGAGAGCAGCTTGGCAGCTCATCTGCCAGCTCTTCTTTCCCTGCAAAACCCTCCCACAGCACCTCTTGAGCAGCTAAGAACTTGCTTTGCCCTCTTTTGAGTACCACAGGCTGTAATTCACCCCTGGGCTGGTACTAAGATGATAATCCCTCCAAGTTTACTCCCACAGCTGACAGCTGAGCAGACCCAAAGCACAGTAAATAAGAGCCTTTGCCTCTAAATTGTCTTTATGGCCAGCTTGGCACCCTGGAAGTTGGTGTAAAAAAAAACCACACAACCCAAGGAATTGCCTTTTTGAACTGTAAATCATCTGAGGCAAACCTATTTAGCAGAGATGAATAATTCAAGCCAGATGCAAAGACAAATCCCTGGCTATCAAGAGATGGGTGTAATTGCAGCTCCCTAACAAAGGGCTTTTGATGACTGCAGCAGGGAGAAGAAAAAGGGAAGAGAGAAAAGGGAAGTAGATGAAACTCATTCCAGGCAGAGTCACACCAGCCCAGATCATCATTCACCACTCATCCTGTGTGCCAGCTCAGGATGTAATCAGTCATGGATTGATAGGATGGGTTGGGATGGAAGGGACCTGAAAGCTCAGCCAGATCCAACCCCCCTGCCATGGGCAGGGACACCTCCCCCCAGCCCCAGCTTGCTCAGGGCCTCATCCAGCCTGGCCCTCAACACCTCCAGGGAGGGGACAGCCACAGCCTCCCTGGGCAGCCTGTGCCAGAGTCTCCCCAGCCTCACTGCCAACAATTTCTTCCTCATCTCCACTCTCAGCCTCTCCTCTCCCAGCTCAAAGCCATTGTCCCTTGTCCGCTCCCACTCCCAGCCCTTGGCCAGAGTCCCTCCCCAGCTCTCCTGGAGCCCCTTCAGGTACTGGGAGGCTGCTCTGTGGTCTCCCTGGAGCCTTCTCTTCTCCAGGCTGCACAGCCCCAACTCTCCCAGCCTGGCCCCACAGGGGAGGTTCTGCAGCCCTCTGATCATCTCTGTGGCCTCCTCTGGAGCCTCTCCAGCAGCTCCAGGTCCTTCTTGTGCTGGAGCACCAGAGCTGGAGGCAGTGCTGCAGGTGGGGGCTGAGCAGAGCCGAGCAGAGGGGGAAAGTGAGATCACTGCTCTATTATCACACACCTGAAGGATCAGGCATCCTTTTTTTTATATCTATCTCAAGAAGCAGAGTAAACCATCCTGGTTTCATGTCCAAGTTTCTGCCTCAGTAGACAGTGTCTGTTGTGGCCTTCCAGGATCTGCAGGGGGCTGCAAGCAAGCTGGGGAGGGACTTTGGAGGGGGTGAGGGAGGGATAGGACTGGGGGGCTGGAGCAGAACTAGAAGTGGGGAGCTGGAGCTTGGCTGTGAGGAAGAAGTTGTTGGCCAGGAGGGTGGTGAGAGCCTGGCCCAGGCTGCCCAGGGAGGTGGTGGCAGCCTCCTGGCTGGAGGTGTTTGCAGCCAGGCTGGAGGTGGCTGTGAGCAAGCTGCTGTGGGGTGAGGTGTCCCTGCCCGTGGCAGGGGGTTGGGGCTGGCTGAGCCTTGAGGTCAATTCTGGGACTCTAAATACTTAAGCAAAGAGCAATCTCTGATAGTCTGTGATCTGAGGTTCCTCTGGATGGGGCACACACATCCTTTTCCAGATGCTTTCCCTTTCTCAAGCCACTACTCTCTTGTGGTACTTATATTAGCTCTCAGAGGACACAATGGAAGCCCAAAACAGGAAAGGAAGCTCCCAGGCACCATCATCCCAGGGGCAGGCTGTGAAATGGACACTGTCACTGTCACTGTCAAGCTCAGCATGCAGCCTTCTAGAGTCAGAAAGCCTCTTGAGTGCATGTTGTAGACAGCCAAGGGACACTAAGCCTACTGCTACATCTCTGGATGTGCAGCTAGCACAGGCTGCCCAGGGAGGTGGCTGAATGCCCATCCCTGGGGGTGTCTCCAGGAGGTAGAGATGTGGTGCTGAGGGCCATGCTTTGGCCCCAGCCATGGCAGAGTCAGAGAATGGTTGGACTGGAAGATCTGAATTGGGTGGGAATATTGACCTGCTTGAGGGTAGGAAGGCTCTGCAAGGGGCCCTGTGCAGGGTGGTTGGATGGGCTGAGGTGAATTGTATGAGGTTTAACGAGGGGAGAAGAGAAGGCTGAGGGGAGACCTCCTTGCTCTCTACAGCTCCCTGAAAGGAGGTTGCAGTGAGGTGGGGGTTGGGCTCTTCTTCCTAGTCTCAGGTGACAGGAGGAGAAGAAATGGCCTGAAATTGTGCCAGGGGAGGGGTAGGTTGGAGAGGAGGAACAATCTCCTTGCTGCCAGAGTGGTCAGGGGCTGGCAGAGGCTGCCCAGGGAGGTGGTGGAGTCCCCATGGCTGGAGGTGCTGCAGCAAGCTGTGCCCATGGCACCTGGGGCCAGGGCTTGGTGGCCATGGTGGGGTTGGGTGGCTGGCTGGACTGGGTGATCTTGGAGGCCTTTTCCAACCCAATCCATTCTACCATTCTTTGATTTCAAGACCTTTCCCAGCCAAAACTACTCTCTGAAAATCCTCCTGAAAAGCTCCTTACCATTACACCCACTCTCCCTACAGAGAGTGCCTCATCCAGGCTCTTCCTAAACACCTCCAGGGATGGGGACTCCACCACCTCCCTGGGCAGCTCATCCCAGTGGCCAATCTCTCTTCCTGGGAAGAACTTTCTCCTCCCCTCCAGCCTCAACATCCCCTGGCACAGCTTGAGACTGTGGCCTCTAGTTCTGGTGCTAGGGGACTGGGAGAAGAGACCAACCCCCACCTGGCTACAACCTCCCTGCAGGGAGTTGGAGAGAGCAATGAGGTCTCCCCTGAGCCTCCTCTGCTCCAGGCTAAGCAACCCCAGCTCCCTCAGCCTCTCCTCACAGGGCTGTGCTCCAGACCCCTCCCCAGCCTTGTGCCCCAGACCCCTCCCCAGCTCTGTTGCCCTTCTCTGGACACCTTCCAGCATCTCAACCTCTTGCCTAACCTCAGCAGCCCAGAGCTGGACACAGGACTCAAGGGGTGGCCTCAGCAGTGCTGAGCACAGGGTACAAGGACTTCCCTGCTCCTGCTGGCCACACTCTGCCTGACCCAGGCCAGGCTGCCCTTGGCCTTCTTGGCCCCTGGGCACACTGCTACAGGCTCACAGGATGTCAGGGGTTGGAAGAGACCTCTGGAGAGCTTCCAGTCTAACCCCCTGCCAGAGCAGGGGCAGAGGATCCAGCCCAGTGGTCAGGGGCTGGCAGAGGCTGCCCAGGGAGGTGGTGGAGTCCCCATGGCTGGAGGTGCTGCAGCAAGCTGTGCCCATGGCACCTGGGGCCAGGGCTTGGTGGCCATGGCAGGGTTGGGTGGCTGGCTGGACTGGGTGATCTTGGAGGCCTTTTCCAACCCAATCCATTCTAGCATTCTTTGATTTCAAGACCTTTCCCAGCCAAAACTACTCTCTGAAAATCCTCCTGAAAAGCTCCTTGCCATTACACCCACTCTCCCTACAGAGAGAAACCCTGGCAGGGGGAGGGTTGGAACGAGATGATCCTTGAGGCCTCTCCCAGCCCTCACAGTTCTGTGATTCTAAACTATAGTCCTCTTGGCCTTCCTCCAGAAGGGCTGCAGCTGCCCCTCTTTATGAGGAACCACAGCTATTTATAGCTGCATGACTTGCTCCTTCTGCCCCCAGGTAGTTTTGCCACTGATGTCAGCATTTTGCCTCATTTCCTTCGTCCCGGCACAGCAAGAGGGAGGAAAGCTGACACTGACCTTCTTCAACCAAGCAAACAGAACAGCCCTGCTGGTTTGGTGCTGAGGTCTCCAGCACTAAAGAGAGAGTGGGGGACTTTCAAAGTCACCCTTCACATGAATGCTAATGTTGGGGTCATCCTCACCAGGCCCAGCAGAGCCTGGAGCAGGGCTCATTCTCTGCACACACAGAGCCACACAAGATTGAGTCCACCGTTAGTAAGTTTGCAGATGACACCGAGCTGGGGGCAGGAGTTGAGCTGTGAGAGGGTAGGAGAGCTCTGCAGAGGGACCTGGACAGGCTGGGCAGATGGGCAGAGGCCAACAGGATGGCATTGAACAAGTCCAAGTGCCAGGTGCTGCACTTTGGCCACAGCAACCCCAGGCAGTGCCACAGGCTGGGGGCAGAAGGGCTGAGAGCAGCCAGGCAGAGAGGGACCTGGGGGTGCTGGGGGAGAGCAGCTGAAGAGGAGGCAGCAGTGTGCCCAGGGGGCCAAGAAGGCCAAGGGCAGCCTGGCCTGGGTCAGGCAGAGTGTGGCCAGCAGGAGCAGGGAAGTCCTTGTGCCCTGTGCTCAGCACTGCTGAGGCCACCCCTTGAGTCCTGGGTCCAGCTCTGGGCCCCTCAGGTTAGGCAAGAGGTTGAGCTGCTGGAAGGTGTCCAGGGAAGGGCAAGAAAGCTGGGGAGGGGTCTGGGGCACAAGGCTGGGGAGGGGTCTGGGGCACAGCCCTGTGAGGAGAGGCTGAGGGAGCTGGGGTTGCTCAGCCTGGAGCAGAGGAGGCTCAGGGGAGACCTTCTTGCTCTCTCCAGCTCCCTGAAGGGAGGCTGTAGCCAGGTGGGGGTTGGTCTCTTCTGCCAGGCCCCCAGCACCACAACAAGAGGACACAGTCTCAAGCTGTGCCAGGGGGAAGTTTAGGCTTGGTCTTAGCAACAAGTTCTTCCCAGGAAGAGAGATTGGCCACTGGGATGTGCTGCCCAGGGAGGGGGTGGGGTTGATGTCTCTGGGGGTGTGTAAGAAAAGCCTGGATGAGGCTTTTAGTGCCATGGCCTGGTGATCAGATAGGGCTGGGTGCTAGGTTGGATTGATGATCCTGGAGGTCTCTTCCAACCTGGTTGATTGGTTCTGGGACAGCCCTAGGGAGTGTCTGGGCAGGAAAGCCTTCATTTGCAATGGGCCAATCATGGAAGGGGAAAAAGCAATGGTCAGGGTAAAAAGGTTATCCCTAAAATGTTCCAGCTGCTCTCTCCTGTGGCTTTTACCACTATTTTGGAATGGAATGGAATGGAATGGAATGGAATGGAATGGAATGGAATGGAATGGAATGGAATGGAATGGAATGGAGTAGAGTGGAATGCAATGGAATAGAATAGAATAGAATAGAATAGAATAGAATAGAATAGAATAGAATAGAATAGAATAGAATAGAATAGAATAGAATAGACCAGGTTGGAAAAGACCTTTGAGATCATCCAGTCCAACCTCTCCCCCAGCACCATCTGATCAACTCAACCATGGCACCAAGTGCCTCATCCAGGCTCTTCCTAAACACCTCCAGGGATGGGGACTCCACCACCTCCCTGGGCAGTTCATTCCAGTGGCCAATCTCTCTTGCTGGGAAGAACTTTCTCCTCACCTCCAGCCTCAGCATCCCCTGGCACAGCTTCAGACTGTGACCTCTTGTTCTGCTGCTGGGGGACTGGGAGAAGAGACCAACCCCCACCTGGCTACAGCCTCCCTGCAGGGAGTTGGAGAGAGCAAGAAGGTCTCCCTGAGCCTCCTCTTCTCCAGGCTGAGCAACCCCAGCTCCCTCAGCCTCTCCTCACAGGGCTGTGCCCCAGACCCCTCCCCAGCCTTGTGCCCCAGACCCCTCCCCAGCCTTGTTGCTCCCCAGCCTTGTTGACACCTTCCAGCATCTCAACCTCTTTCCTAACCTGAGGGGCCCACAACTGCACACAGGACTCAAGGGGTGGCCTGAGCAGTGCTGAGCACAGGGCACAAGGACTTCCCTGCTCCTGCTGGCCACACTCTGCCCGACCCAGGCCAGGCTGCCCTTGGCCTTCTTGGCCCCCTGGGCACACTGCTACAGGCTCACAGGATATCAGGGGTTGGAAGAGACCTCTGGAGAGCTTCCAGTCTAACCCCCTGCCAGAGCAGGGGCAGAGGATCCAGCCCAGGGCACACAGGAACACATCCAGACAGGGCTGCAGAGGCTCCACACAAGGAGACTCCACAAGCTCTCTGGGTAGCCTGCTCCAGGCCTCTGGGACCTTCACAGCGAAGAAGTTCCTCCTCATGTCGGGGTGGAACCTCCTGTGCTGGGGTTTCTATCCATTGCCCCTTGTCCTATGCCAGGGTGCAACTGAGCAGAGCCTGTCCCCTCCCTCTTGCCCCTCCCCAGCCCTCAGCTATTGATAAAGATGTATTAAGCCCCCTCTCAGGGGATGATCAGGGGCTGGAGCACCTCCACTACGGGGAGAGGCTGAGGCAGTTATGGGGTGTTCAGCCTGGAGAGGAGAAGTCTCCAGGGAGACCTCATAGCAGTGTTCCAGTACCTGAAGGGAGCTGCAAGAAGGATGGAGAGAGTCTGTTTGCAGTGACAGGACCAGGGGCAACGGCTTGGAGCTGGAGAATGGCTGATTTAGACTGGGTGCTGAGAACAAGTTCTTTACCTTAAGGGTGGTTGGAACACTGGAATGGGTTGCCCAGGGAGATGGTTGGGGCCCCATCCATGGAGATATTCAAGGTGAGCTGGAGAGGGCTCTGACCTAGTGGAGGATGTCCCTGCTGAGTGCAGGGGGTTGGAGTGGATGAGCTTTGGAGCTCTCTTCTAGCCCAGATCACTCTGATTCTGTGGTTTTTGCTTCTTCCCCAGTTCCCAGTTCTACCTCCTACCAGTAGGAGGTAGAAGGAGTGGTGAGAAGCAAAGAAACCATGAAAGAGAGGCTGCTTATTCTTACAGACAATTAGCTTCTCTCCTCTCTCAGACACATTAGTCTGGCACATGGCAGCTGGGCCCTGGCATCCTAACAGCAGCTTCCTCCACATCCACGCTGAGTCATCAGCAGGAGCACCGCTAGACATTGCCTCCTCCTCCCACCCCTTCTCCAAGCAGACTGTCTCTGAGCACTACTACCCACATTCTCTGAGCAATTGCTCTCCAAATCCTAACAGCATCACCTCAGGGAAGCCACACCTGAATTATACAATGACACAATACACCAGGTTGGAAGAGACCTTCAAGATCATCGCATCCAACCCCTCAACCCATCCAACCCACCTAAGCAACTCAACCATGGCACCAAGCACCCCATCCAGTCTCCTCCTGAACACCTCCAGGGATGGTGACTCCACCACCTCCCTGGGCAGCCCATCCCAATGGGCAATCACTCTCTCTGTGCAGAACTTCTTCCTAACATCCAGTCTAAACCTCCCCTGGCACAGCTTGAGGCTGTGTCCTCTTGTTCTGCTGCTGGCTGCCTGGGAGAAGAGACCAACCTCTGCCTGGCTACAACCTCCTTCAGGTAGTTGTAGAGAGCAAGAAGGTCTCCCCTGAGCCTCCTCTTCTCCAGGCTAAGCAACCCCAGCTCCCTCAGCCTCTCCTCACAGGGCTGTGCTCCAGACCCCTCCCCAGCTTTGTTGCCCTTCTCTGGACACCTTCCAGCAGCTCAACCTCTTTCCTAACCTCAGGAGCCCAGAACTGGACACAGGACTCAAGGTGAGGCCTAACCATTGCAGTGTACAGGGGCACAATGACCTCCCTGCTCCTGCTGGCCACACTCTTCCTGATCCAGGCCAGGATGCCATTGGCCTTCTTGGCCCCCTGGACACACTGCTGCCTCATGTTCAGCCTACTATCAACCAGTACCCCCAGGTCCCTCTCTGCCTGGCTGCTCTCAGCCATTCTGCCCCCAGCCTGTGGCACTGCCTGGGGTTGCTGTGGCCAATGTGCAGCACCTGGCACTTGGATGTGTTCAATCTCCTGCCCTTGGCCTCTGCCCATCTGCCCAGCCTGGCAAGGTCCCTCTGCAAAGCCTCTCTGCCCTCCAGCAGATCAACTCCTGCCCCCAGCTTGGTGTCGTCCACAAATTCACCTGACCAGCTTCACTCCATGTTCTGCAGCTCAAAGAACACAGACAAACCCAACCTTTGCTCTTCCCACTGGCATTGTCTCAGGACCTTAAAGTTCATGTGCTGCTGATCCAGATGCCAAATAAACCTGGGAGAATCACACAATGGGTTGGGTTGGAAGCGACCTGAAAGCTCATCCAGTTCCAACCCCCTGCCACAGACAGGGACACCTCCCACCAGCCCCAGATTGCTCAGGGCCTCATCCAGCCTGGCCCTGAACACCTCCAGGAGGGGTCAGCCACAGCCTCCCTGGGCAACCTGTGCCAGAGTCTCCCCAGCCTCACTCTCAACAATCTCTTCCTCCTCTCCACTCTCAATCTCTCCTCTCCCAGCTCAAAGCCATTGTCCCTCACTCTGACCATTCCCAGCCCTTATCAGAAGTCCCTTCCCAGCTCTCCTGGAGCGCCTTCAGGCACTGGAAGTCTGCTCTGAGGTCTCCCCCTGGAGCCTTCTCTTCCCCAGGCTGACTTTCTGAATAGTCAGGACACAGACACATTAGAACAACGAACCAGAATGTGCTGTTCCAGATGTTCCTCAGATGGTGATCAATGGCTAACTGAATACATGCAGGTAAAGTTTTGGCATTGCAGAGCAGCGACACAGGAGAAAGCCCAAAGAATAATGTGAAAGCAAATGGTCAGGCATTGGAACAGGCTGCCCAGGGAAGTGGTGGAGGCCCCATCCCTGGAGGTGTTCAAGAAAAGTGTGGCCATGGCACTTGGGGACATGGGTTAGTGGCCATAGTGGTGTTGGGTTCATGGTTTCACTCAGGGACCCTAGAGGCCTTGGACTCAGTGAGCCTAGAGGTCTTAGACTCAGTGAGCCTAGAGATCATAAACTCAGTGATCCTAGAGGTCTTGGACTGAATGATCCTAGAGGCCTTGGTCTCAGTGATCCTAGAGGTCTTGGACTCAGTGATCCTAGAAATCATAAACTCAGTGATCCTAGAGGTCTTGGACTCAGTGATCATAGAGATCATAAACTCAGTGATCCTAGAGGTCTTGGACTCAATGATCCTAGAGATCTTGGACTCAATGATCCTAGAGGCCTTGGACTCAATGATCCTAGAGATCATAAACTCAATGATCCTAGAGATCTTGGATTCAGTGATCCTAGAGGTCTTGGACTGAATGATCCTAGAAGTCTTGGAGTCAGTGATCCTAGAGATCTTGAACTCAATGACCCTAGAGATCTTGGACCGAATGATCCTAGAGGTCTTAGACTCAGTGATCCTAGAGGTCTTGGACCGAATGACCCTAGAGGTCTTGGACTCAGTGATCCTAGAGATCTTGGACTCAATGATCCTAGAGATCATAAAGTCAGTGACCCTAGGGATCTTGGACTCAATGATCCTAGAGATCATAAAGTCAGTGACCCTAGGGATCTTGGACTCAATGATCCTAGAGATCATAAAGTCAGTGACCCTAGGGATCTTGGACTCAATGATCCTAGAGATCATAAAGTCAGTGACCCTAGGGATCTTGGACTCAATGATCCTAGAGGTCCTGGACTCAGTGATCCTAGAGATCTTGGACTCAATGATCCTAGAGATCATAAAGTCAGTGACCCTAGGGATCTTGGACTCAATGATCCTAGAGATCATAAAGTCAGTGACCCTAGGGATCTTGGACTCAATGATCCTAGAGGTCCTGGACTCAGTGATCCTAGAGATCTTTGACTCAATGATCCTAGAGGTCCTGGACACAGTGATCCTAGAGATCTTTGACTCAATGATCCTAGAGGTCCTGGACTCAGTGACCCTAGAGGTCTTGGACTGAATGTTCCTAGAGGTCTTGGAGTCAGTGATCCTAGAGATCTTGAACGCAATGACCCTAGAGATCTTGGACCGAATGATCCTAGAGGTCTTAGACTCAGTGATCCTAGAGATCTTGGACTCAATGATCCTAGAGGTCGTGGACTCAGTGACCCTAGAGATCTTGGACTCAATGATCTTAGAAGTCTTGGACTTAATGATCCTAGAGATCTTGTCAGTGGAGGTCTTGAACAATGATCTCAGAGAGGTCTTGGACAATGATCAGTGACTCAATGATCCTAGAGATCTTGGACTCAGTGACCCTAGAGGTCTTGGACTCAATGATCTTGGACTTGGACTCAGTGACCCTAGAGGTCTTGGACTCAATGATCCTAGAGGTCTTGGACTCAATGATCCTAGAGGTCTTGGACTCAATGATCCTAGAGGTCTTGGACTCAACACTCCTATATTTTCCCCTCTCTTTTCTCCTCCTGCCTAATTTCCTTTCCCCTTCTGGGGGGGTGGGGAAAAAGCGAGGGTGAAGGCAGTCTGAATCTGTTCCATTTGGGCTTTTGGACTCTGGGAACAGCTTAACCCACACCTGGGAAAAAGCCAAACCAAAGCCAAGGAGCAGAGGACGTGCTGAGACTTACCAAACGATTCCCTGAGCCCCAGAGCCAATGGGTTTCAAGTTCTGGTAGCGCTTGAGGACGGTGAAGGTCGAGTCACCTACTTCCACACTGTAGAACTGGTTGTCCACTTTGCTTTTGCTCATGTTGTAATGTTTGGCAATATATGACACATCCACTTGTTTCCCAAATCCCTGGTGCACAGAAGGAAGGGGAAGAGGAGGGAGAGTTAAAATAATACAATACAATACAATACACCAGGTTGAAAGAGACCTTCAAGATCATTGAGTCCAACCCATCAACCAATCCAACCCACCCAAACAACTAGATCATGGCACCAAGCACCCCATCAAGTCTCCTCCTGAACACCTCCAGTAATGGTGACTCCATCACCTCCCTGGGCAGCCCATCCCAATGGGCAATCACTCTTTCTGTAGAGAACTTCTTCCTAACATCCAGCCTGAACCTCCCCTGGCGCAGCCTGAGACTGTGTCCTCTTGTTCTGGTGCTGGCTGCCTGGGAGAAGAGACCAAGCCCCACCTGGCTACAACCTCCCTGCAGGGAGTTGGAGAGAGTAAGAAGGTCTCCCTGAGCCTCTTCTTCTCCAGGCTAAGCAACCCCAGCTCCCTCAGCCTCTCCTCACAGGCCTTGTGTACCAAACCCCTCACCAACCTTGTTGCCCTTCTCTGGACACGTTCCAGCATCTCAACCTCCTTCCTAAACTGAGGGGCCCAGAACTGGACACAGGACTCAAGGTGTGGCCTAACCAGTGCAGTGTACAGGGGCAGAATGACCTCCCTGCTCCTGCTGGCCACACTCTGCCTGACCCAGGCCAGGATGCCATTGGCCTTCTTGGCTGCCTGGGCACACTGCAGGCTCATGTTCAGCCTACCATCAACCAGCACCCCCAGCTCCCTCTCTGCCTGGCTGCTCTCAGCCCCTCTGCCCCCAGCCTGTGGCACTGCCTGGGGTTGCTGTGGCCAATGTGCAGCACCTGGCACTTGGATGTCTTCAATCTCCTGCCCTTGGCCTCTGCCCATCTGCCCAGCCTGTCGAGGTTCCTCTGCAAAGCCTCTTTGCCCTCCAGCAGATCAACTCCTGCCCCCAGCTTGGTGTCGTCCGCAAATTCACTGCTGCTGGACTCCATCCCCTCCTCCAGATCATCAATAAAGATGGTAAAGAGGATGGGGCCCAGCACTGATCCCTGGGGCACACCACTGGTGCCTGGCTGCCAGCTGGCTGTGGCACCATTCCCCACCACTCTCTGGGCTCAGCCTGCAGCCAGTTCCTAACCCAGTTCAGAGTGTTGCTGTCCCAGCCAGGGGCTGACAGCTTGGCCAGGGGTTGGCTGTGGGTGACGGTGTCAAAGGCCTTGCTGAGGTCCAGGCAGACTCCATCCACAGCCTGCCCCACATCCCCCAGGCAGTCCCCTGGGCATGGAAGGAGATCAGGTTGGTGAGGCAGGACCTGCCCTTCCTAAATCCCTGCTGGCTGGGCCTGAGCATGAAAAAGGCAGCAAAGCAGAGCTGGTGGAACATCAGAAGAATGATCAAACAGCCCAACAGCCCTCATTTCCTACTATAAATCCCTGGTATTTTAGGCTCCTCCTCATCATCATCATCATCATCACAGCTCCACACACATTCCCAGAGATGCTCTCAAAGGCTGTGCATCAAAGGCTCCTTCAGCCAGGAAGCAAGCACAAAGAGCTGCTGATTTAAGCGACCTGCTGGGTCCTCCAGCTGCTCCTTGTGACACAGGTCCTCTCCACCAACTGCCCTCTGCTTGCTCCTGCTCCTGCCTCGTGCTGCTGGGGGGTACATTCGTGCTGCTCCTGCCCTCACTTGTCTTGCAACAGTCACAGAATGGTCCAGGCTGGAAGGGAGCTCCAAAGCTCACAGCCACCTCCAGCCTGGCTGCAAACACCTCCAGCAAGGAGGCTGCCGCCACCTGCCTGGGCAGCCTGTGCCAGGCTCTCACCACCCTCCTGGCCAACAACTTCTTCCTCACAGCCAAGCTCCAGCTCCCCACTTCTAACTGGCTGGAGGGCCGGGCCCAGAGAGTGGTGGTGAATGGTGCCACAGCCAGCTGGTAGCCAGGCACCAGTGGTGTCCCCCAGGGATCAGTGCTGGGCCCCATCCTCTTCAATGTCTTCATTGATGATCTGGATGAGGGGATTGAGTCAGTCATCAGCAAATTTGCAGCTGACACCAAGCTGGGAGCAGATGTTGGTCAGTCAGAGGGCAGAAGGGCTCTGCAGAGGGACCTCGACCGGCTGGACAGATGGGCAGAGTCCAATGGGATGGCACTGAACAAGTCCAAGTGCCAGGGGCTGCACTTTGGCCACAGCAACCCCAGGCAGAGCTACAGGCTGGGGGCAGAGTGGCTGAGAGCTGCCAAACAGAGAGGGACCTGGGGGTGCTGGTTGACAGCTGCCTGAACATGAGCCAGCAGTGTGCCCAGGGGGCCAAGAAGGCCAATGGCATCCTGGCCTGCATCAGGAATGGTGTGGCCAGCAGGAGCAGGGAGGTCATTGTGCCCCTGTACTCTGCTTTGGTTAGGCCACAGCTTGAGTCCTGTGTCCAGTTCTGGGCCCCTCAGTTTAAGAAGGACATCGAGACACTTGAAGGTGTCCAGAGAAGGGCAACAAGGCTGGTGAGAGGCCTTGAGCACAGCCCTGTGAGGAGAGGCTGAGGGAGCTGGGGTTGCTGAGCCTGGAGAAGAGGAGGCTCAGGGGAGACCTCATTGCTCTCTACAACTCCCTGCAGGGAGGTTGTAGCCAGGTGGGGGTTGGCCTCTTCTCCCTAGCAACCAGCACCAGAACAAGAGGACACAGTCTCAAGCTGCACCAGGGGAAGTTTAGGCTGGAGGTGAGGAGAAAGTTCTTCACCAAGAGAGTGATTCGCCATTGGAATGTGCTGCCCAGGGAGGTGGTGGAGTCCCCATCCCTGGAGGTGTTCAAGAGGGGACTGGATGTGGCACTTGGTGCCATGGTCTCGTCATGGGGTCTGTGGTGACAGGTTGGACTTGATGATCTTTGAGGTCTCTTCCAACCTTAGTAGTACTGTGATACTGTGATACTTCTGCTCCAGCCCCACCAAGTCCCATCCCTCCCTGAGCCCCTCCAAAGTCCCTCCCCAGCTTGCTTGCAGCCCCCTGCAGCTCCTGCAAGGCCACCAGAAGGTCTCCTGGGAGCCTTCTCCTCTGCAGCCTGCAGAACCCCAACTCCCTCAGCCCGTGCTCAGAGCAGAGCAGCTCCAGCCCTCTGCTCCTCTTTCTGGCCCTGCTCTGGACACCTTCCAGCCCCTCCAGAGCCTTCCTGGAACTGTTGAAGAGGGTCACGAAGGATGGAGAGAGACTCTTCCCAAAGGCCTGCAGTGACAGGATGAGATTATAGCATCACAGGATGGTCTGGCTTGGAAGGGAGCTCCAAAGCTCATCCAGTCCAACCCCTCTGCAGTCAGCAGGGGCATCCTCCACTACATCAGCTTGCCCAGAGCTCTGTCCAGCCTCGCCTTGAAGATCTCCAGGGCCTCAATCACCTCCCTGGGCAACTTGTTGCAGTGTTCCACCACTTCCATAGTAAAGAACTTGTTCCTAACATCCAATCTGAATCTAGTTTGAAGCCGTTGCCTCTCATCCTGTCACTGCAGGCCTTTAGGAGTAGTCTCTCCCCATCCTTCTTGTAGCCTCTTCAGGGACTGGAAGTCTGCTCCGAGGTCTGCCTGGAGCCTTCTCTTGTCCAGGCTGAACACCCCCAGCTCCCTCAGCCTGTCCCCAGAGCAGAGCTGCTCCAACCCTCTGCTCATTTTCACGGCCCAATACCTCTCTCCTTTCAACATGAGAGGACTTACATCAGTGTAGGAGTGGGATAAGGGACACAGGGCTCAGACAAGACCAAGTAAGTCTGTTCAGGTGGGCAGCAATACTTCCTCTTTGAGGGCCTTGAGAACATCTCCATAGGAGACAGAGCAGTTTGTGAGGCCAGCAGGGGATTATCCAGAAGCTCAGGAGGTCTTCCCAAGGTTCCAAAGGACGGAGGAGCTGCTCTCCTGAGCTGACAAAAGTCCTAAGCCAAGGCTGATTTTCCTGGCACAAAGACAAGCTGCTGCAAACATTTCTGCTGGCACTGGAGCCTCCAAGTGGGGGAATTCCTGTGCAGAAGGTTCCATGATGACCATTTGAAGCCCACTGGTGAGCTGGGTTCCATGAAAGCCACGGAGCAAGCGTGCAGCAATCTGAGATCAAGCCCCAGAGGTCAGTGTCTGTAATTAAGCTCTCTGGGTTCTGTGGTGCTGAGCATGGGATGCAAATCAAGATCATCAAGTCCAACCTGTCACCACAGACCTCATGACTAAACCATGGCACCAAGTGCCACATCCAGTCCCCTCTTGAACACCTCCAGGGATGGGGACTCCACCTGGGCAGCACATTCCAATGGTGAATGACTCTCTCAGTGAAGAACTTTCTCCTCCCATCCAGCCTCAACCTCCCTGGCACACCTTGAGACTGTGTCCTCTTGTTCTGGTGCTGGGGGCCTGGCAGAAGAGACCAACCCCCACCTGGCTCCACCCTCCCTGCAAGGAGTTGGAGAGAGCAAGAAGGTCTCCCCTGAGCCTCCTCTGCTCCAGGCTAAGCAACCCCAGCTCCCTCAGCCTCTCCTCACAGGGCTGTGCCCCAGACCCCACCTGGAGTACTGCCTCCAGTTCCTGGAGCCCCTATGACAAGAGGGATCTGGAGGGGCTGGAAGGTGTCCAGGGCAGGGCCAGGAGGATGAGCAGAGGGCTGGAGCACCTCTCCTGTGAGGACAGACTGAAGGAGTTGGGGCTGTTCAGGCTGGAGAAGAGAAGGCTCCCAGGTGACCTCATTGTGGCCTTCCAGGATCTGCAGGGGGCTACAGGAAGGCTGGGGAGGGACTGCTCAGGATCTCAGGGAGTGATAGGACTAGGGGGAATGGAATGAAGCTGGAGGTGGGGAGATTCAGGCTGGAGGGGAGGAGGAAGTTCTTCCCCATGAGAGTGGTGAAGCCCTGGAATGGGTTGTGCAGGGAGGTGGTTGAGGCCCCGTCCCTGGAGGTGTTTAAGCCCAGGCTGGATGAGGCTCTGGCCAGGCTGCTCTAGTGTGGGGTGTCCCTGCCCATGGCAGGGGGTTGGAACTGGATGATCCTTGTGGTCCCTTCCAACCCTGTCTGATACTATGACCCCTCCCCAGCCTTGTGCCCCAGACCCCTCCCCAGCTCTGTTGCCCTTCTCTGGACACCTTCCAGCAGCTCAACCTCTTGCCTAACCTCAGCAGCCCAGAGCTGGACACAGGACTCAAGGGGAGGCCTCAGCAGTGCTGAGCACAGGGCACAAGGACTTCCCTGCTCCTGCTGGCCACACTCTGCCTGACCCAGGCCAGGCTGCCCTTGGCCTTCTTGGCCCCCTGGGCACACTGCTGCCTCCTGTTTAGGCAGCTACCCTCTGTGTCTTCTCCTCTCCAGACTACAAAGGTTTGCTGTAGGACAATTAATATTCTTGCCCTGTCCATTATCTCATTTTGTCACTGGACAGCTTTGCCTAATCCCATCCACCTCGTTTGGAGCCTTGGAACCATGTTGATGAACAGAGCTGCTCATTCACGTGGAAAATCCCATTTCAGGGAGATTTCCTTGCCTTGTTAATGAGGCCCAGGGCCAGGCCTGCTTTTTGTGCTTCCAGTGCAGAAAGGGAAGGATTTATGGCCACTGACACAGTGTTAAAGGTCGGAAGGGACCTTCAAGATCATCCACTTCCAAGCCCTCCCACCAGCCCCAGCTTGCTCAGGGCCTCATCCAGCCTGGCCTTCAACACCTCCAGGGAGGGGACAGCCACAGCCTCCCTGGGCAGCCTGTGCCAGAGTCTCCCCAGCCTCACTGCCAACAATTTCTTCCTCCTCTCCACTCTCAGTCTCTCCTCTCCCAGCTCAAAGTCATTGTTCCCTGTCCACTCCCACTCCCAGCCCTTGCCCAGAGTCCCTCCCCAGCTCTCCTGGAGCCCCTCAGGTACTGGGAGGCTGCTCTGAGGTCTCCCTGCAGCCTCCTCCAGGCTGAACAGCCCCAACTCTCCCAGCCTGGCCCCACAGGGGAGGTTCTGCAGCCTCAGCTCATCTCTGTGGCCTCCTCTGGAGCCTCTCCAGCAGCTCCAGGTCCTCCTTGTGCTGGGGGCCCCAGAGCTGGAGGCAGTGCTGCAGGTGGGGGCTGAGCAGAGCAGAGCAGAGGGGCAGAATCCCCTCCCTGTGCTGCTGCTCTCCCTGCTCTGGCTGCAGCTCAGCACTCAGCTGCCTCTGGGCTGCCAGGGACCAGTGCTGGCTCCTGGGCACTTTGTCACCACCTGACCCCCCCCAAAGCCTTCTCCCCCAGGCTGCTCTCCAGCCACTGCTCTCCCAGCCTGCATCTGTGCTTTCTCCCCCGTGTAAGAACTCTGTTTCTTGTATCTCACTGGCAGGATTTTGCTTCTCAGCCCCACTCCTCCTGTTACTGCTGAGCCTCCATTGCCAGAGCTGCTTGTAGCTCAGGCTGTCACACACCTCAGCTGGCACAAATACTGACTGGGCTCATGGCAGGCTAAGCTAAATTGCTCTCCTTTGCATTCCCAAGACAATGAGAGCTGTCACTGTGGCTGTTAGCAGGCACCAGCTGAGCCTCCCCTGAGTGTGAGCAGCCCTCCCCCCTCTGCACACAGAGACACTGTCCTGCACCACCTCCTGGTCTCCAGGCTGGTGACACATGGGTTTGATGGGTGACCACCAGATGGATACAGAACTGGCTTGATGGCTGCACCCAGAGAGTGGCTGTCAATGGCTCCATGTCCCAGGGGAGGCCAGGGACAAGCAGAGTCCCTCAGGGATCAGTCCTGGGACCAGTCTTGTTCAACATCTCTGTGGGTGCCATGGACAGTGGCATCGAGTGCACCCTCAGCAAGGTTGTGATGACACCAAGCTGTGTGGTGCAGCAGACAGGCTGGAGGGAAGGGATCCATCCAGAGGGACCTGGGCAGGCTGGAGAGGTGGGCACAAGCCAACCTCAGGAGCTTCAACAAGACCAAGGGCAGGGTCCTGCAGCTGGGTGGAGGCAACCCCAGGCACAAATCCAGGCTGGGCAGGGACTGGCTGGAGAGCAGCCCTGAGGAGAGAGACTTGGGGGTGCTGGGGGAGGAGAAGCTCAACAGGAGCTCTCAGGGTGCACTTGCAGCCCGGAAAGCCAATCAGAGCCTGGGCTGCAGCAGGAGAAGTGTGGCCAGCAGGGCAAGGGAGGGGATTCTCCCCTCTGCTCAGCCCTGCTGAGACCCCACCTGGAGTACTGCCTCCAGTTCTGGAGCCCCTATGACAAGAGGGATCTGGAGGGGCTGGAAGGTGTCCAGAGCAGGGCCAGGAGGATGAGCAGAGGGCTGGAGCACCTCTCCTGTGAGGACAGACTGAAGGAGTTGGGGCTGTTCAGGCTGGAGAAGAGAAGGCTCCCAGGTGACCTCATTGTGGCCTTCCAGGATCTGCAGGGGGCTACAGGAAGGCTGGGGAGGGCTCTCAGGGGAGTGATAGGACTAGGGGGAATGGAATGAAGCTGGAGGTGGGGAGATTCAGGCTGGAGGTGAGGAGGAAGTTCTTCCCCATGAGAGTGGTGAAGCCCTGGAATGGGTTGTGCAGGGAGGTGGTTGAGGCCCCGTCCCTGGAGGTGTTTAAGCCCAGGCTGGATGAGGCTCTGGGCAGCCTGCTCTAGTGTGGGGTGTCCCTGCCCATGGCAGGGGGTTGGAACTGGATGATCCTTGTGGTCCCTTCCAACCCTGACTGATTCTATGATACTAGGATACCATGAAATCCCCCCAGGAGCACATCAGCTTTTAAGGAGGCTCCCAATCAAGGCTACTGGAACCTGCTGAACTGCTCCAAACGTGGAGACATGGGCAAGGTAAAAAGGATTTAGAAGGAAGACTGAAAGGCTGAGCCCCAGTTTGCAGCTGGCACAGTGCCCACAGAGGAGCAGGAGGCAAGAGGGAGAAGGTTTAGAGCTGGCAGGATTGATGGCTCCCCAGAGGCTCCCAGGCCTCCACCCCAGGTCAGGCAAAGAAGTTGTTGTGGAGGACAGCACAAGATGCAAGAGTGTCAACCTAGAGCAGACTTAGATTGGATGTTAGGAACCAAGTCCTCACTAGGAGGCTGCTGGAAGGCTGCAAGGGGTTGCCCAGGGAGGTGGTTGTGGCCCCATGCCTGCAGAGCTTCCAGGGGAGGCTGGAGAGGCCTCTGGCCCTGCTGACTCCCCTCCTCTTGCCCCCCAGCCCTCAGGTATTTATAAACACTTATTAAATCCTCTCTCAGGGGCTGGTCAGGGGCTGGAGCAGCCCTGCTGTGGGGCCAGGCTGAGGGAGCTGGGGGTGTTCAGCCTGGAGAAGAGAAGCCCCTGATGCCTGAAGAATGCAGCACTGCCAGGTAGCATCAAACCCTGGCCATCATGCCTCAGCCTGTCCTCATGGCAGAGCTGCTCCAAGCCCCTGATCATTTTTGGGGCCCTCCTCTGGTCCCACTCCATCAGGTCCATGTCCTTCCTATATTGGGTGCTCCACACCTGTACTCAGTACTCCAGGTGGGGAAAGAACAGCAAAAGAGTGGCTGCAGAGCAGCCAGGCAGAGGGGGACCTGGGAGGAGTGGTTGACAGCCAGCTGAAGAGGAGGCAGCAGTGTGCCCAGGGGGCCAAGAAGGCCAAGGGCAGCCTGGCCTGGGTCAGGCAGAGTGTGGTCAGCAGGAGCAGGGAAGTCCTTGTGCCCTGTGCTCAGCACTGCTGAGGCCTCCCCTTGAGTCCTGTGTCCAGCTCTGGGCTGCTGAGGTTAGGCAAGAGGTTGAGCTGCTGGAAGGTGTCCAGAGAAGGGCAACAGAGCTGGGGAGGGGTCTGGGGCACAAGGCTGGGGAGGGTTCTGGGGCACAGCCCTGTGAGGAGAGGCTGAGGGAGCTGGGGGTGTTCAGCCTGGAGCAGAGGAGGCTCAGGGGAGACCTTCTTGCTCTCTGCAACTCCCTGCAGGGAGGTTGTAGCCAGGTGGGGGTTGGTCTCTTCTGCCAGGCCCCCAGCACCAGAACAAGAGGACACAGTCTCAAGCTGTGCCAGGGGGAAGTTTAGGCTTGGTCTTAGCAAGAAGTTCTTCCCAGGAAGAGAGATTGGCCATTGGGATGTGCTGCCCAGGGAGGGGGTGGGGTTGATGTCCCTGGAGGTGTTTAAGACAAGCCTGGATGAGGCTCTTCGTGCCATGGTTTAGCTGATCAGATAGGGCTGGGTGCTAGGTTGGATTGATGATCTCTGAGGTCTCTTCCAACCTGGCTGATTGATTGTGTGACAGCCTTTCCTCACCAGAGATGTTGCAGTGCCCTCAGCAGCTGAAGGGAGTTCTTAGAGCAGCCCTGCAGTACCTGAAGGGGGCTACAATAAGGATGGGGAGAGGCTGTCTGCAAAGGCCTGCAGGGCCAGGACCAGGGGCAGTGGCTTTCAGCTGGAGAATGGCTGATTCAGGTTGGATGAGAGGAACAAATTCTTTACTGTGAGGTGCTGGAGCACTTCAACAGGTTGCTCAGGGAGGTGGTGGAGGCCCCATCCCTGGATCTGTTCAGGGTGAGGTGGACAGGGCTCTGGGCAACCTGATGTAGCTGGGGGTTGGACTGGGTGAGCTTTGGAGCTCCTCTCCAGCCTGGACCACTCTGTGATTCTTTAAGCACTGGCTGTGGTTTTCTGTGGGGTTTTGTTTCAGCCCACAGCTTCTCTTTACCTTTCCCTGTGCCAGATACAACACCCCCCACAGCTCCCAGCAGCTTCAGACCTGCCTCTTGCCTAGTTCTGATTCCAGAGGGAGCAGCAGGACTGAGCTTCGTTCCCTTTTCACTGCTCTCTACCAAACAGACAACCACAAAGCAAGGCCCTGTTGACCTATTCCTCACCTGCCCTCCCCATGCTCACTGAGCTCTAACTGCTTTTAATTGCTTCCTTCCTGCAGGCACAGGGCTTCTGGAGGTCATTTGGTGGCTGTGGTTATCACCTGCTGCTCAGAAGTCCAAAGGGACTTCTCCTCAGGCAGAGCCTCTAAGTGATGAGCAATGCTGAGGTGTTGGAGCGTGCCCAGAGGAGAGCAACAAACCTGATGAAGGTGTGGGGAAGGGATTGTGCCCCTGGACTCAGCACTGGGGAGGCTGCACTTCCAATGCTGGGTTCAGTTTTGGGGCCCTCACTGCAAGGAGGACATTGAGGAGCTGGAGCAGGGCCAGAGAAGGGCAAGAAAGGTGGGGAAGGGTCTGGAGAAGAGGGCTGGGGAGGAGCACCTGAGGGAGCTGGGGGTGTTTAATCTGTGGGGAGACCTCCTTGCTCTCTACAGCTCCCTGAGAGGAGGCTGGAGCCAGGTGGGAGTTGGTCTCTTCTCCCTAATAACAATGACAGGAGGAAATGGCCTCTGAGTTGCAACAGGTTGGATATTAGAGGAATCTTCTTGGATTCAGGCAGGGCAGGTCCTGCCTGACCAACCTGATCTCCTTCCATGCCCAGGGGACTCCCTGGTGGATGTGGGGCAGGGTGTGGATGGAGTCTGCCTGGACCTCAGCAAGGCCTTTGACACCGTCCTCCACAGCCAACCCCTGGCCAAGCTGTCAGCCCCTGGCTGGGACAGCAGCACTCTGAGCTGGGTTAGGAACTGGCTGCAGGCTGAGCCCAGAGAGTGGTGGTGAATGGTGCCACAGCCAGCTGGCAGCCAGGCACCAGTGGTGTGCCCCAGGGATCAGTGCTGGGCCCCAGCCTGATCAATATCTTCATTGAGGATCTGGAGGAGGGGATGGAGTCCATCAGCAGTGAATGTGCAGCTGACAGCAAGCTGGGGGCAGGAGTTGAGGCTATGAAGATGATCAGAGGGCTGCAGAACATCCCCTGTGGGGCCAGGCTGGGAGAGCTGGGGCTGTTCAGCCTGGAGAAGAGAAGGCTGCAGGGAGACCTCAGAGCAGCCTTCCAGTACCTGAAGGGGCTCCAGGAGAGCTGGGGAGGGACTCTGGACAAGGGATGGGAGTGGGAGTGGACAGGGGACAATGGCTTTGAGCTGGGAGAGGAGAGATTGAGAGTGGAGAGGAGGAAGAAATTGTTGAGGGTGAGGCTGGGGAGACTCTGGCACAGGCTGCCCAGGGAGGCTGTGGCTGCCTCCTGCCTGGAGGTGTCCAAGGCCAGGCTGGATGAGGCCCTGAGCAAGCTGGGGGCTGGTGGGAGGTGTCCCTGCCCACGGCAGGGGGGTTGGATCTGGCTGATCTTGAAGCTCCCTTCCAAGCCAACCCATTCTGTGCCTCTATGTCTGCCTGCAAATTCAGCTGGCACATTTACCTGGGATGAAAAAGGCAACCCTCAGAGGATTAGCTGGCATTGTAATGAAGCACCAGGAAAATCATGCAGGACCAACAGGAAACTGAACTTCCAAGCACTTTAGAGAAGGAAGGTTTTGGGGGCTGCTGCTTTGCTCAGCCTGCACTCAGCTCATAAACTCTCTCCTCCCAGCAGGCTGCTGGCTTTTCCCTGCTGCTCTGTTCTCTGCCACTGTGGGGGGGTGAGGCTGCAAAGGAAGTGAAGTGCAAAGGAAGTGAAGTACAAAGGCATACTGTACCTGGCTTTACCTGCAAGGAACACACACCTGACAAAAGGCAATCTTCACATCCAGAGTGGGCTCACCACAATAGTGCAAGAAATGGCGGCTCATAAATACCTGCAAGCAAAGAATTGCAGCCAGGTCACGCCTGGGACACCAGCCCTGACTCCCAGGGGCACACCAGCCCAGCCTGGGCTGACCCCCCACCCTGCTCCAGCCTCCCCTCAGGTCTCCCTCAGCCTCCTCTGCTCCACACTCCACACCCCCAGCTCCCTCAGCTGCTCCTCCCCAGCTAAGCCTGGAGAAGAGGAGGCTCAGGGGAGACCTCATTGCTCTCTCCAACTCCCTGCAGGGAGGTTGTAGCCAGGTGGGGGTTGGTCTCTTCCCCCAGGCCCCCAGCACCAGAACACAGTCTCAAGCTCAATCTCAAGCTCAAATCTCAAGAGAGATTGGCCACTGGAATGGGCTGCCCAGGGAGGTGGTGGAGTCCCCATCCCTGGAGGTGTTCAAGAAGGGACTGGATGTGGCACTTGGAGCCATGGTTTAGTTGTCAGGAGGTAGGGATTAGGTCATGCTTTGGACTTGATGGTAGGAAGAAGTTCTTCCCAGCAAGAGAGATTGGCCACTGGGATGAGCTGCCCAGGGAGGTGGTGGAGTCCCCATCCCTGGAGGTGTTTAGGAAGAGTCTGGATGAGGCCCTTGGTGCCATGGTTGAGTTGCTCAGATGGTGCTGGGTGAGAGGTTGGACTGGATGATCTCAAAGGTCTTTTCCAACCTGGTTGATTCTACCTTCTATCTTCCATCTTCTATCTTCTATTTTCTCTTCTATCTATCTTCTATCTATCTTCTATCTATCTTCTATCTTCTATTTTCTCTTCTATCTTCTATCTATCTTCTATCTATCTCCTATCTTCTATCTATCTTCTATCTTCTATCTTCTATTTTCTCTTCTATCTATCTTCTATCTATCTTCTATCTATCTTCTATTTTCTCTTCTATCTTCTATCTATCTTCTATCTTTTATCTTCTATTTTCTCTTCTATCTTCTATCTATCTTCTATCTATCTTCTATCTTCTATTTTCTCTTCTATCTTCTATCTATCTTCTATCTTCTATCTATCTTCTATCTATCTCCTATCTTCTATCTATCTTCTATCTTCTATCTTCTATTTTCTCTTCTATCTATCTTCTATCTATCTTCTATCTATCTTCTATTTTCTCTTCTATCTTCTATCTATCTTCTATCTTTTATCTTCTATTTTCTCTTCTATCTTCTATCTATCTTCTATCTATCTTCTATCTTCTATTTTCTCTTCTATCTTCTATCTATCTTCTATCTTCTATCTATCTTCTATCTATCTCCTATCTTCTATCTATCTTCTATCTTCTATCTTCTATTTTCTCTTCTATCTATCTTCTATCTATCTTCTATCTATCTTCTATTTTCTCTTCTATCTTCTATCTATCTTCTATCTATCTTCTATCTTCTATCTTCTATTTTCTCTTCTATCTATCTTCTATCTTCTATCTTCTATCTTCTATTTTCTCTTCTATCTTCTATCTTCTATCTTCTATCTTCTATCTATCTTCTATGTATCTCCTATCTTCTATCTTCCTTCTATCTTCTATCTTCTATCTATCTTCTATCTATCTTCTATCTATCTTCTATCTTCTATCTATCTCCTATCTTCTATCTTCCTTCTATCTTCTATCTTCTAACTATCTTCTATCTTCTATCTACTATCTTTTATCTATCTTCTATCTTCTATCTCCTATCTCCCATTTTCTATCTTCTATCTTCTATCTTCTATCTTTTATCTATCTTCTATCTCCTAGCTTCCATTTTTTATCTTCTATCTTCTATCTATCTTCTATCTATCTTCTAACTATCTTCTATCTTCTATCTATCTTCTATCTATCTTCTATCTTCTATCTATCTTCTATCTTCTATCTATCTTCTATCTATCTCCTATCTTCTATTTTCTCTTCTATCTTCTATCTTCTGTCTATCTTCTATCTTCTATCTATCTTCTATCTTCTATCTATCTTCTATCTATCTCCTATCTTCTATTTTCTCTTCTATCTTCTATCTTCTATCTTCTATCTTCTATCTTCTATCTTCTATCTATCTTCTATCTATCTTCTATCTTCTATTTTCTCTTCTATCTTCTATCTTCTATCTTCTACCTATCTTCTATCTTCTATCTTCTATTTTCTCTTCTATCTATCTTCTATCTATCTTCTATCTATCTTCTATCTTCTATTTTCTCTTCTATCTTCTATCTATCTTCTATCTATCTTCTATCTTCTATTTTCTCTTCTATCTTCTATCTGTCTTCTATCTTCTATCTATCTCCTATCTTCTATCTATCTCCTATCTTCTATCTATCTTCTATCTTCTATCTATCTTCTATCTTCTATCTTCTATCTTCTATCTTCTATTTTCTCTTCTATCTTCTATCTTCTATCTATCTTCTATCTTCTATTTTGTCTTCTATCTTCTATCTATCTTCTATCTATCTTCTATCTTCTATCTTCTATTTTCTCTTCTATCTTCTATCTATCTTCTATGTATCTCCTATCTATCTTCTATCTATCTTCTATCTATCTCCTATCTTCTATCTTCCTTCTATCTTCTATCTATCTTCTATCTTCTATCTACTATCTTTTATCTATCTTCTATCTTCTATCTCCTATCTCCCATTTTCTATCTTTTATCTTCTATCTATCTTTTATCTTTTATCTATCTTCTATCTCCTATCTTCCATTTTCTATCTTCTATCTTCTATCTTCTATCTTCTATCTTCTATCTTCTATCTTCTATCTTCTATCTTCTATCTATCTTATATCTTCTATCTATCTTCTATCTCCTATCTTCTATCTTCCTTCTATCTTCTATCTTCTATCTATCTTCTATCTTCTATCTCCTACCTTCTATTTTCTATCTTCTTTCTATCTTCTATCTTCTATCTTCTACCTATCTTCTGTCGTCTATCTTCTATCTTCTTCCTATCTTCTGTCGTCTATCTTCTATCTTCTTCCTATCTTCTATCTTCTACCTATCTTCTATCTTCTATCTCCTATCTTCTATTTTCTATCTTCCATCTTCTATCTCTTCTATCTTCTATCTTCTACCTATCGTCTATCTTCTATCTTCTATCTATCTTCTATCTTCTATCATCTATCTTCTATCTATCTTCTATCATCTATCTTCTATCTTCTATCTGCCTTCTATCTTCAATCTTCTATCTTCTATCTATCTTCAATCTTTATATATTCTATACTCTGTCTTCTGTATCTTGCCCTTGGCTGCTCTGCTTGGTTTAAACAAGGAGGAAGCTACAGGATGCTGCCAGTCTGCTGGCTCTCTGCATTGAGCACCTTTGTAGCCTGACTGTAGGAAATAGATGCAGGGAATCACTCAGCTTGGAAAATACCTTCCAGGTTGTGAATTCCAACCATCAACCAACCCTGGAAGATTGCATCCAGTGCTGAGCTCCCCAGCTCAGGAGGGACAGGGAGCTGCTGCAGAGAGGCCAAGGCAGGCTCCAAGGCTGCTGAAGGCACTGCAGCACTGCCTGGGGAGGAGAGGCTGAGAGCCCTGGGGGTGCTGAGTGTGCAGAGGAGAAGGCTGAGAGGCATCTGATCAATGTCTCTCAAGAGCTGAGGGCTGGGGGCAGGAAGGGAGGCACAGGGACAGCCTCTGCTCACTCTGCCCTGGCACAGGCCGAGGGGCAAGGGCTGGCAAGTGCAGCCCAGGAGCTTGCAGCTCAGCATCAGGAGGAACTTCTTGCCTGGGAGGCTGCCAGAGGCCTGGAGCAGGCTGCCCAGAGAGCTTGTGGAGTCTCCTTGTGTGGAGCCTCTGCAGCCCTGGCTGGAGGTGTTCCTTTGGGCCCTGGGCTGGATCCTCTGCCCCTGCTCTGGCAGGGGGCTGGCACTGGAAGCTCACCAGAGCTCCCTTCCAACCCTGACCATCCTGTGAGCCTGGGATCCTATGATAAACAGGAGAGGTCCCAACACTGAGCCCTGAGCAGCACCACTTGTGACTGGCCCCCAGCTGGGTTTACATGTCCAAGTCACCCCAGCAACCTGCCCTTCAAAGAGCAGCCCTCCAGCCTCAGCAGCGATTGCTTCTGGAAGCTAACTCACTTTTCCCTCCCCTCCCACATCTCATTTCGAGCACTCCAACCCAAGAGCACTTCCAGGAGCGGGTTCCAGGAGGCCCACTGCTTGGCAGAGGAGCTCTGAGACCTGCCAAAGAGGCTGAATGCAAAGTGAAGTGTGCAAGTGGATTAATAATAGATAAAGAGAGTGGCTTCTGCTGACAAAGTGCTGCTCTGTTGTGTCTGTGCTCTCCTTTTAATTACTCTGGCAGCAACTGGGGAAATCAATGGTGTGAGCAGAGTGATTAAGAAGGTTGAATCCCAGCAGAAGCAGATCACCTTCCACTGGGATGAGAAGTGATGGGATGTGAGGCAAAAAAAAACCCACAACACCCCACCAGAATCCTGCAAGCAGCTCTAAAGCTGAAGGGCTGGAAGGGGAAAGGAGGAGGGTGAAGAGTTTAGGACCAGCACTCAACAGGCTGCTGGTGGAAATCCACCAGAAAGGGCAAAGAGCACAGAGAGTGGGCAGGGAGGGCACTGACAGGTGCCCAGGTAGGCACTCTCAGCAAAGCTTTCACATGCAGGACAGCAACAAAACAAATGAGCTCCAGTGGGCTGCCATAGCTGCCTGGGTAGATGCAGGGAGCCCAGGGGCTGTAGTCCACCTTGGCCTGAGTAAGGCTTTGGACACTGTCTCCCATAACATCCTTGTGAGAAGCTCCACTAGCTCCCTGGGCAGCCTGTGCCAATCCCTGACCCCTCTGGCAGCAAAGAAATTCTTCCACCTCTCCAACCTAACCCTCCCCTGGGGCAGCTTGAGGCCATTTCCTCTCCTTCTATCAGCTGAGACTAGGGGGCAGAGCCCAACCCCCCTGGCTGCAGCCTCCTCTCAGGGAGCTGCAGAGAGCAAGGAGGTCTCCCTCAGCCTCCTCTGCTCCACACTCCCCACCCCCAGCTCCCTCAGCTGCTCCTCCCCAGCCCTCTTCTCCACACCCTTCCCCACCTTTCTTGCCCTTCTCTGGCCCTGCTCCAGCTCCTCAATGTCCTCCTTGCAGTGAGGGCCCCAAAACTGAACCCAGCATTGGAAGTGCAGCCTCCCCAGTGCTGAGTCCAGGGGCACAATCCCTTCCCCACACCTTCTACCTCAGAGCTAGTCAGCTATTCATTGAGTGCACCCTCAGCAGGGTTGTGATGACACCAAGCTGTGTGGTGCAGCAGACAGGCTGGAGGGAAGGGATCCATCCAGAGGGACCTGGGCAGGCTGGAGAGGTGGGCACAAGCCAACCTCAGGAGCTTCAACAAGACCAAGTGCAGGGTCCTGCAGCTGGGTGGAGGCAACCCCAGGCACAAATCCAGGCTGGGCAGGGACTGGCTGGAGAGCAGCCCTGAGGAGAGAGACTTGGGGGTGCTGGGGGAGGAGAAGCTCAACAGGAGCTCTCAGGGTGCACTTGCAGCCCGGAAAGCCAACCAGAGCCTGGGCTGCAGCAGGAGCAGTGTGACCAGCAGGGCAAGGGAGGGGATTCTGCCCCTCTGCTCAGCCCTGGGGAGACCCCACCTGGAGTACTGCCTCCAGTTCTGGAGCCCCTATGACAAGAGGGATCTGGAGGGGCTGGAAGGTGGCCAGAGCAGGGCCAGGAGGATGAGCAGAGGGCTGGAGCACCTCTCCTGTGAGGACAGACTGAAGGAGTTGGGGCTGTTCAGGCTGGAGAAGAGAAGGCTCCCAGGTGACCTCATTGTGGCCTTCCAGGATCTGCAGGGGGCTACAGGAAGGCTGGGGAGGGACTGCTCAGGCTCTCAGGGAGTGATAGGACTAGGGGGAATGGAATGAAGCTGGAGGTGGGGAGATTCAGGCTGGAAGTGAGGAGGAAGTTCTTCCCCATGAGAGTGGTGAAGCCCTGGAATGGGTTGTGCAGGGAGGTGGTTGAGGCCCCGTCCCTGGAGGTGTTTAAGCCCAGGCTGGATGAGGCTCTGGCCAGGCTGCTCTAGTGTGGGGTGTCCCTGCCCATGGCAGGGGGGTTGGAACTGGATGATCCTTGTGGTCCCTTCCAACACCTGAGTGACCGACACTATGATCCTATGATTACTACTATGAATGCTCCTCAGTCAGCCACAGAACCTCTTCCACTTGCAGGGAGCTTGGGAGCTCTGTTAGCTCACCCTCTCTGCTCAAGGACAGGGGAGCTGCTGGCATGGTCTGCAAAGCCTGGCTGCTCAGTGCCTGCCTTGGCTTGCAGTTGCACATCACAGCAGCAGCTACACAACTGGACCCACTGTGACTGCAGGAAGAGGCTTAGCTGTGAAGCTGCCTGTGCTCCTGAGCAGATTACTGTAACTTCTGCAGCTTGTTTCCCAAACGGCTCACAGCCAGATCCCTCCCCTTCTGAAAAGCTTTTCCCCCTGCTTCCTGAGCTCCAACAGTTGTCAGATGTAATTGCTGCCAGGGCAGAAGTGCTCCTGGGGCTGCTCACCTCGGGGATGCAAGCAGGGTTCAATGAAGATACCTCTGTGAGCTCTCAGTAGCCACTGCCAGGTGCATCTTTTGCAGAGGCTTTCTGGGTTCTACTGATTCAAACTGGAAAGAGATGTGAGGAAAGAAGATCCTTCCTGGAGAAGAGGCATCAAGAATCACAGCATGGCCCAGGCTGGAAGGGAGCTCAAGGCTCAGCCAGCCCCAACCCCCCTGCCCTGGGCAGGGACACCTCACACCACAGCAGCTTGCTCACAGCCACCTCCAGCCTGGCTGCAAACACCTCCAGCCAGGAGGCTGCCACCACCTCCCTGGGCAGCCTGGGCCAGGCTCTCACCACCCTCCTGGGCAGCAACTTCTTCCTCACAGCCAAGCTCCAGCTCCCCACTTCATGGGGAAGAAGAGTAGAGTTGAGTAGGAGTAGGAGTAGGAGTAGGGGTAGGAGTAGGAGTAGAGGTAGAGTAGAGGTAGGGGTAGGAGTAGGAGTAGGGGTAGGGGTAGGAGTAGGGGTAGGGGTAGGAGTAGGGGTAGGGGTAGGTGTAGGGTTAGGGGTAGGGGTAGGGGTAGGAGTAGGGGTAGGGGTAGTAGTAGGGGTAGGGGTAGGTAGTAGGGGTAGGAGTAGGGAGCAGGGGTAGGGGTAGGGGGGTAGTAGGGGTAGGAGTAGGGGTTAGGAGTAGGAGTAGGAGTAGGGGTAGGGGTAGTAGTAGGGGTAGGTGTAGAGGTAGGGGTAGGGGTAGTAGTAGGAGTAGGAGTAGGAGCAGGAGTAGGAGTAGGGGTAGGGGTAGGGGTAGGAGTAGGGGTAGGGGTAGGGGCAGGAGTAGGGGCAGGAGTAGGAGTAGGGGTAAGTAGGGGTAGGGCAGGAGTAGGAGTAGGGGTAGGGGTAGGAGGTAGGGGTAGGGGTAAGGGTAGGGGTAGGGGTAGTAGTAGGAGTAGGGGTAGGAGTAGGGGCAGGAGTAGGAGCAGGAGTAAGGGGAGCAGGAGTAGGTAGGGGTAGGAGTAGGGGTAGGAGTAGGGGTAGGGGTAGGAGTAGGGGTAGGGATAGGGGTAGGGGTAGGGTAGGAGTAGGGAGTAGGGGAGTAGGAGTAGGAGCAGGAGCAGGAGCCCCAGAGCAGGTTGCTCACAGCCACATCCAGCCTGGCCTTCAAAACCTATAGGGATGAAGCTGCCACCACCTCCCTGGGCAACCTGTGCCAGGCTCTCACCACCCTCAAGGAGAAGAAGTGTAGGAGCAGGAGCAGCAGCAGGAACAGAAGCAGGAGCAGGAGCAGCAGCAGGAATAGGAGTAGGAGCAGAAGCACCAGATCAGGTTGCTCCCCTCCAGGGATGAGGCTGCCACCACCTCCCTGGGCAGCCTGGGCCAGGCTCTCACCACCCTCCTGGCCAACAACTTCTTCCTCACAGCCAAGCTCCAGCTCCCCACTTCTACTTCTGCTCCAGCCCCCCAGTCCTGTCCCTCCCTGACACTCTCAAAAGTCCCTCCCCACTTCAACCCCCTGCCATGGGCAGGGACACCTCTCAACTAGACTTGGCTCTGCTCAAGGCTTCATCCAACCTGGCCTTGAACACCCCCAGGCAGGAGGCAGCCACAGCCTCCCTGGGCAGCCTGCGCCAGAGTCTCACCACCCTCATACTGAGGAACTTCTTCCTCAGCTCCAGTGTAACCCTGCTCTCCCTCAGCTTCAAACCATTCCCCTTGTCTCCCCTGAGAGAGGAGCTTGTAGCCAGGTGGGGGTTGGGCTCTTCTCCCAGGCAAGCAGCACCAGAACAAGAGGACACAGTCTCAAGCTGCGCCAGGGGAGGTTCAGGCTGGACCTTAGGAAGAAGTTCTTCATAGAGAGAGAGATTGGCCATGGGAATGTGCTGCCCAGGGAGGTGGTGGAGTCACCTTCATTGGAGGTGTTCAGGAGGAGACTGGATGGGGTGCTTGGTGCCATGGCTTAGTTGAGAGGCTGAAGGAGCTGGGGAGGGTTAGGGTGGAGGAGAGGAGGCTGAGGGAGAGCTCCTGGCTGGCTGCAGCTCCCTGAGAGGAGGCTGTGGAGAGGCTGCTGCTGGTCTCTGCTCACAGGGAATTAGTTATAGAACAAGAGGCGATGGCTTCAAGCTGCACCAGGGCAGGGTTAGACTGGACATGAGGAGAGGGTTTTTTTCCCCCAGCCAGAGTGGTCAGGGATTGGACTGTGCTGCCCAGGGAGGTGGTGGAGTCCCCAAGCCTGGAGGGGTTTGAAGGTGCTTTGGCTGTGGTGCTTGGGGCTGTGGCTCAGGGGTGAGCCTGGCAGGGCAGGGGTTGGACTTGGGGCTCCCCCAGGCTCTGCCCCAGCCTGAATGCTTCTGTGGTTCTGTGTTTCTGTGGAGCGAGAATCCTTCTCCTGCTGGCCAGCAGGATGCAGTTATCAGCCTGTGTGTGCAGAGGGATGTTGTACCAATGACATTCACTGTGCCAGCACTTGTCAACTGGGTGCTTCAGAAGCTCTGAGCAAGCTGGACAGCTCCAGTTCTCAACCAGAAGGGCGCATTCGGGCAGCCACTGCGAGACGTTCCCGCTTCCAAGGTGTCTTAGAGCCCAGTCCTGGCTGCACTCCCCTGCAGCTATAAATAGAGTGGCTCATGCACTGCAGCAGCTCCACGGCAGGAGCCCTTCCACGAGCGGGGAGGGAAGAGCCTCTCTGAGGCACAGCTTCTCAAGGACATGCAGAGTCAGCAGAGCACAGAGCAGCTGCCACTGCTGGCAGGGGGGAAACAGAGTTTGCAAGAAGGCTGCCTTGAGCTGGAAGGGGAGAAGGGGAGGGGGAAAAAAGGAGAGGGGGGGGAAAAAAGGGAGGAGAGGAATGTGACCATAGAATTATGGAACTGGCAGGATTGGAAGGGAGCTCAAGGCTCAGCCAGCCCCAACCCCCTGCCATGGGCAGGGACCCCTCACACCACAGCAGCTTGCTCACAGCCACCTCCAGCCTGGCTGCAAACCCCTCCAGCCAGGAGGCTGCCACCACCTCCCTGGGCAGCCTGGGCCAGGCTCTCACCACCCTCCTGGCCAACAACTTCTTCCTCACAGCCAAGCTCCAGCTCCCCACTTCTAGTTCTGCTTCATCCCCCCCCAGTCCTATCCCTCCCTCACCCCCTCCAAAGTCCCTCCTCAGCTTGCTTGCAGCCCCCTGCAGATCCTGGAAGGCCACCAGAAGGTCTCCTCACTGCAGGCAGGCCACAACACCTCCTCTAGCTGGCTCCACGACCTCTCCACAGAGGACTGCATGACCAAAGCAGGCTCTGCACAGGTTTGCAGGCACACAGTGAGAGCTCACTTTGCATTTCCAAGAGATTCAGAGGGAGAGCTATTTTAAGGCCTTTCCTGGGTTTACTACTCTGCTCTGCTCAGACCCCACCAGGTCTTCAGTGTCTGGATCAGAGGGCCTCAGCTCACAGGATGTTAGGGGTTGGAAGTGACCTCTGGAAACCTCCAAGTCCAACCCTCCTGCCAGAGCAGGAGCAGAGGATCCAGCCCAGGGCACACAGGAGCACATCCAGACAGGGCTGCAAAGGCTGCACAGAAGGAGGCTCCACAACCTCTCTGGGCAGCCTGCTCCAGGCCTCTGGCAGCCTCCCAGACATCTGCCACTCACTGACATGTTGGGAGGAAGACCCCAATGTATGCAATGTTTGAGGGGAGCATCTGAGGCCTGCTCTGCTTCAAAGGGTCTGCAGATACAGTACAATACACCAGGTGGGAAGAGACCTTCGAGACCATCACGTCCAACCCATCAACCAATCCAACCCACCCAAACAACTCAACCATGGCACCAAGCACCCCATCCAGTCTCCTCCTGAACACCTCCAATGAAGGTGACTCCACCACCTCCCTGGGCAGCACATTCCAATGGGCAATCTCTCTCTCTATGTAGAACTTCTTCCTAAGGTCCAGCCTGAACCTCCCTTGGCACAGCTTGAGACTGTGTCCTCTTGTTCTGGTGCTGGGGGCCTGGGAGAAGAGACCAACCTCTGCCTGGCTACAACCTCCCTTCAGGGAGTTGTAGAGAGCAAGAAGGTCTCCCCTGAGTCTCCCCTTCTCCAGGCTAAGCAACCCCAGCTCCCTCAGCCTCTCCTCACAGGGCTGTGCTCCAAACCCCTCCCCAGCCTTGTTGCCCTTCTCTGGACACCTTCCAGCAAGTCAACCTCCTTCCTAAACTGAGGGGCCCAGAACTGGACACAGGACTCAAGGTGTGGCCTAACCAGTGCTGAGCACAGGGGCAGAATGACCTCCCTGCTCCTGCTGGCCACACTCTGCCTGATGCAGGCCAGGATGCCATTGGCCCTCTTGGCCCCCTGGGCACACTGCAGGCTCCTGTTCAGCCTAGCATCAATCAGCACCCCCAGGTCCCTCTCTGCCTGGCTGCTCTCAGCCTGTAGCACTGCCTGGGGTTGCTGTGGCAAATGTGCAGCACCTGGCACTTGGATGTGTTCAGTCTCCTGCCCTTGGCCTCTGCCCATCTGTCCAGCCTGGCAAGGTCCCTCTGCAAAGCCTCTCTGCCCTCCAGCAGATCAACTCCTGCCCCCAGCTTGCTGTCAGCTGCAAACTTACTGCTGCTGATGGACTCAATGCCCTCATCCAGATCATCAATAAAGATGTTGAAGGGCATGGGGCCCAGCACTGATCCTTGGGGCACACCACTGGTGCCTGGCTGCCAGATGCATTGTCACTGCTCTTCAGTTTAGAGCTGCCAGGTTACAGGGACTGAAGAGAGCTCTCCCTCAGCAGTTCCAGCTGGCTCCTCCATCAGTACAACAGAACATGACAGCTTTCACAAAGCATCACCTTCCCCCAGCACAAGCCCTGCCTTGCTGAAGGACTGCCAAGATGTTTGGCACAGTTGCCAGCCTGGATTAAGAGGGGCAGGCCAGCACAGCACTGATGTGCTCAGAGCAGAGGGAGTGCTGCTGGAGCAAGTGATCTCCCCTTCCTTTGGCAGAAATCAAGGACAAGAACAGGGCAAGCAACAGTGCCCACCATGGAGTCACCTACCTGTGACAGTACTGCAGGTAACCTTGGGGGTGATGTCCTGAGCATCAGCTGTTAATCACAGAATGGTTTGGGCTGGAAGGGATCTCCAAAGGTCATCCAGACCAACCCCCCTGCAGTCAGCAGGGACATCCTCATCCAGATCAGGCTGTTTAGAGCCTTCTCGAGCCTGACTTTGAATAGCTGCAGGGCTGGGACCTCAACTGCCTCCCTGGGCAAGCTGCTGCAGTGTTCCTTCACCTTGTTCCTAACATCCCAGCTAAACCTGCCCTTCACTCATTTCAAACCATTGTCCCTCCTCCTGTCCCTGCAGGCCTTTGCAAACAGTCCCTCTGCAGCCTCCTTGTAGCTCCCTTCAGGTGCTGGCAGGCTGCTGTCAGGTCTCCCCAGAGCCTTCTCTTCTCCAGGCTGAGCAACCCCAGCTCCCCCAGCCTGGCCTCAGAGCAGAGCAGGGCCCAAGCCAACCTCATGAAGTTCAACAAGACCAAGTGCAAGGTCTTGTGGGGCAGGGCAATCCCAAGCACAGATCCAGGCTGGGTGAGGAGTGGCTGGAGAGCAGCCTTGGGGAGAAGGCCTTGGGGGGGTGTCAGGTGGTGACAAAGTGCCCAGGAGCCAGCACTGGTCCCTGGCAGCCCAGAGCCAGCTGAGTGCTGAGCTGCAGCCAGAGCAGGGAGAGCAGCAGCACAGGGAGGGGATTCTGCCCCTCTGCTCTGCTCTGCTCAGCCCCCACCTGCAGCACTGCCTCCAGCTCTGGGGCCCCCAGCACAAGGAGGACCTGGAGCTGCTGGAGAGGCTCCAGAGGAGGCCACAGAGATGCTCAGAGGCTGCAGAACCTCCCCTGTGGGGCCAGGCTGGGAGAGTTTGGGCTACCCTTCTGCTCTTGACAAGGGCTAGGAGTGACAGGATGAAGGGTGATGGCTTTGAGCTGGAAGAGAGGAGATTAGGAAGAAATGCTTGAGAGTGTGCAGCTGCACAATTCCCTTGGTGATGGTTTTGTATTTAGCACTGAGATCAGGAATTTTGCTACTGCCAACAGCAGAGGAAGGAGGCTGAAGGTACTGCTTCCAGTCTTGGTGCCCCTAGGCACAAGAAGGAACTGGAAGTGTTGGAGCAGGTCCAGAGGGGGCACAGAGATGATCAGAGGCTGCAGAACCTCCCCTACAGGGACAGGATGAGAAAGTTGGGGCTGTTCAGCCTGGAGAAGAGAAGGCTTCAGGGAGACCCCAGAGCAACCTTCCAGTAGCTGAAGGGGCTCCAGGAGAGCTGGGGAGGGACTTTGGCCAAGGGCTGGAAGTGACAGGCTGAGGAACAATGGCTTTGAGCTGGGAGAGGGGAGACTGAGAGTGGAGAGGAGGAAGGAATTGTTGGCAGTGAGGCTGGGGAGACTCTGGCACAGGCTGCCCAGGAGGCTGTGGCTGCCTCCTGCCTGGAGGTGTTCAAGGCCAGGCTGGGTGGGGCCTTGAGTAACCTGGGGCTGGTGTGAGGTGTCCCAAGAGTAGAATGGAATGGAATGGAATGGAATGGAATGGAATGGAATGGAATGGAATGGAATGGAATGGAATGGAATGGAATAAATCAGACCAGGTTGGAAGAGACCTTCGAGATCATGACGTCCAACCTATCAACTAATCCAACACCACCTAATCAACTCAACCATGGCACCAAGCACCCCATTAAGTCTCCTCCTGAACACCTCTAATGAAGGTGACTCCACCACCTCCCTGGGAAGCACATGCCAATGAGCAATCACTGTCTCTGTGTAGCACTTCTTCCTAAGGTCCAGCCTAAACTTCCCCTGGCACAGCTTGAGACTGTGTCCTCTTGTTCTGGTGCTGGGGGCCTGGGAGAAGAGATCAACCCCCACCTGGCTACAGCCTCCCTGCAGGGAGTTGGAGAGAGCAAGAAGGTCTCCCCTGAGCCTCCTCTTCTCCAGGCTAAGCAACCCCAGCTCCCTCAGCCTCTCCTCACAGGGCTGTGCCCCAGACCCCTCCCCAGCCTTGTGCCCCAGACCCCTCACCAACTTTGTTGCCCTTCTCTGGACACCTTCCAGCAGCTCAACCTCCTTCCTAAACTGAGGGGCCCAGAACTGGACACAGGACTCAAGGTGAGGCCTAACCAGTGCAGTGTACAGGGGCAGAATGACCTCCCTGCTCCTGCTGGCCACACTCTTCCTGATGCAGGCCAGGATGCCATTGGCCTTCTTGGCCGCCTGGGCTCACTGCAGGCTCCTGTTCAGCCTCCCATCAACCAGCACCCCCAGCTCCCTCTCTGCCTGGCTGCTCTCAGCCCCTCTGCCCCCAGCCTGTGGCACTGCCTGGGGTTGCTGTGGCCAATGTGCAGCACCTGGCACTTGGATGTCTTCAATCTCCTGCCCTTGGCCTCTGCCCATCTCTCCAGCCTGTCCAGGTCCCTCTGCAAAGCCTCTTTGCCCTCCAGCAGATCAACTCCTGCCCCCAGCTTGGTGTCGTCCGCAAACTTACTGCTGATGGACTCAATGCCCTCATCCAGATCATCAATAAAGATGCTGAGTGCAGGGGGCTGGGCTGGAGGAGCTCCCTTTGGAGCCCCCTTCCAGCCCAGCCCATTCTGTGATTTCAGGCTGCCTGGATTCAGTGCATTTCCCTTGGTAAAAGCCAAAGATAAAAGTCAGTGTTGTCACACTGCCTGAGGCTTTGGGAGGCAGTGCAGGAAGGGACCATTGTAGACAGCAGAGCAGAGGAAGCATTTTCCTCTCTCAGTGCAGAGCCAGTCAAAATATGTCCCTGGAGCTGACACCTGAGGAGGAAAAGGTGAAGCAAGAGGACCAATGCACTCCCTGCCTTTCTGATCTCTGCTCTGGACATGTGTGGGTTGGCATTTCAAAGGCTTCTCAGTGCTAGGGATGAGGTGGAGTGCAAAGGGAAAGATCCCCTGTTGTTAGCAGCTGCCTCTTGCTTTTCAGCCCTGCTTCATCCTGGCAAAAAGCAATTCATGTGGAGGGGGGAGTGGGGGGGTGTGGAAAAAATACATCCTGGAGCACAGCAGTCCCTTAAGGATGCTGAGCAGAAAGATGCTCCTGAGCTGGGTGTTCATGGAAACAAAGCTCAAGCTCCTTACAGGACCTCCTGAGAGCTGTTCCTGCAGGCAAGCAAGTAAAACAGAGACCCCAACCCAACACCCCAACCCAAACTTAAAGCCCACCCCCCCCTGAATGCTAAAATGCACCCAAGTGTCAGCTGAGCAGCACACAGGGGAGAGAGAGAGAGTGGTCCAAGAGAGATGGTGAGGTGTTTCTCTCCTTGTCTTCTGTAATCTCTAGAATCATAGAACTGCTTCAGTTGAGGAAGGCCTCTGGAGCCCAACCTTCAGCCCAGCACCACCATGGCCATTACCCCATGGCCCCAGCTAGCTTCAAGACAATCATAGAGTCCCAGAACTGGCAGGGCTGGAAGGGAGCTCAAGGCTCAGCCAGCCCCAACCCCCTGCCATGGGCAGGGACACCTCACACCACAGCAGCTTGCTCACAGCCACCTCCAGCCTGGCTGCAAACCCCTCCAGCCAGGAGGCTGCCACCACCTCCCTGGGCAGCCTGGGCCAGGCTCTCACCACCCTCCTGGCCAACAACTTCTTCCTCACAGCCAAGCTCCAGCTCCCCACTTCTACTTCTGCTCCAGCCCCCCAGTCCTATCCCTCCCTCACCCCCTCCAAAGTCCCTCCCCAGCTTGCTTGCAGCCCCCTGCAGATCCTAGAAGGCCACCAGAAGGTCTCCTGAGAGTCTTCTCCTCTCCAGCCTGCACAACCCCAACTCTCTCAGCCTGTCCTCACAGGAGAGGTGCTGAGGGATCCCCTCTTATTCTTCTCCTCTGCACACTCAGCACCCCCAGGGCTCTCAGCCTCTCCTCCCCAGGCAGTGCTGCAGTGCCTTCAGCAGCCTTGGAGCCTGCCTTGGCCTCTCTGCAGCAGCTCCCTGTCCCTGCTGAGCTGGGGAGCCCAGAGCTGGAGGCAATCTTGCAGGGGAGGTCTCAGCAGGGCAGAGCAGAGGGGGAGCAGAACCTCCCTGGCCCTGCTGGATGCCCCCGAACCCTATTGGCCTTCTTGGCCCCCAGGGCACAGTGCTGCCCCATGCAGCCCTTGCTGCCCCCCAGCACTGCCAGCTGCTCCTCCTTGGGGCTGCTCTGCAGCAGATCCCCTCCCAACCTGTGCTACTGCAGCTCTCCTCCTGGCTGAGCCTCAGCAGGTTCCTCCCTGCCCAGCTCTCAGCCTGCCCAAGCCCCTGGATGGCCTCACAGCCTCCAGGGGCCTCAGCCAAGCCTCCCAGCCTGGTCTCACCAGCAAATTTCCTGAGCACACTCTCTGTCCTGTCCATCAGAGTCCTTGCTTCCTAGCTGTGACTATGCTGCTGCTCATCAGGCAGGTACATGTCAGCTGAGCTAAACTCAGGGAGGCTTCTGGACCAAACCAGGGAGGAGGGACTTTCTGCAGTGCTTAATTTAGGAGCTGTTGCCATGGAGACCTCTCTCTCTCTTTTTCCTTCCCCCCCCCCCCTTCCCCGACTGCTGGTGGTTGTCTCCTGCTTGAAATGTGATTTGTGCACATTCTGCACGAGAGCAGTGCAGGATATTTATAGAGGACTGAATCAAGCTGGGCTTGCTCTGGCATGGAAATGCAATTGTGGGCCAATGCTTCCAAGAGAGAGATCGTTTGTCAGCACTAAGAGCCTTAATAAGGCAAATCCATCGGCCTCCTGCAGGCTGTACACCCAGCTGCCAGAGGAAAGCAGGAGCCCTGCCCAGGTTTAGGAGACACTGGGAAAGGAAACATAACTCAGTCCCCCCATTTCCTTCCTCCTGCCATTGAATCAAGAGGAGTTGCTTGGGTTGGAAAAGGCCTCTAAGGCCTCTGAGGGGTCCCTGGCCATGGCAGGGAGGTTAGGGCTGGCTGAGCCTTGAGGTCCCTTCCAAGCCTGACGATGCTGTGCTCATCAAGCCCAACTGGATCTGGGAGGTGAGAGCAGTAATACTCACACTGAAAGAGAATCACAGCATCACAGAGTCAGCAAGGTTGGAAGAGACCTCAGAGATCAGCCAGTCCAGGCTGGCACCACAGACCTCATGGCAACTAAACCATGGCACCGAGTGCCACGTCCAATCCCCTCTTGAACACCTCCAGGGATGGGGACTCCACCTGGGCAGCACATTCCAATGGCCAACAACTCTCTCAGGGAAGAACTTTCTCCTCCCCTGGCACAGCTTGAGACTGTGTCCTCTTGTTCTGGGGCTGGGGGCCTGGCAGAAGAGACCAACCCCCCAACTGGCTACAACCTCCCTGCAGGGAGTTGTAGGCAGCAAGAAGGTCTCCCTGAGCCTCCTCTTCTCCCACAGAGAATCACAGAATCATTCAGCTCCACAGACCTCTCAGATCACCCAGTCCAACCTTCAACCCAGCCCCACCGTGGCCACCAAGCCCTGGCCCCAGGTGCCATGGGCACAGCTTGCTGCAACACCTCCAGCCATGGGGACTGCACCACCTCCCTGGGCAGCCTCTGCCAGCCCCTGATCACTCTGGCAGCAGAGAGATTCTTCCTCCTCTCCAACCTAAGCCTCCTCTGGCACAACCTCAGGCCATTGCCTCTCCTTCTATCACCTGAGGCTAAGGAGAAGAGTCCAACTCCCTCCTCACTGCTACTTCAGGCCATTGCCTCTCCTTCTATCACCTGAGGCTAAGGAGAAGAGTCCAACTCCCTCCTCACTGCAACTTCAGGCCATTGCCTCTCCTTCTATCACCTGAGGCTAAGGAGAAGAGTTCAACTCCCACCTCACTGCAACCTCCTCTCAGGGAGCTGCAGGGAGCAGTGAGGTCTCCCTCAGCCTCCAGATGCACCCAGCAGAGGAATACTGAACCTCACTGCTGATGTCCCTCTAGTTCACAACATTGGTTTCTTTGCTGTCATTCCTGAGGTGATGAAGAGGAAGCCTGATGCTGTAAGGCACGCCAGTGGGGAGAGATTTCCTTTCTTCAGCAAAGCAAGCTCCTTCATGCCTGTTTTGGTCTGGTTCTGGGGATGCCAGCATGAAGGAAAAGAGTAGCTTAGGTTAAAATGAAGAAGAATCACTCCTCTGGAGCAATGGATAGCTGAGCCAGGTGCCAATAGTCTTCTGTAAGCAGCCAGATATCACAGGCAAGATCTGCCTGCCTGCTGTGGGGTTGAGGCTGCTCTGCATGCAGCCTTCTCTTCTCCAGGCTGAACAGCCCCAACTCTCCCAGCCTGGCCCCATGGCAGAGGTTCTGCAGCCCTCTGAGCATCTTTGTGGCCTCCCCTGGACCTGCTCCATCAGATCCAGGTCTCTCTTGTGTTGGGGGACACAGCACTCTGGGTGAGATCTCAGCAGAGCAGAGGGGCAGGATCCCCTCTCTCAATCTGCAGGCCACACTGCTTTGGATGACACCTGCTTTGTCCCCTGCAGCATCTGCTGAATGACAACAGCTTAGCAGGAGGACCAGAAGGAGAAATGCTACTGAGAAGAGAGCCAAGTCACCCCCTGTGGTCAAGAGGACCTACACACTGAATCATAGAACTGTCAGAGTAGGAAGGGAGCTCAAGGCTCAGCCAGCCCCAACCCCCTGCCATGGGCAGGGACACCTCACACCACAGCAGCTTGCTCACAGCCACCTCCAGCCTGGCTGCAAACACCTCCAGCCAGGAGGCTGCCACCACCTCCCTGGGCAGCCTGGGCCAGGCTCTCACCACCCTCCTGGCCAACAACTTCTTCCTCACAGCCAATATCAATCTCCCCACTTCCAGTTCTGCCCCACCCCCCTTCCAGTTCTGCTCCAACCCACTTCCAGTTCTGCTCCAACCCCACTTCCAGTTCTGCTCCAACCCACTTCCAGTTCTGCTCCAACCCCACTTCCAGTTGTGCTCCAACCCCACTTCCAGTTGTGCTCCAACCCCCTTCCAGTTGTGCTCCAACCCACTTCCAGTTGTGCTCCAACCCCACTTCCAGTGGTGCTCCAACCCACTTCCAGTTGTGCTCCAACCCACTTCCAGTTGTGCTCCAACCCCACTTCCAGTTCTGCTCCAACCCACTTCCAGTTCTGCTCCAACCCCACTTCCAGTTGTGCTCCAACTTCCAGTTGTGCCCACTTCCAGTTGTGCTCCAAACCCACTTCCAGTTGTGCTCCAACCCCACTTCCAGTTGTGCTCCAACCCACTTCCAGTTGTGCTTCCAGTTGTGCTCCCCACAGTTGTGCTCCAACCCCACTTCCAGTTGTGTGGTGCTCCAACCCCACTTCCAGTGGTGTTCCAGTTCTGCTCCAACCCCACTTCCAGTTCTGCTCCAACTCCACTTCCAGTTCTGCTGTAGTTCTGCTGTAGTTGCAGTGGGCTTTGGGATAGCTCTGGGCTCTGTGTGGTTCCACAGCCCAGACCCCCAAAGGTCCCATGATGAGCAGTGCTGCAGGGATCTGCAGTTCTGCAATGGGCTTTTGCCCAGCAGAGGAGCTTCTAGCCATCCCAATCAACACTGACCAAACACTGACCTTGGCTCTCTGCAGGTAGTAATGCCACAAATGACCACTGGTGCCCAGCACTGCAGTCACAGCAAGCAGAGACATCAGCAAGGAATCAGAGCTACAGGAAGAGGAAACTCCTTACCCTGTGCTGTGTGGCATCTACCACTGCACTCTCATTCATGCTTCAGGAACAGGTTGCCCAGGGAGGTGGTGGCAGCCTCCTGGCTGGAGGTGTTTGCAGCCAGGCTGGAGGTGGCTGTGAGCAACCTGCTGTGGTGTGAGGTGTCCCTGGCCCATGGCAGAGTGAGAGCAGTGCTCTATTATCACACACCTGAAGGATCAGGCATCCTTTTTCACAGACCTATCTCAAAAAGCAAAGTGCCATCCTGGTTTCATGTCCATGTTTCTACCTCAGTAGACACCAAGAGTCTGTTGTGGCCTTTCAGGATCTGAAGGGGGCTCCAAGAAAGCTGGGGAGGGCCAGGAGGAGGAGCAGAGGGCTGGAGGTGCTCTGCTCTGAGCACAGCCTGAGAGAGTTGGGGTTGTGCAGGCTGGAGAGGAGACTGGAACTTGAGACTGTGTCCTCTTGTTCTGGTGCTGGGGGCCTGGCAGAAGAGACCAACCCCACCTGGCTACAACCTCCCTTCAGGGAGCTGGAGAGAGCAAGAAGGTCTCCTCTGAGCCTCCTCTGCTCCAGGCTGAGCAACCCCAGCTCCCTCAGCCTCTCCTCACAGGGCTGTGCCCCAGACCCCTCCCCAGCCTTGTGCCCCACACCCCTCCCCAGCTTTTTTGCCCTTCCCTGGACACCTTCCAGCATCTCAACATCTTTCCTAGACTGCAGTCACAAGAACCTTAAAGCAGAAAGCTTGTCCCTTAAAGCAGGAATGTTCAGAAGCTCTTCCTTTGGTACTTAGAATCGTAGAATTGGTAGGGTTGGATGGGACCCCAAAGATCATCTAGTTCCAAAGCCCCTAGCACAGGAAGGCTCTGGAGGGGCTGGAAGGTGTCCAGAGAAGGGCCAGGAGGAGGAGCAGAGGGCTGGAGCTGCTCTGAGCACAGCCTGAGAGAGTTGGGGCTGTGCAGGCTGCAGAGGAGAAACTCCCAGGAGAGCTTCTGGTGGCCTTGCAGGAGCTGCAGGGGGCTGCAAGCAAGCTGGGGAGGGACTTTGGAGGGGGTGAGGGAAGGATAGGACTGGGGGGGCTGGAGCAGAGCTAGAAGTGGGGAGCTGGAGCTTGGCTGTGAGGAAGAAGTTGTTGCCCAGGAGGGTGGTGAGAGCCTGGCCCAGGCTGCCCAGGGAGGTGGTGGCAGCCTCCTGGCTGGAGGGGTTTGCAGCCAGGCTGGAGGTGGCTGTGAGCAAGCTGCTGTGGTGTGAGTGTGGGGGGGGTCCCTTCCAACCCTGGAACTGATGCTAACAGCAGCAGCAGAAGCAGCAGCATCCAAGGTCTGCCCCAGCAGCTCAAACCACCTTCCAACCCTGGCAATTCTGCCCCAGCAGTGACCACCACCAGCAGCAGCTAATCAGCAGCTCAAACCACCACCAGCAGCAGCAGCAGCAGCATCCAAGGTCTGCCCCAGCAGCTCAAACCACCACCAGCAGCAGCAGCAGCAGCATCCAAGGTCTGCCCCAGCAGCTCAAACCACCACCAGCAGCAGCAGCAGACATCCAAGGTCTGCCCCAGCAGCTCAAACCACAGCAGCAGCAGCAGCATCATCCAAGGTCTGCCCCAGCATCATCCAAGGTCTGCCCCAGCAGCTCAAACCACCACCAGCAGCAGCAGCAGCATCATCCAAGGTCTGCCCCAGCAGCTCAAACCACCACCACCACCAGCAGCTTTGGAGATGCTCTTTGCATGGCTAGAGCAAACTGATCACCGAGTGGCAATGGGTTCTGCAGCCCTGCCTGCCGGTGGGACACACAGGGCAGCCTCACTCAGGCTCTGCATGGCCCAACAGGCTCAGAGAGCAGGGAAGAGGCAGCCCTGCCCAGCTGAGTGTTAATATCACCTGACACATGTGGATGGGGGATTAATCAGGCACTTGTCAGGATGGTTCTGGTTCAGGGCTGCTTGAGATGCTGTCGAGTGGGAGGGAGTCTGAAGACACTCACTTAGCAGTACAGTGCAGTGCTCCCTTTCCAACTCACCATGCATAATCATTAGAGGGCTTCTGCTTGGAGGCAGGGAGTGTTTCACATGACCCAGATGCTGGCTGTGGATCTCCCCAGATGGGATTGTAGCTGTCTGGTATCTGATAATGAGAGCTCTGGTTTTATGCCTCTCTTGGTTCCTAGTATTGGGAAGCAGGAAGAGCTGGAAAGCTCAGCAGCTTTAGCCCACAAAGATGCTGGGATAGCTGGGGGTCCCTTTTGCCCTGGCACTCCCAGCCCTTGGCCAAAGTCCCTCCCCAGCTCTCCTGGAGCCCCTTCAGCTACTGGAAGGCTGCTCTGAGGTCTACCTGGAGCCTTCTCTTCTCCAGACTAAACAGCCTCAACTCTCTCAGCCTGGCCCCACAGGGGAGGTTCTGCAGCACGCTGATCATCTTCACGGCCTCCAGCAGCTGCAGGTCCTTCCTGGGAGCACCAGAGCTGGAGGCAGTGCTGCAGGTGGGGGCTGAGCAGAGCAGAGCAGAGCAGAGGGGCAGAATCCCCTCCCTGTGCTGCTGGTCACAAAGCTTTTGATGCATCCCAGGGTACAGGGGGGTGGTGGATGCCCTCTCCCTGGAGGTGTTCAAATCCAAGCTGGACAAGGACTTGAGCCACCAAGTGTGAGGTGTCCCTGCCCACAGCAGGAGGCTTGGAGCTGGATATGTTTAAGGTCCTTTCTGACCTAAACCATGCCATGAATCTGTGACTATGGCTAGGGCTGAAGAACACCAAGATGCAGACACCAGAGTGCATGTGGGAGGCTGTCAGAGATGTACACTGAGTTCTGCCAGTGGAAGGCTGGGTTGGGCTTTGCTTTGCTTTGGGGTATTTTTCTCCTGTGTGGAAATTATAGACTCATAGACTGGGCTGGGCTGGAAGGCAGCTCCAAAGCTCTTTCAGTCCAACCCCTCCCTCCACAGTCAGCAGGGACCAGATCAGAGCCCTGTCCAGCCTCACCTCGAGTATCACAGTCTCGCAGTATCACTAAGGTTGGTAGGGACCTCGAAGATCATCGAGTCCAACCTGGCACCACAGACCCCATGACTAAACCATGGCACCAAGTGCCACATCCAGTCCCCTCTTGAACACCTCCAGGGATGGGGACTCCACCACCTCCCTGGGCAGCACATTCCAATGGCTAATCACTCTCTTTGGGAAGAACTTTCTCCTCACCTCCAGCCTAAACTTCCCCTGGTGCAGCTTGAGACTGTGTCCTCTTGTTCTGCTGCTGGTTGCTAGAGAGAAGAGACCAACCCCCTCCTGGCTACAACCTCCCTGCAGGGAGTTGGAGAGAGCAATGAGGTCTCCCCTGAGCCTCCTCTTCTCTAGGCTCAGCAACCCCAGCTCCCTCAGCCTCTCCTCACAGGGCTGTGCTCAAGGCCTCTCCCCAGCCTTGTTGCCCTTCTCTGGGCACCTTCAAGTGTCTCGATGTCCTTCTTAAACTGAGGGGCCCAGAACTGGACACAGGACTCAAGGTGTGGCCTAACCAAAGCAGAGCACAGGGGCACAATGACCTCCCTGCTCCTGCTGGCCACACCATTCCTAATGCAGGCCAGGATGCCATTGGCCTTCTTGGCCCCCTGGGCACCCTGCTGGCTCATGTTCAGGCAGCTGTCAATCAGCACCCCAGGTCCCTCTCTGTTTGGCAGCTCTCAGCCCCTCTGCCCCCAGCCTGTAGCTCTGCCTGGGGTTGCTGTGGCCAAAGTGCAGCCCCTGGCACTTGGACTTGTTGAATGCCATCCTGTTGGCCTCTGCCCATCTGTCCAGCCGGTCGAGGTCCCTCTGCAGAGCCCTTCTGCCCTCTGACTGACCAACATCTGCTCCCAGCTTGGTGTCATCTGCAAATTTGCTGATGACTGTCTCAATCCCCTCATCCAGATCATCAATGAAGACATTGAACAGGCTGGGGCCCAGCACTGAGCCCTGGGGCACACCACTGGGGCCTGGCTGCCAGCTGGCTGTGGCACCATTCACCACCACTCTCTGGGCTCAGCCTGCAGCCAGTTCCTGACCCAGCTCAGAGTGCTGCTGCCCCAGCCAGGGGCTGACAGCTTGGCCAGGGGTTGGCTGTGGGGGATGGTGGCAAAGGCCTTGCTGCAGTCCAGGCAGACTCCATCCACAGCCTGCTCCACTTCACCCCCCAGGCAGTCCCCTGGGCATGGAAGGAGATCAGGTTGGTGAGGCAGGACCTGCCCTTCCTGAATCCCTGCTGGGCCTGAGCCCTTGGCCATCCTGTCAGTGCTGTGTGATCGCACTCCAGATGACCTGTTCCATACCCTTGCCTGGCACTGAGGTCAGGCTGACAGGCCTGGAGTTCCCTGGCTCCTCCAACCTGCCCTGCTTGTGGCTGGGCACCACCTTGGCAGCTTCCAGTCCGCTGGGACCTCTCCAGTGAGCCAGGACTGCTGAAAAAATGATGGAGAGCTGCATGGCCAGCTCACCTGCCAGCTCCCTCAGCACCCTAGGATGGATCCCATCCGGTCCCACGGACCACCTGGATGCATTCCTGTGTGGCCTGCCCTGGGTGATTCTGCTCTGGCAGGGGGTGGGGGTTGGACTCAACCTCTGGAGGTCCCTTCCAGCCCCTAACATTCTGGGATCTCAGAGGCCTTGTCCAGCCTGAATGATTCTATGGCTCTCTGAGCTGCCCTGCTCTAGGTGAAGCAGCTTGAGACAGGAGCCAGCAGGCTAAAGAGAGGCTAAATTACTCCAGAGGCTGCTGCTGTGTAAGCAGAACCTTTAGCAGTGATTTCTGGCTTTCACCTGCTGCAAAGCAGAACTTCTTACCAGGATGCTATTTGATCTTCCCAGTGCCCTCAAAGCCCCTGCAGTTACACAGGCAGCTCACACAAGAAGGCTTTTGGTTTTGCTGGGACAGGACTAATCCCCCACACCATGCCATAAACCCACCCTCCCCCCAAGCAACCAGAAGCCCAAGGGGTGCAGTGCAGCCAGGACTTGCTCCTGCTGCTGAGCACTTCGAAGGGAGGGCATGAAACAGCAGCTGGGCACAAAAGGTTAGGCTAGGAAACAAGAGTTGCTAACAGAAAGAGAGTATTTCTAGCTCACAAAATGAGGCTTAGGGGAATGTGAGGCAGTGGAGTGGCTGGAGAGCAGCCTGGGGGGTGGGGGTCAGGTGGTGACAAAGTGCCCAGGAGCCAGCACTGGTCCCTGGCAGCCCAGAGCCAGCTGAGTGCTGAGCTGCAGCCAGAGCAGGGAGAGCAGCAGCACAGGGAGGGGATTCTGCCCCTCTGCTCTGCTCTGCTCAGCCCCCACCTGCAGCACTGCCTCCAGCTCTGGGGCCCCAGCACAAGGAGGACCTGGAGCTGCTGGAGAGGCTCCAGAGGAGGCCACAGAGATGATCAGAGAACCTCCCCTGTGGGGCCAGGCTGGGAGAGTTGGGGCTGTTCAGCCTGGGGTGAAGAAGGCTGCAGAGAAACCTCAGAGCAGCCTTCCAGTTCCTGAAGGGCTCCAGGAGAGCTGGGGAGGGACTTTGGACAAGGGCTGGGAGTGTCAGGACAAAAGGGACCCCCAGCTATACCAGCAAGGGCTGGGAGTGCCAGGCTGAGGAACAATGGCTTTGAGCTGGGAGAGGAGAGACTGAGAGAGGAGAGGAGGAAGAAATGGTTGAGAGTGAGGCTGGGGAGACTCTGGCACAGGCTGCCCAGGGAGGCTGTGGCTGCCTCCTCCCATGGAGGTGTTTAAGGCCAGGCTGGATGAGGCTCTGAGCAAGCTGGGGCTGGTGGGAGGTGTCCCTGCCCGTGGCAGGGGCTTGGAACTGGATGAGCTTTCAGGTCCCTTCCAAGCCAGCCTTGACTATTAATCTCTGACTATGGGAGGACACACAGCAAGAGAAACATCAAAGGTTGCTTCCCCTGTTGTTACTTTTCTGCCCCAAACATTCAGCTAACAGCCACTGAGGACAGGAGCCTGTGCTTGATGGATTTTTGCTGTGAGACTGATGGCTGCTCTTACATCCCTAATCATCTTGGAAGTAATTAAAGCCTGTAAGGCTGAGCATTTCTCCTGTCTGTAAAATCAAGTGAGAGGCAGTAAGCAGCCAGAGGCTCAGGAGTGCCTATTTAACAGCCACACCTCCTGAATCTCATCACAGATGAATTGCTCTTCATCATTTTGCTGGAAGGGAGCTCAAGGCTCAGCCAGCCCCAACCCCCCTGCCATGGGCAGGGACACCTCACACCACAGCAGCTTGCTCACAGCCACCTCCAGCCTGGCTGCAAACCCCTCCAGCCAGGAGGCTGCCACCACCTCCCTGGGCAGCCTGGGCCAGGCTCTCACCACCCTCATGGCCAACAACTTCTTCCTCACAGCCAAGCTCCAGCTCCCCACTTCTAGTTCTGCTCCAACCCCCACTCCTATCCCTCCCTCACCCCCTCCAAAGTCCCTCCCCAGCTTGCTTGCAGCCCCCTGCAGCTCCTGCAAGGCCACCAGAAGGTCTCCTGGGAGCCTTCTCCTCTGCAGCCTGCACAACCCCAACTCTCTCAGCCTGTCCTTGTAGCAGAGGCTGCAGGGGAGCTGGAATGGGACTTGTCACCAAGGCATGGAGTGCCAGGCTGAGGGACAGTGGCTTCAAACTGGAAGAAGCTGCACTGAGATGAGAGAGGAGGAAGAATTTGCTGCCATTGAGAGTGGGGAGGCACTGGAACAGAGAAGCTGTGCAGCCTCCAAGCCTGTCAGTGTGTAGAGCCAGTCCTCAAGGCTCAGCCAGCTCCAACCCCCCTGCCACGGGCAGGGACACCTCACACCACAGCAGGTTACTCACAGCCACCTCCAGCCTGGCTGCAAACACCTCCAGCCAGGAGGCTGCCACCACCTCCCTGGGCAGCCTGGGCCAGGCTCTCACCACCCTCCTAGGGAAGAACATATTGAGACTTCAAGTCCTGCAGCAAGCTTGCAGGGCTCCCTCTGCTCCCAACCTGCTGCTGCACAGCCACAGCAAAGATACTTCAGGTGCCTTGCATGAGGCTGTGGACCTAGACAGGCTGGAGAGCTGGGCAGGGAGAAGTCCAATAACTTCCACTTCCTGAAGCTGGGGAAGAGCAACCCCAGGGAGCAGCACAGGTTGAGGCTGAGCTGCTGCAGTGCAGCTCTGGGGAAAGGGACCTGGGAGTGCTGGGGGCCAGCAGGGTGACCATGACCAGCTGGACAGATGGGCAGAGGCCAACAGGATGGCAATGAACACATCCAAGTGCCAGGGGCTGCACTTTGGCCACAGCAACCCCAGGCAGTGCCACAGGCTGGGGGCAGAGGGGCTGAGAGCTGCCAAACAGAGAGGGACCTGGGGGTGCTGGTTGACAGCTGCCTGAACATGAGCCAGCAGTGTGCCCAGGCAGCCAAGAGGTCCAATGGCATCCTGGCCTGGGTCAGGCAGAGTGTGGCCAGCAGGAGCAGGGAAGTCCTTGTGCCCTGTGCTCAGCACTGCTGAGGCCACCCCTTGAGTCCTGTGTCCAGCTCTGGCCTCCTGAGGTTAGGAGAGATGTTGAGCTGCTGGAAGGTGTCCAGAGAAGGGCAAGAGAGCTGGGGAGGGGTCTGGGGCACAAGGCTGGGGAGGGGTCTGGGGCACAGCCCTGTGAGGAGAGGCTGAGGGAGCTGGGGTTGCTCAGCCTGGAGCAGAGGAGGCTCAGGGGAGACCTTCTTGCTCTCTGCAACTCCCTGCAGGGAGGTTGTAGCCAGGTGGGGGTTGGTCTCTTCTGCCAGGCACCCAGCAGCAGAACAAGAGGACACAGTCTCAAGCTGTGCCAGGGGAGGTTTAGGCTGGAGGAGAGGAGTAAGTTCTTCCCTGAGAGAGTTGTTAGCCATTGGAATGAGCTGCCCAGGGAGGTGGTGGAGTCCCCATCCCTGGAGGTGTTCAAGAGGGGATTGGATGTGGCACTTGGAGCCATGGTTTAGTCCTGAGGTCTGTGGTGCCAGGTTGGACTTGCTGATCTTTGAGGTCTCCTCCAGCCTTGATGATTCTGTGATTCTGGTGGCCAAGAAGGCCAAGGGACTGCTGGGTTGCAGCCAGCAGAGTTGTGGCCAGCAGGTGAGAGAGGTTCTCCTGCCCCTCTGCTCTGCCCTGCTGAGGCCACAGCTGCAGCACTGGGTCCAGTTCTAGGCTGCACAGGTCAAGAAGGACAGGGACTTGCTGGAGTGGGTGCAGCAAAGGGCTCCAAAGCTGCTGAGGGGATTGGAACACCTCTGGTGAGGAGAGGCTGAGAGGATTGTGCAGGCTATCCAAATCAGTTTCATGTCACTCCTAAGGACCCCACTGAAAACTACTCATAGATTCCAGTGGCCTTCCTGTGTCCCATGAGGGGGACCTTGTTAACCTCACTGGTTTCTGAACCTTGACAAAGAAGAATGACTCCACTGAGTCCAACCTCTCACCCAGCACCATCTGATCAACTAAACCATGGCACCAAGGGCCAGGCTCTTCCTAAACACTTCCAGGGATGGGGACTCCACCACCTCCCTGGGCAGCACATTCCAGTGGCCAATCTCCCTTGCTGGGAACAATTTCTTCCTCACCTCCAGCCTCAACCCCCCTGGCACAGCTTGAGACTGTGTCCTCTTGTTCTGTTGCCTGGCAGAAGAGACCAACCCCCACCTGGCTACAACCTCCCTTCAGGTAGAGACCTCAGAGCAGCCTTCCAGTCCCTGCAGGGGCTGCAAGCAAGCTGCAGAGGAACTGCTGCCAAAGGGCTGCAGGGACAGCCCCAGGGGCAATGGTTTGAGATGAGAGCAGAGCAGATGGAGATTGGAGGTGAGGAACAAGTTGTGCCCCAGGAGGCTGCTGGAACCCTGCAAGAGGTTGCCCAGGGAGGTGGCTGTGGCCCCATGCCTGGAGCTCTGGCAGGGAGGCTGGAGAGGGCTGTGGGCAAGCTGCTGCAGGGGAGGATGTCCCTGCTGAGTGCAGGGGGGTTGGACTGGAGGAGCTTTGGAGCTCCCTTCCAGCCCAAAGCATTGCAGGGCTCTGTGATGTCTGTATCCATATGCATGCAGTGCACTTTGCTCTTCTATTAGTGCCTGGCTTGCAGCTGCTTAATGCAGATCAGATCTCCTTTTAAACACCTCCAGGGATGATGACTCCACCACCTCCCTGGGCAGCACATCCCAGTGGCCAATCTCTCTTGCTGGGAAGAATTTCTTCCTCACCTCCAGCCTAAACCTCCCCTGGCACAGCTTGAGACTGTGTCCTCTTGTTCTCTCACTGCTTGCATGGGAGAAGAGACCAACCCCCACCTGGCTACCTGGGGACCTTGTAGCAGCATTGAAATGATCATCACTTCCCTCCCTGGAAGCATTCAAGGCTGGGTTGGACAAGGGCTTGAGCCAGCTGGGCTGGTGGGAGGTGTCCCTGCCCATGGCAGGGGGCTGGAACTGAGTGGTCTCTAAGATCCCTCCTAACCCAACTCCTTCTGTGCTGCTGTGGGTCCTTTATCTGCTATCAACCACAACAAATCACACACAGAGAGTTGATTTTAAACCCTCATTGTCTGCAAGCAGCTCCTGAGCACATAAACCAGAACTGCTTTGGCAATGGTTGTGTGGTTTTGGACTTCACCGTGACCCCAAAGCTCACCCAGAGCCCTTCAGGGAGGGAGGGTTAAGTAGCACAAGTGTTAAGAGCCCACACATGAAACCAAGAAGGCTGCTGCCCTGGGAAGAGCAACTGCCTTAGGACACATGCAGTGGGGTCTTAAAAGCCAGGAGGAGCTAAGCCCATCAGAGCAGTGATGCAGGGAAGGGTTCTGCTTCTGCAGAGATGTTCTGGGTGTCCACCAGTCCATGGTGTGAGCATCCAGGCTGGGACTCTTCATGCCACTAATGCATCTCCAGCTTATGGCTTCTCCCCCTTGGGCAATCCCTTAGGTCTCAGCACAGCATGGACTAGCAGGCACTGCTTTCACACACACACAGAGCCACCAAGGTTGGAAGAGACCTCAAAGATCCCCAAGCCCAACCTGTCACCCACAGACCTCATGTCTGAGCCGTGGCTCTCTGCTGCTTTCTGTCCTGTCTCAGAGAGTCCCAGAAAGAAACAGAGAGAGAAACAGAGCAAGAGAGAAATCAGCAGAGAAATAGAGAGATAGAAAACCAGGGAAATCAGTAAGTAGAGAAATAGATAGAGAAATAGATAAATGAATTAACAGAGAAAGAAATAGAGGCATTAATAAATAGAGAAATAAATAGATAAATAGAGAAATTAACTACTAGAGAAATAAATAGAGAAAAAGAGAAATAGCGAAATTAATAACTAGATAAATCAATAAATAGAGAAATAGAGGAAGTAAGAAAGAGAGAAATAAATAGAAAAATAAAGAAATTAATAGAGAAATCAATAGAGAAATAAATAGAAAAACAGAGAAATTAATGAATAGATAAAGAAATTAATAAATAGATGAATAAATAAATAGAAAAATAGAGAGATAAATAAATAAATAAATAGAGAAATTAATAAATAGAGAAATAAATAAATAGAAAAACAGAGAAATTAATAAATAGATAAAGAAATTAATAAATAGATGAATAAATTAATAGAAAAATAGTGATAAATAAATAAATAAATAGAGAAATTAATAACTAGATAAATAAATAGAAAAACAGATAAATTAATAAATAAAGAAATTAATAAATAGATGAATAAATGAATAGAAAATTAGAGAGATCAATAAATAAATAAATAGACAAAAATCAATAAATAGATAAATCAATAAATAGAGAAATAGAGAAATTAATAAAGAAATTAAT